>OZ018401.1:17260420-17615546 GCA_963969585.1 Drosophila helvetica | reverse complement strand
CCGTATTCGGATGGACGCTCGCGGGCGCCTATCGGACCTGAAGGCACTCCCCTCTCCACCCTTTTTTCATCTCCTTTTTTTTGCAATACCTTGCAAGGGCGGCGGGATGTTTATGTTCGGTTCCCGTCGTCCCTACTTAGCAAAAGGGACTCCGGTCCAGTCCTGAATTATAATAGCTGTTGTGCAGCCCCGATAGAGAAAATAAAATGGAGATCTCCTCTTGTGATATATTTTAAAGAAGACGGACATGTTTGATTTCTTCCCACTCCAGCAAATCTTAGGGAATTCAGCCTACTACAAAAACACACGTCATATCGAAGCAGCATTTCGCGGGTCTTGGCGGGAAAAGGCTTGAGCTCACATTTGAAGCGTTCACGCATCTGGGGCATGGCATAGAAGCTCTGGTAGTACTCTTCCTCACACTGCTTTTCAGACTTCTCTCCGTACTCCTCGCACTGCCCCATTTGCTTTGTAATTTCGTCCAGATTTTTTACGAAACGCTTGAAAATCTTGAACGGAACTGAAAGTGGAATGTTTTCCTTCTTTTCGTTCTTGTTTTCCTGGGCTGCCTTTTCCACTCTCCTAAAAGATAAAAAAAAGAGATTTTAAATCTTTAGACAATGATTACTCATTATTTCTTGCGCGCCACAATTCTGCTCAGGCAGAGCCTCAAAAGCCACAAAAACATTGAAAACAGAGATACTCACGGTTCTGCCTGACGACTCCCATCCTCTATTGGAATTTCTGGTCGATTTTTTTCGGCTGCCGTTTCAACATTACCGAGCAATTTACTCAGCAATTTTTTCCGTATCTTTTGGGGACATGGCTTCAGTCTATAAGGGAATCGTTTTCGTATTCCTGGCAAGCTGTAAAACTTTTTGAAGTATGCCTTGTAACACTGCTCTTCGGTCAGCTCGCTGTACTTGATGCATCTTTGCATTTTCTGCCTAATTTCATCAATATTGTTTATATACTTTTTGAACAAATTAAAGTTGACAGGTTCAACAGCTGCTTCTGTGAAATTTCGCCTCAGCTATTCGGTTTGTCCGGCACTGGGTATGGCAAGTATGCGAGCACTTAGGTTCGACGTACACGGTTTATGATGTAATTGATCACGAATCTCCGGCGTTAAATAGAATGCCAAGTAATAGCAACGGGCGCACTCCTTTATGTCCTTTCCCTCGTTGATGTTTTCCAGATGTTTCTCGAATATTTCGAAGCTCACAATAGGAAAGTCGCTATCGAGCGTACAAATTAAAGCGATCTGTTGGGAGAAATTTGTGTTTAGTGCGTGGAATATCCTGCTTGCTTCAGGATACCGTTGCCTCTTGAGCTCTTTCCTCAAGCAATTCTTTTTCCCACGCTCTGCCAAATTTTTGACTGCTGATTCATCAACGGGATAGTCAGATTCTAGCAACTTTGTTAGAAGAGCAGGAGGTGCATCATGGAACAGATTCGGGTAATTTCGCTTTTCTGGGAACACGTAGAATGCGTTGAAGTATTTCAGATACTGTCGCTTTATTTATTCCGAGCTCAATTTTTTGGCTCCTATAAAATCGCCTACTATCTTCACGTCTGCGTACTTTGCAAATACGGCGAAGGTTACGGGAAACTTGAATTTTCCCATTCTGCCAATGGTCAAGAGAGTTAGCCAAAAATTTGGTTAATGCATAACCAATGTGCGCAATCGTCCAGCGTTTTGTGTGCTCCAAAACTGCTCGGCAACACAGCACATAGGTCTCTCATCAATACTAAATAGCAGTACCGTCCCCACAAAAACGGCGTTGCACAGCAAAGGAGTGCCACTGCAGTCGCTGGACCTGCAGCAACTGTCCCCGAAGATCTTGAATTGGTGCGATCTAATGTTCCGCACCGATTTCGATGAAATTGTTAAGCAATATTACACGTATTGTACCGGCAAGCAGATCGACAATGAGGATCTTGAATTGCTGTCACAGCAATAAATGAGCCAATTTCTGGTGAGGCTCCTCCTACAATAATTGCTTCGCCTGATTTTGCCTCGTGCAACACTCTGCAGTTACTGTAACAGCAAGTAACAAGATTTGCGACAAAGGCCATCCGCTTGAGCTGCAGAGTTGCGTTATCTTTCTAGACGTAGAGCGCTATTAATTTTTCTGCGCACGGTGGAGACTGTATTGGAGGAGGAAGAAACATACATGCCCAACTAAATTATACATTTTAAAACGTCTACGATTATATTTTATTTTAAAACGAAAATCATAAAAACAGATGGTGGCTCTATGATCAACATTTTTCCTACCGTAGGGAAAAGGATGTTATAAAATGTATGAAATGTTTGTCATTCCAGGCTCCAATTAATGCAGAAACTACTTTTAAAGCCAACGAAATTTTGCAGCTTGTAGTGTTCTTATTGATACTAAGAAATGTGGATCGGGATCAAGATATATATAGAGAAAAAAAATCAAATGCATTAATAGGTAACAAAAATTCAACCTGTGCAAAAGACATTATAAATAACGTTTTAAACCAGCTTAGAAAGCAGAATTTTAATATCAATTAAAAAATAAAGGGTTTCCAAATGTCCATACCACGGTCGACAAGGAACAAGTGTTCGACAGCAACGAAGCAATAGCATTGGAAAATAGCAGCGGCCACACTATGGCTAAACACTTGAGTGGCATATTTGACCTTCATTTTTTCAAAATTGTTTGGATATGTATGCTTTGCTGTTAATTTATTGCAGAGTCGCGTTGTATTTCTGGAATCCACTTCAAATAATTCGTAGACTATTTTCCATTGCTGTGACATGTTTTGTAGGATTTTAATTTTGGGCATTCAGAAGGAAGTTTTAAAAGGCTTTCAAGAGCGAAGACTTCAGCACTAAGCTCGCAATAACTTTCTAAAAAGACGCGAATAATCGTAGAAATTTGTTTGGGGAACTACAGGCCTTTACAAGAAAGGCAACCCAGCTTTACATTCCTATTATAAACTACTTTTAGAGCTTCTAGGCTACTAAGCGTGATTCTGGGTCCTATATGTGCCCTATCTTCCAGGGAGATATTTGCTCGTTCTTGCTGCATTCGGGAGGCGTTTCTTAAACTTTGCTCCATTCTATTACTGCTATCGCTTCTATGTTGGCTAACTCTCTGATTAACAGCTCTGGCAGTGTCAATTGCTGACTGTCGAGCTGCGACACGAGCAGATTAGCGTGCCAGAGTGTCTCTCGCTCGCGAGATACGCCTGCGATCTACTAAGCTCCTTTCTTGGACCCTGCGAGCTTTATCCTGGTCTCTTTCTAATATCCGTCTCCTGTCATTATTTGTACGTATGCGCTGTCACCTCTCTGTATTTGTCCTTTGCTCCTCACGTCTAATTTGTGGGTCCATTCGTCTAACTATATGTCCTACTGTATTTTGTGCCTGCTCTCTATCCCTATAGTCTGGATTCTGTCTTCGTGTGGCCCGACGCCGAGTGTCGGTCACTTGTTCCTCACGCCTGATCTGTGGGTCCATTCGTCTAACTATATGTCCAACTGTATTTTGTGCCTGCTCTCTATCCCTATAGTCTGGGCCCTGTCTTCGTGTGGACCGACGCCAATTCCTCGGTAACGCTATTATTAGCTTGGACTCGTCCAACTAATACCGAGTACCGTGTTACTCGCGTTCGCATCCCCAGAGATCGGTCGTCTCATTGCTGCCACATCTGTGGCCATGTTTTTTGCCTCTAAATGGGCAGGGGCAGACCGAGTGTGTGTGTGTGATCGTGATTGCAGTTGTTATTCGTTGTTGCTGCCGTCGGTGTAATTGCTGAGTGTGTGTGTGCGTGTGTTGTTGGGCCGAGCTCCTCGTCAGAGTCGAGGGTCAGGTCAACGGTCTGCGTTGATGTGACGCTGACGCTGCTGCTGCCATTTTTTTTTTTTTTTTATATTTATATTTATAAAGCTCTATAAAAAAATTAAAACTAGCAAAATTTTCGAGACTCCGAAATACAGGAAATGAAGTGGAGTAGGGTCCCCTCGTCATGACCGCTCAGCACCTGGGTGAGGTGGAAATCTACCTGCCCGTGACACCTTCCGACCCAGCACGCTATGCTCGGGATGACCCTGTGAGTCCAACGCCCTTTGGTTGACCGGTCCCAGTGCATCTACCAGTTCTCGATGCTACTCCTTCTAGCGGCCATCTTCAGCTCGGCCATGGAGCGAGGGTCCGCCGCCCTGTCCTGCGTGGCGGCGTGGATCTCCTTTCTCTCACGGATTAGCTCCCTGAGCGAAACA
Source organism: Drosophila helvetica (assembly GCA_963969585.1). NCBI lineage: Eukaryota > Metazoa > Arthropoda > Insecta > Diptera > Drosophilidae > Drosophila > Drosophila helvetica. The sequence continues at coordinate 17,611,291 of OZ018401.1, read as the reverse complement.
TGCCCGGCGATGACCAGCGCTGCTTCGTCCGAGATGGTCCTGAACGAGCACGCTGTCCTCATGGCGCACAGTCTATATACTGCCTCCACTCCTCGCATGTAGCTCTTGACCTTCGCTGCTTCCGCACACACTGGCGCGCCGTAGAGCAGCTGGGACGTCACAACGCTAGTCAGCAGCTTCCTCGTGGCCTGCTTCGGTCCTCTCGTGTTGAGGAGGATCCTGGACAGCGCTACTGCAGTCCCACAGGCCTTCCTCTGCGCATACTCCAGGAGCTCCTTAAAAGACAAGCGCGTGTCTATGAGGACGCCTAGGTATTTAATCGCCCTCTGCGAAACGATTGTGGTCCAGCCGACCTGCACTCTAGCGGACTAGACCACCTTCCGGCTCGATATTAGGACCGCCTCCGTTTTTTGGGCCGCCAGCTCCAGTCCTGCGACGGCTAGCCACTCCTCTACGGCTTGGATGGCCGCGTTGGCGTGGTTTTCCGCGGCGGCGAGCTCCTTAGCCACCATCACTATTGCGACGTCGTCGGCAAAGCCCACTAGGCTTGTGTTGGCTGGCATCGGTAGCCTTAGGGCTCTAACAGGGCTGCTGCTGCCATGTTAGTGTGTGTGTGTGCGTGCGCTTGGATACTGTTGGTGTTTGTGTGGTGAACAGCTGATATTCTCGCGTTTCTGGCTCGGTTTCTGGGCTCTATTACCTCACTGTAGTGCCCCCATAGCCGTGCTTGGCTTGCTGATAGGGGTGAGCGCGGCCCATATACCATGGACGCGAGTTGACGCCTGAGTGTGGCCGCATCCCGTTACTCTTGTCGTGTTTCACTCTCAGTATATGGCCGCTGTCCAGGAATGACTACGATTTTGTCCCACTCGAGGCGATCCAATTCCTTGGGTGTTTTTGTAGAAAGTCAGTATAGCGGAGTCGACTACTGAGCCTGCAGGGCACGTATTTGGGTGCGTTCTCATACGATCCACATACTTTTGACAGACCCTCCCGTATACAGTTTCTACTAGATCCACATTAAGGTCATTATGGATCGTTTCATTCCTTACGTAGTGGGGAGCGTTTGTGATGATACGAAGGGTTTTGTTTTGCTGGACCTGCAGCCTATTAAATTCTGTTTTGGACACCAGGGGGCCCCATACAGGCAGCGTATATTGCCAGATCGGCGCTATCATCTGATTGTACAGCAGTACTTTTGCATCAAGCGACAGCTTGCTGTTAGCGTTGAGCATTCAGTTCAGTTTCTGGGCTCTGTTCTATACTTTTTTCAGCAGTTCGGTGATATGTTGGTTGAATAGGAGGTTAGTATCAAGGCGAACGCCCAGATACGGGTGCACCTTCGCTGAATTGATCCTCTGATTGGCAATATTAGGCTGCAATTGCTCTTCCGGCTGCTCTATGCGACGGTTTTGGAGGTGTTTATGGTTATTCCCCATTTTCTGGCCCAGACAGAAATGCGATTGAGGAATACATTTAAACGGCTAACAGCCAGGCGTTGTGTCCCTCCCTTGGACAATATAACTGTGTCATCAGAGTATGCGGCCAACAACATCTCCCTCATATTGGGAGTAGGCATGTCAGCTGTGTAGAGGTTGTATAGGATGGGGCCAAGGACGCTGCCCTGTGGAACACCAGCCGTTACTGGTTTGATACTCGATCAAATGTCTCCCACACATTCGACCAAGAAAGTTCTGCTCGTCAAGTAGCTGGCCAAGCACCTGTAAATGGCTGTCGGGAGCAGGGATTTAATTTTGTGAATGAGTCCAGCATGCCAGACCCTATCAAATGCTTCCTGGATGTCCATTTAAATGGCCAAGCAATATTGGTTCCCCTCATAAGCCTCCAAAATAAATTTTGTGACCCTGCCAAGCTGTTGTTCTGCTGCATGTTCATGCCTGTAGCCGAATTGGTGGCCAGGAATGGCTTCAATGAAGCCTTCCGACTCCATCATTCTGGACAAAATTAGGCGCTCGAAGATTTTCGAGAGTCCAGATGGCAAACTGATTGGCCTGTACGAAGCCAGCCGGTCAGTAGGCTTGCCAGGCTTGGGTATCATTGAGACCATGGCATGCTTCCACCTAGTAGGAAATCTGCCAAAGCGCAACGCACTGTTACATATCAATGTCAGATATAGCAGGGCCGATTTAGGGAGAAGTTTTATTGTCTGGTTATCAATATTGTCGATACCAGGCGATTTTTTGGTCTTCAGCTCATTGATAAGAGCCTCTATATCTTAATTAGCAAGCACTACTTGTATTTAATAAGTTTAGAGCTAAACAAGTTTAAATGGGATTGTTAGATATTTATTCCACAACTCCCAGCAGACACCAAAAACAGAACACTTGTGTTTTAGATTCCAGTTGATATATCTTGTTTTAATTTATAGCTCTTTTCGCCGCACACGCACGCCAGTCAAAAGTAAAAAAAAAAAAACACTTAAGTGTGACCAGATCAACGATCAATAAAAATACTTCAATATTGTGTAATGATATTTTTGATAACAGAATAGGGATATTCGGCAGTACTCAATTCTTTTACATTTGGATGCTGTTCATAACAGCCCAATGCTTGTCGCGCAGATTCCATATTACCTTCGGTTCGCAGTAGAAGCACTTGTAGCTTTCCCTCGAGCTTTTCTTTTGGATGCAAATTGGACATTTGGAGCAGCTCTGCAGCTCGGATGAACCTGAACACCATCAACACCGGCATTCCAAAACGTCAGCAGGCCAGATGTCGATGAACAATTCCTCGCTATTCGATTCGTGGCAGGGGCCGGGTTAGGGCTTACGGCGGAGGCTGCGGCGGTAGGTGCATAATTTTCTTGTGGAGGAAGTACGCGCTGGCTTCGGCTTTTGTCTCTGATCGGCGGGGTGTGGGCATTGGGGAAATTGTACCACCAATTTAGGCTCTCGTGTAGAGTTGCAGTCAGAATGTTTAAAAATTATAAATTAAATCGCGTACGAGTATGGAAAGGAGATCGGGAAACGGAATGCAGGAGGCAAACAAAAACAAACGGATCAGCATCAATAAGAAAAAATCAGGAAAATTACCACTAGTCAGGTCTTTGCTGGTTGTGTGATCGCACAGTTACGAACACGCCCACCCTACCATGATCCTCGGGGCCACATATAATCTCGATAAAGGATCCCTCCAACAAAGACTTCGGTAGATCACACTTCTATCAAACGAGGCTGCATGGTTCCTATCAAATATATTTAGCCTTGCTTCATGTCAAAACTAAATTTATTTACGAAATCCATAATAATTCATTTATAGTAATAAACAACCTAACTCTTACTAAACCTAGCATTAAGTATATGCATGAATAACTAATTGCCTTATATATTATGATTATTAGTATAGAATATAGATGGATAATATAGAGATGTAATAGTTAATGTATAATATGCGGAGGTAATTCATTTGATCCTATAAGGAACGGTAATATTGTAACTATAAGGGAAATGGATAGGCTAGATGCCAAAACTAGGGTAACAGTTCGTAACAATTCAATTTCAGAGGTCAATGCAAAACCACATAAAAAGAAAAAAAACGGGCTTCAAGTCAAGGTCAATGTGAATATATAGGTCCATATGGACTCGTAGTGAGTTAAAGGCAAGACAAGGCAAGGTACCTCAAACTCATTGTCTCAGATGGCTACCATTGGGTAATCTCATCACTTACGTTACTTTTCGTTGTTTTGACTCCCACGCAGAAAGATCTTTCCTTGTGTAGATGGCTGGATGATGAGATAATCAGATGAGTAGGTGATAACATGAGACGATGAAGGTAGGGTAAACCAAAATCATAACTGTAAAGTTAATACCATATTAATATAATATTCACATTTCAATACGATTTAGACCATGGACAGGAATTCCCTTTTTTTTCTATCTCGTTCTAACGAGGTTAGTTGGCATTTACATGTTCAAAATTTCAGCCGCCAATCTGATGAAACAAAAAGGTTTTTCGTATCGGGTCTATAATCGTCGAATAAACAAATTAAACTAAGACAGCAGCTCAATCGATGGTTCGCTGCTGCGTTGCGAGTGAATTCTCGACGGCGGTAGACGGCGCCAGATTACGTTTTCCACGAAGCAGGTACTGTAACCAGCTGATGAGGCAATGGGGTCAATGACCGTGGTACACCGACTGTGAAGAGGTTATGTGCCGCTGTAACTTTCTGGCGGTGACGAGGCCGGTAGGTCAGCACGTGGATACGGGATACGAATATTCCATAAGTCGGTATCTCCAAGTCAGATTACAGATGAAGGAACGCCGTCCTCGAGATCACTGGGCTCGCCCCGGAATATAGAACGATGGCGTTCCAATATATTCGCAATTGGGGGGTACGTGTACGCTACCGGAGAGTCCGGCTTATGGAATGGTCCACTATACCAATGCGGTATCCTCTGGGCGGGCTATACACGCAACTGTACGGCTTTTACTACGTTCGAACTAGTGGTGCTAATCCTATATAAGGAAAGGAACACGTTATACTCCTATATTTGGGAAGTAGCTGGAAGGGGTTGAAACTGATTTTCACTTCGCGTGGTGTCTGGCTGTACCTAAAGTTGAGGGCCAGCTAACAGACGGAGCACCAGCGTATTGCACTGCTGTACACTTTGACGGCCACGAGGAGAAAAGAATGACCCTCGGATTTGCAAATTACAGAAGCCCACGTTTTTTTGAATCTCTTCATTGCCTTGTTCTTTGGATGAAAGCAATTGCAATGAATATAAGGTCAATGCGGAATCAAAACAAGGGGAAGGGCGTTGCCACTTTTGGTAACAAAACAGATGTTTCGTCAAAAGCTCTATGAAAGCTTTTACGATCGTAACCCAGTATTTGTGCTTAACGACTAATAACGAACACCCGTTGAATTTTAAAAAGAAATAAAATGCGGAAGGGCACGACAGGCGTCGAATATTACACTCCAGCGGCAGAGCCATTTTCTTGTCCGCGTCCACGTTCCATTTGACGCATTTTTTTAAGTAACTTTTCATATTTTTGTACAAGTTGATAATGCTTTCTCTTCGGAATGCAGTTCGCGCAGCAATAACGTGGCGCTGCCTGCATTTTCATTTAATTTCATGGATACATGTTGCCACGCTGAAGACCAGATTTAAAAAAAAGAGGAACAATGAATTGTACAGCAGCAACTACCATGTTCCCCGCCTAGAATTTAATCTATTAGATATATGCACATACAAATGAAAAAAAAATATCTAAATTTAACGAAAAGTAATAAACTTATGCATATTTGTATATTACAAAATGTATACAACATCCTACTGCCGCAATATTTTGAGTTTTTTCTCGTGTGATTTTGCATTTTGATGGCCTATCATCTCTTCTGTTATCCATTTAAAATTTTTCCTTATCAAAATAATTAGCAAATAATTACGGTGTGCAAAACACGGATCGGAAAATTTAAACCAGTCTGCATATTTATCTATATGTGACGTTGAAATTATACATTTTTGGACTATGCTTTTTTTACTTGAATTCGTGAGAGTGTTTCTCGAAATGCCTACTAAAAATATCAAAATGAATTTTAACTAACGTAAAGAAATCTTCAGAAGGAGCTTTAAGCTTTAACGTACTGTTGACATACCCAAAATTTTTATTGAGTATTAAAAACTCAGATGAATAGCGCTTTGCTGCCAGATCTCCAATCCCTACCACCTACCGCTCTCGCGGGAGGGGGGAGGAGAGTCAGGCTTACAAAGCTTTCTTTATTTGTGTTATACTCTAACATTAAGTATATTTACAAATTTAGTGGGGCCATTTGGATTACAAATCCTCGGACAATTTTAAAAGATCAGAGCATTTATTGCAGTCATACTTTTTCAGCAGCTTTTGCAATAATAAATGACATTTAGTTCTGTTGCTTCTATCGAAAGTTCCAACTCTGAATCTTCGTCAGTAGAAATCAAGATATCATCATCAAGAGTTTTGAACTGTGATGCCGACTCACTTGACCCATTATCTTGTATAATGTTAATCAATCGTATCTTCATCGGAAGAACAGTTCCCAGATACTGTTGTTGGCGTTAGAACTTGCATAGAAAGCATTTTACTAATAATGGCATTGAATTCATACATAGTTGGATTATTGTTAGTAGCACCGCGAGATCTAATTAAATAAAGCAAATTTTCTAATGGGTCTTGGTTTAATTTGGATGTTGCAATAAAAAAAAGTTCAGCACTTTCGCTCCAAACATTTTGGCCCAATGAAAGTATAGAGTTGATTGTTAATATCTTACTTTTTAAGCAATAGACTTCCTGTGGATATTTGAATTCTTCAAAATATTTGCGCATTTCCGACAGGATCGTATTGACAACATTTTCCTTCCGCAATACACACCTATACGGGTTTTTATCAAAAAGAACATGACTATTGAGGCAGTCAAATAATCTGTTCATTTTTTCAATAAATTTGGCTGTTGCTTCTGCATTTTCTGGAGGCCTCAAAGAGTGCAATCATTGTTCGAAGAGCAGCGGCCACATTATGGCTAAACACTTGAGTGGCATATTTGACCTAAATTTTTTCAAAACTGTTTGGATATGTTGGAAATATATTGGGTTTATTTGAGAGACGCGTAGTGATTCGGTTGAACATTTATTTGAGTGTGTCCGGAAATGAGAACCATACATTATACGTACATACAAGGCAGTGTGGCCAGATTATTGTTGCTTATAAAATGGAAAATATCGATTACATTTTTAACCTTCTTCTTAAGCTACATATAAACATTTTAAACTAACGCATGTTTATCTTTGTCATTCCAAGTAATTTAACAAAGTCGTCGTGCTTTTGCTTGCTTAAACATTTTGTCAGTAGATCTGCAACATTGCCGTTTGTGGATACGTATTCCAGTATTATTTCATTACATTCTACTTTTTCGCGAACAAAATGATACTTAATATCAATGTGCTTGGTGCGTTTGTGGTGTATGTAGCATACAACGTACAGAAGTTCGGAGCAGATGGAAGTTAAAATGATGGAGGAAGTACGCGCTGGCTTCGGCTTTTGTCTCTGGTCGGCGGGGTGTGGGCATTGGGGAAATTGTACAACCAATTTAGGCTCTCGTGTAGAGTTTCAGTCTGAAGGTTTACAAATTATAAATTAAATCGCGTACGAGTATGGAAAGGAGAACGGGAAACGGAATGCAGGAGGCAAACAAAAACAAACGGATCAGCATCAATAAGAAAAAATCAGGAAAATTACCACTAGTCAGGTCTTTGCTGGTTGTGTGATCGCACAGTTACGAACACGCCCACCCTACCATGATCCTCGGGGCCACATATAATCTCGATAAAGGATCCCTCCAACAAAGACTTCGGTAGATCACACTTCTATCAAACGAGGCTGCATGGTTCCTATCAAATATATTTAGCCTTGCTTCATGTCAAAACTAAATTTATTTACGAAATCCATAATAATTCATTTATAGTAATAAACAACCTAACTCTTACTAAACCTAGCATTAAGTATATGCATGAATAACTAATTGCCTTATATATTATGATTATTAGTATAGAATATAGATGGATAATATAGAGATGTAATAGTTAATGTATAATATGCGGAGGTAATTCATTTGATCCTATAAGGAACGGTAATATTGTAACTATAAGGGAAATGGATAGGCTAGATGCCAAAACTAGGGTAACAGTTCGTAACAATTCAATTTCAGAGGTCAATGCAAAACCACATAAAAAGAAAAAAAAACGGGCTTCAAGTCAAGGTCAATGTGAATATATAGGTCCATATGGACTCGTAGTGAGTTAAAGGCAAGACAAGGCAAGGTACCTCAAACTCATTGTCTCAGATGGCTACCATTGGGTAATCTCATCACTTACGTTACTTTTCGTTGTTTTGACTCCCACGCAGAAAGATCTTTCCTTGTGTAGATGGCTGGATGATGAGATAATCAGATGAGTAGGTGATAACATGAGACGATGAAGGTAGGGTAAACCAAAATCATAACTGTAAAGTTAATACCATATTAATATAATATTCACATTTCAATACGATTTAGACCATGGACAGGAATTCCCTTTTTTTTCTATCTCGTTCTAACGAGGTTAGTTGGCATTTACATGTTCAAAATTTCAGCCGCCAATCTGATGAAACAAAAAGGTTTTTCGTATCGGGTCTATAATCGTCGAATAAACAAATTAAACTAAGACAGCAGCTCAATCGATGGTTCGCTGCTGCGTTGCGAGTGAATTCTCGACGGCGGTAGACGGCGCCAGATTACGTTTTCCACGAAGCAGGTACTGTAACCAGCTGATGAGGCAATGGGGTCAATGACCGTGGTACACCGACTGTGAAGAGGTTATGTGCCGCTGTAACTTTCTGGCGGTGACGAGGCCGGTAGGTCAGCACGTGGATACGGGATACGAATATTCCATAAGTCGGTATCTCCAAGTCAGATTACAGATGAAGGAACGCCGTCCTCGAGATCACTGGGCTCGCCCCGGAATATAGAACGATGGCGTTCCAATATATTCGCAATTGGGGGGTACGTGTACGCTACCGGAGAGTCCGGCTTATGGAATGGTCCACTATACCAATGCGGTATCCTCTGGGCGGGCTATACACGCAACTGTACGGCTTTTACTACGTTCGAACTAGTGGTGCTAATCCTATATAAGGAAAGGAACACGTTATACTCCTATATTTGGGAAGTAGCTGGAAGGGGTTGAAACTTTTTTTCACTTCGCGTGGTGTCTGGCTGTACCTAAAGTTGAGGGCCAGCTAACAGACGGAGCACCAGCGTATTGCACTGCTGTACACTTTGACGGCCACGAGGAGAAAAGAATGACCCTCGGATTTGCAAATTACAGAAGCCCACGTTTTTTTGAATCTCTTCATTGCCTTGTTCTTTGGATGAAAGCAATTGCAATGAATATAAGGTCAATGCGGAATCAAAACAAGGGGAAGGGCGTTGCCACTTTTGGTAACAAAACAGATGTTTCGTCAAAAGCTCTATGAAAGCTTTTACGATCGTAACCCAGTATTTGTGCTTAACGACTAATAACGAACACCCGTTGAATTTTAAAAAGAAATAAAATGCGGAAGGGCACGACAGGCGTCGAATATTACATGTACTGGATTTTTGGCAATATGCTGCGAGCTTATGTTGTCGCCATAGATGGTTAGCGGCTCCGCAACAGTTGACCAACCAATCTCGTTCAGAAGTCTTCGTAAATAAGCGGCCTCCTTAGCAGCCATAGATAGAGCTATGTATTCAGCTTCAGTGCTGCTCAATGCGACAACAGTTTGCTTAGTTGAAGTTCAAGAAAACGCACTGCCTGCTAGAAAGAATGCGTAGCCACTATAAGATCTTCTATCGAGCCTGTCATTGGCCCAATCTGCATCTACGAAGCCTCTTACTGGTTCGCCACACTTGCGATATGTGATGCCCAAATTCTTCGTACCAGCCAGATACCATAGAATGTGTTTTGCAGTAGTCTCGTGTTCTGCATGGGGATCAGTATTTCGTTGCGACAGTTTGCTTACTGCGTGCAAAATGTCCGGTCGGCTCAAGACGGCTAAATACATAAGGGAACCAATTAATGACTGATATTGTGTTATATTCACCTTGACACAATTATCGTTAATGCAGTCAACTTGATAACCTGGGTCGAGCGGTGTGCTGACTGGACGGCACTTGCTCATGCCATACGTCTCCAATAGTCCTTGAATATGCGATTTCTGGCAAAGCGTAATCGAACCATGTTCACCGTCTCGCTCGGTTTCCATTCCTAGGAAATAGTTTATGGGGCTGCCATCGTGCAACTTGAAGTTTGATGCGATGTTTGTTTGTTTGGACGTTGACGTGCAATGACTGCACCATCAAGTGGCCCATGGGACACCAGCCGAATGCTGTTACGCGCGAATCCCAGGCCAAAACGCAGCCCTCCTCCCACCCAACCGACCGAGGGGCGCTGTCGCAAAACGCGCGACTCGTTAACCGAACCGATCGCGATCATGCAGGAAAGATAGATGTTAGACTAGTATTCGAGGAAAATTAGAACTAATCTTACTAAAGGAGTTAATCATGCATTAAAACTATCGTACACCACAACTACAATTACTAACTACGAGAAAGGTATGTGAGTATTAGTAATTTAAGAAGAGGAAGGGAATTAGTTGCCGATATAATATGGTAGAGGGAATTATAATCCGAGCATAAAACTCTAAAAGGTTCATGCAAGGAATAATTCGATCTACAAATCGGAAGGAACAAAGGTATATAATTTCTAGTAATTCTAATAGGAATCGTGAAGTTTATGCGGCTCAACAAGTCAGGGCTATCTACGTCACCCTTGATCAAGTTGTGCACAAAAATCACACCAAGCATTGTTCTACGGTTAACTAAAGATGGAAGGTTTATTAAAAGCGATCTACTAGAGTAAGACGGCAGTCTCACACTTGCATCCCAGTTGAGGCCGCGTAGAGCGAAAATTAAAAAGTTTTTCTGTACTGATTCTATACGGTCCTGGTGTACTTTGTACTGAGGGCACCATACACAAGAACCATATTCTAAAATCGGACGAACAAGCGATACATAGAGAGTCTTTGTTATATAGGGGTCGTCAAATTCCTTTGACCACCTCTTTATAAACCCAAGCACGCCCATGGCCTTATTTACCATGGTAGAAATGTGTTCAGAAAACTTTAACTTGGGATCTAGAAGAACACCAAGATCATCAACTAGGGTAATTCTCTCGAGAGAACCCCCGCCTAGTGTGTAAGGAGCCAGAAAGGCGCTGGAGCGATGAAATGTCATTACTTTACATTTCGAAGCATTAAGGTATAACAAATTTGCACAACACCATGACTGAAAGGTATTAAGATCGGATCGCAACCTGGAGTGAGATAAGCTGTCCTTGAACTGGACACACAGCTTAACATCATCCGCATACATAAGTACTCGAGAGTATGTTAATACCGAAGGCAGGTCATTTATAAAGAGTGTAAAGAGTAGGGGGCCTAGATGGCTGCCCTGTGGTACGCCCGAAGTAACCATAACTGGTGAAGATAGGGAGTTTTTGAAAAGGACTCTTTGGGACCTGGAACAAAGGTAGCTAGAAATCCATCTCAAGAGATTGGGTGGAAACCCTAAAAGGTCAAGTTTTTGTGCTAGGAGAGTGTGGTTTACAGAGTCGAATGCTTTACTGAAATCTGTGTAAATGACATCCGTCTGTAGATTACCTTGGAAGCCTTTAATGATAAAGGAGGTGAACTCCAATAAATTCGTGGTTGTTGATCTCCGCCTTATAAATCCATGCTGGGCTGGAGATATAAGTGATCTGCAAAGATGCTGCAGGTGCGGAGTTAAAATTTTCTCAAACACTTTAGGAATTGCGGATAACTTTGATATACCTCTGTAGTTCTTCGCGTCAGACTTACTACCTTTCTTATGGAGAGGAATAATGAACGACTCCTTCCATATGGAGGGGAAGCATGAAGAGTTAATGGACAGGCTGAATAGTTTAAGCAACGGTCCACACAGAGACTCGGCGCAGTATCTAAGTACACAGCCGGGAACTCCGTCCGGACCCGGTGAAAACACCGGCTTAACTTTCCGGAGGTCAAGAAGCAGAGAGCTTTCATTTAGCAAGGGACTGAAGATGCCGTTCGACCTGGGTAAACCGTATGGGTACGGCTGCCCGGAGTAGCATTCCTGAGAATAGGTTGTTTGGAAGTATTGGGCAAAAAGATCGGCAATTGCCTGATCAGTGTTTGCCGACGTATTAAGAAATGATAGCGAGGATGGATGAGCGGACGTTTTACGCTTACTGTTTACGAAGCTGTAAAACTGCTTAGGGTCCTGAGAAAAACGTATCCTGCATCTAGATAGGTAGTTCTTATAGCACTGGGAATTAAGAACTGAAAAGTTTGACCGAGCCATTACATAGCGAGAGAGAGAAGAAGGAGAGCCAACTTCTTGAAATTTTTTGTAAAGTCTTGATTTTAAGTTTTTTAGACTGGATAACTCTTTGGTAAACCAAGGGGGCTTCCCAGATCTAATAGGACAGGAAAGTGGGACACAAGACTCAAAAAGTGAGTCAAGTGCATCATAGAAAATGTTTGTGCATATTGTAACATCAGTGCACAAATACAAAGCGGACCAATCAAAATCCCTAATGAGGTTATTAAGCTTCGCAAACTCCGCTTTACGAAAGCAGCGGACACATTGAGGTAGCCTACCCGACCGATCCAATGCGGTTGGTCCTATATCGAGCGACACTTCAAGTGTAGGATGGTAGGCGTCTTCAGGTATAGTGAGCGGAGGGACGCGGGTTAACAACGCAATGGTCGGATCCGTTACAAAGCACAGATCAAGCAATCGACCCAGGGAATTTTTCACATGGTTGACTTGAGACAGGGATAAGTCGAGTAAGCCGTCTATAAAGTCATGTCGTGACATGGGGACTAGGTTATTAGACTCGTTTACCGAAGACCAAACAGTTCCTGGTAAATTGAAATCCCCAAGAACTATCATATGATCTTTATCCGATAGCGAGGAAGAAACAGCGCTTAAGGCGGACAAGTGCTGCTCATAAATTGCGATATCCGAAGAAGGTGGAATATACGAGCATGTAATAAAGACTGAAAAAGCGGGAAGAATCAGTTTTATACACAGGAATTCCAGTTTTTGTTGAATCTGGACTGTAAAATGTTCCGACGTGAAGTTAGAGTCCACTGCAATCAGAACCCCACCTGCACGTCGAGACGAACGGTCATTTCTAAAGATTGTGTACCGACCTGCCAAAACTTCAGAACTAAGAATTTCCGGTTTTAACCAGGTCTCTGTAAACACAATTACATGGGATGCAAATGCGACGCTATCCCGAAACAGAGTGCTGAGCTTACTACGCAAGCCTCTAACATTCTGGTAGGTGATTAAGAGAAAGGAAGTTAGTTTTTTGGATGGGTGGACTGGGAAGATGAGGATGGAGCACTGGCCTGACTAGTATTAAGAGTTATTGGAGGCCTACTCTTCTTCTTTGCCTTAAACTCCTTCACCACCATGTTCTCTGGCCAAAATTTGGCAGAGCAAATGGTGTCAAAATGAGTTGGGGAGACGCTTATTTTGAATGAAGCTACATCCCTGGCATAAGAGAAGTTAAACTTCTCCACCTTTAAACCGTCGGCTTGTATATTGCTTTGAATAAAAGCAGTAACGTCATCTATAGTGGTGTAAGGGGCAAGCCGTGAGACAAATATTTGTCGTTTAGGTGTAGGTGTGATCACCACCAATCTTGGGTTTGGCACCACAGACCTTGTACCTGTGATGGCAATACCCGGTGGTCCGGGTCGTATGTTTGTTGGTGGGATCGAAGTGGACGGGATATTAGTAATGCTGGCGGGCTCGACGGACACGGACGCTACGGAAATTTCTGGTTGTACGTTCTCCGAAGTGATAAATTCGGCTGCCGAATTTGCATCACCAGCAGCTGTCGTTGCCATTGGAATAGCAAACGATATCGGCTGCTGCACAATTGGAGTGGTCGGAGTCGGTTGTTCGGCAACGGGCGGCAGAGGGACAGTTGGGGCTTGCAGATCCCGCGGAGTGACCTTTTTTCGCCTAGGAGACTCATTCAGCAGTTGCAAACTGCTAAACAAAGACTCCATGGCTAGGAGCCGATCGTACTGCTTTTTAAAGCCCACGGTCAGCTCCTTAAAGCCATTCCGCGTCTGCCCCATAAACCTGGCAATCTCTATGTGAGCCCCCCGGCATGCCTCACAACAGTAGAACAAGCCATTATGCTTGGAAATTGCATCACCCACCCAGCGCACTTTGCGTGCATTGCTTTTCTGCAAAGATAGCAGGGGATACTCGACTGATCAGGGGTGACCACCTGTTTGCAGGTTTTTTTGGTACAGATAATAGGTGATTCCATTTTAAATACAATAAACAAAATTTATTTCAAAACAAATAGAAATCAGACCAGTGTGCCAGGCAAACGCTTAAAGCGGAATTAGTAAAAACTGAGCGGAGAGAGGAGAGCGGTTGCAGCAGCTGCAATGAGAGAGAGAGAGCGCTACTACACGGAAAGTATTGAGAGCGAGAGAAGAAGAACAGTTATTTATGTTTGGGTTATAGGGAGAGAGTGATGCTAAAGCACAGACTACAAGATGAGAGCGGGCTAAATTCAATGTGAGAGCGTACTTACGAAAAGCAACAACAAAAACACAATGTTAACCGACGCAAAAAAGAATTATTAAATTATGATTTACACAGTAAATAGGCATGCACTCGCGATTCAGGATAGACTTTAAGTTAGCAAGTTAATTTGTTAGTTCGCAAAAGATTTATTTTGGACAAACACCGGTTGTTTATACAAAATAAGTGAAAAATGAGCGGAGCGCAATGAAAAAACGCATTTGAACACTACGAGAGAGATAGACGTATGTCTATCTTCTTCTTAATTACGGCTATATCTTTTTTGTTTGGATACGCAATAATTAAATCGTCGACGTATACTGCAATATAGCTGTATGTTTGTTTATCTTTCTTGACGTACAAGCATGCCTCGTTCTTGCATCTCTTGAAGCCCATGGAAGATTATACTTCGTCCAGCGTTTTATTCCAGACACGTCCGGATTGCTTGAGTCCGTAAAGTGCTTTACGCAGCCTTATAACTTTTTCTGGATGATGCTTGTCGACAAAATTGTGAGGCTGCTTCATGTACACAGTCTCCTGAAGTTTACTGTTTAGGTAAGCATTTGATATATACAGTTGGTGCATATATAGCTGTTTTTCTGCAGCTATCGCGAACAACATGCGAATGGTCTCATACCGAATTAGAGGTGAAAATGTTTCCCAATAATTTACTCCAAATTGTTGCCCACAGCCTTGAGCAACCAATCGAGATTTGAACTTCTCAATGAGACCATCCTTGTTTCTCTTGATTCGAAAAACCCATTTTGAGCCAATGGCTTTTTGTCCTGGAGGCAGTTCACACAATGACTACGTGTTATTTTCCTGTAGAGCATCGTATTCCGTTTGCATTGATTCTATCCAATCTTTAGAGTAATGGCTTTGCAAAGCTTCAGCAACTGACTGCGGTGTCTCAGTGTCATCCACCTGATTGAGAAGACTATTGAGCACTGCCTGGTACTGTTTTCTCGGTCGTCCAGGTTGACCGCTGCGGATGATTTTGGGTCTGCATTCTCTTGTGGCGGTGCTTGGCCGCTTACGTAATTGTCGTCTGGTTCACTTGCGCTCAAAAACTCCTCCTCTTCTTTGCCGGAGTCACTGCTTGAGTCTGAATGATCGGCTATTAAAGGTACATCTGAGTTTTGATCTGGAACTTCAATTGACTCAAGGCGAAGTATGTTTGTCATGAAATTGTCATTTCTATCTGAAATACCACAATTCGCAATGCTTTTTGTGTCAAACTCACCTTCTACAAATTTGACATCACGCCTTTCAATTATTGTCCGCTTCTCTCGATGGAACAGCCGGTAAGCTTTTGCAGCTAAGGAGTAGCCAACAAAAATATATTCTTTGCCCTTTGGCTGGAATTTGCTTCTTCTGGTCTTATCCAAAGCAAATGCGCGAGATCCGAATACTCGCAGGTGTTTTACTGACGGCTTGCGTCCTTTCCAGACTTCGAATGGTATCCCGCCGTTTAAGGCCTTTGTGGGGCATCTATTGCGGATGTAAACTGCCGTAGTAACAGCCTCTGCCCACAAGAACTCATCCAGATTTGCATGGATAAGCATACTCTTTGCCATCTCTACAATTGTTCGATTGGCTCTCTCGGCTACACCGTTTTGCTGAGGGGTGTAGGGAACCGTCAATTGCCTTTGTATACCGCACTCGTTCAAAAAATCTGAAAAATCCTTGTTTACATACTCTGTTCTCTCTTCTCCTTCTTTATTTTTAATCAGTGCCACTTTTCCAATAAATGTAGTGGAATTCTCGAATTTAGCTGCTGTGCTCACTGAGAAAAAATTCATGTTATTCAGGGACGTATAACACATTTTGAAAGTTTATTATCATATTTTCACTTTCAATTTTAACATTGCCAGATCCGGGTGATGAGACGAATTTATTTGTAGCCAACATTATCGATGTTTCCTTCTCAGCATAGTTAAAGAAAATGTTGCGATCGCAACACATGTGAGATGTTGCGCCACTATCTACGCACCAAACTCTTTTTTGCTGCTCTCCAACAAAACAGTGCATTGAACTGCTTGCCTGTTCTCTTTGTCCACTTGATTTGCTACCCTTTGCTACCTAAGTACGAAGGTATGCATATGTTGTTTTGACATTATCAAGAGAATAGGATAAGGGTGCATTATGCTCACAAAATCCCAGCATCAGGTCATTAGCTTTGGTGGTTATAGTGCGTACATGTTCAGCGTGAGTGATTCTAAGGAGTCGGTAAATTGTGAGTATGTATAACGCGAGAGCGTTTAATTCGCCTTTACGAAGCAGTGAGGAAGATCTGGTCCCTGCAGCTGAATCAGCGGTTTCTATCAGGTGAACGAGGTCCATAGGGGTAATGATTGCACCGGCTATCCCAATCTCGATTCCGTACGAGGTCCATGCCTCCTCCAGTGGTTCGCTCTGCAAGGTTTCATAATATTTATGTAGGAAACAGAGTGCGAGTTCCATGGTTAAAATAGACTGGTTGATTGAATATTTCACAATACCCGCTAATTCTTCCAAAGCCACTCCACATTTCGGGATTCGGATTGGAGGCTTGGTAGGTTTCAATTCTACGGCCAGCTCAGCAGGCACATTGAGTAGCTTACCGGACTTCACATGCTTAAGAACATGTCCTTTCTGCAAGAATAGATTAAAGATGTCCTTGCTGTCATCAGGGACTCCTGCCTCAATAATCGAATTTGCATCTCCGTAATTCATTGTAAATGTATAACTGATTAAAGCCCTTTGGTTTCAATATATGAAGTTTGTTGATATGTATGTGTGCTTCTTCTTTTTATACATTGTAATTGTGTCTGGGCCCATAACCTATGGTTTTTGTTAATAAATAAGTAATACAATTAAGTATTAAACAGACAACGCGCAATGAACAAATAATAATGCAAACTTAGATTTTATGAACCGCACGCTCTCAACGCCAGAAAAGAAGTGAGCGAGAATATCGAGAGAGAAAATGAACAACGAACAGGAGAGAAAGAAGGAGCACATTGGAATGTGCGTCTACTTGTTATACACATACATTCAAGCAAATATATATGTATACGTGCACAATTATCCATGTGACTTTTGCATATTTGAACACGCAAATTTCAACAGTGAACATCCCACAAATTTCCGCTTTTGGCTTTTGGAACTTCAGTATTCAAGACCTACAAAAGTAGTGGATTATTTGACACGAGTTATATTTATAAAATGTAGATAAACAAACCTCATAACTAGACTCCCCGGTCTTACAGTTCAAACGAGCTTCCTGTATGATATTTTCTACAGCCTCGGCAACGGAAAGGGCAGATTGAAAGTGTAATTTCTTGAATTGAGGGTCTAGTATAGTCGATTTTGATAAAATAGGATGGTTTTTCAGAGGGACCAGTCGTTTGTTGACGCCCTCAACAAGGAGGTCACGTGTTAAAAGCGCACATTCTGTGGTCGGTGTTGCATTTTTTAAATGATTTGCCAGCAGGTTTGTTATTGTTATAACCATACTGGAAGTGACATATTTTTCGCCACTTATGTTTTCCGTGGCCTCTTTGAATGGCTTGAGTATTAATATAAGCTCGTTTACGGATTTTGGATCATAGTGGCTTGCCATTTCCGGTACCTTCTTTATACTTTCGCTTTTTTTTTAAAGAATGGGCCCTATTATTAAGGATAGCTTTTGGAAAGCATCCAGCATATCCAGACACGAATTCCATCTAGTGTCTATGTCCTGTATCAATGTGAACACTGAACCTTCTGCAATGCCTGCAAAGCATCAGTGGCATTCACGCAGTGTTTAAAATAGCGCACTATTTTTTTTATATTTGTGATTAAGTTCTCATTACCTTTAACAATGGTAAAAGCAACCTGCACGACCAAATTAATGGTGTGTGCCATGCAGGGAATGCGTTTTTTCGTTTAGGATTCGTACAATAAGTGCCACTACGTTGGCACCATTATCGACAGTAATAGATATTGCTTTCGTAATAGGAATGCAAAAATCTGCGAGCGCTTCTGTTATTGTGTTGCTGATGTATTCTGCTGTGTGAGCCTGTAAAAAATTACACGTTTTATTACAACTTATAATTGAAATATAAATGTAAATATGTGCATACATACATTTGTAAATATACATATGTAAGTGGGAATAGTAGGGTAGATGAAATGTTACATAGCTCCTTCAGTCGAACAGCAGTTAAACAAATACTGTCTAATGCGTTATTGTTTTGAAAATGTGCCGTCAACGTGAGAAATGCCTTGAGCTAGTCACAGTTACGACGTCACTGGTGAATGCAATGTGCTCAATATCGTTGAACATTTTTGTCAAATTTTGTTTTGTTTCGGCGTAGTTTTGCTTAATGTTTGGACGTTGACGTGCAATGACTGCACCATCAAGTGGCCCATGGGACACCAGCCGAATGCTGTTACGCGCGAATCCCAGGCCAAAACGCAGCCCTCCTCCCACCCAACCGACCGAGGGGCGCTGTCGCAAAACGCGCGACTCGTTAACCGAACCGATCGCGATCATGCAGGAAAGATAAATGTTAGACTAGTATTCGAGGAAAATTAGAACTAATCTTACTAAAGGAGTTAATCATGCATTAAAACTATCGTACACCACAACTACAATTACTAACTACGAGAAAGGTATGTGAGTATTAGTAATTTAAGAAGAGGAAGGGAATTAGTTGCCGATATAATATGGTAGAGGGAATTATAATCCGAGCATAAAACTCTAAAAGGTTCATGCAAGGAATAATTCGATCTACAAATCGGAAGGAACAAAGGTATATAATTTCTAGTAATTCTAATAGGAATCGTGAAGTTTATGCGGCTCAACAAGTCAGGGCTATCTACGTCACCCTTGATCAAGTTGTGCACAAAAATCACACCAAGCATTGTTCTACGGTTAACTAAAGATGGAAGGTTTATTAAAAGCGATCTACTAGAGTAAGACGGCAGTCTCACACTTGCATCCCAGTTGAGGCCGCGTAGAGCGAAAATTAAAAAGTTTTTCTGTACTGATTCTATACGGTCCTGGTGTACTTTGTACTGAGGGCACCATACACAAGAACCATATTCTAAAATCGGACGAACAAGCGATACATAGAGAGTCTTTGTTATATAGGGGTCGTCAAATTCCTTTGACCACCTCTTTATAAACCCAAGCACGCCCATGGCCTTATTTACCATGGTAGAAATGTGTTCAGAAAACTTTAACTTGGGATCTAGAAGAACACCAAGATCATCAACTAGGGTAATTCTCTCGAGAGAACCCCCGCCTAGTGTGTAAGGAGCCAGAAAGGCGCTGGAGCGATGAAATGTCATTACTTTACATTTCGAAGCATTAAGGTATAACAAATTTGCACAACACCATGACTGAAAGGTATTAAGATCGGATTGCAACCTGGAGTGAGATAAGCTGTCCTTGAACTGGACACACAGCTTAACATCATCCGCATACATAAGTACTCGAGAGTATGTTAATACCGAAGGCAGGTCATTTATAAAGAGTGTAAAGAGTAGGGGGCCTAGATGGCTGCCCTGTGGTACGCCCGAAGTAACCATAACTGGTGAAGATAGGGAGTTTTTGAAGAGGACTCTTTGGGACCTGGAGCAAAGGTAGCTAGAAATCCATCTCAAGAGATTGGGTGGAAACCCTAAAAGGTCAAGTTTTTGTGCTAGGAGAGTGTGGTTTACAGAGTCGAATGCTTTACTGAAATCTGTGTAAATGACATCCGTCTGTAGATTACCTTGGAAGCCTTTAATGATAAAGGAGGTGAACTCCAATAAATTCGTGGTTGTTGATCTCCGCCTTATAAATCCATGCTGGGCTGGAGATATAAGTGATCTGCAAAGATGCTGCAGGTGCGGAGTTAAAATTTTCTCAAACACTTTAGGAATTGCGGATAACTTTGATATACCTCTGTAGTTCTTCGCGTCAGACTTACTACCTTTCTTATGGAGAGGAATAATGAACGACTCCTTCCATATGGAGGGGATGCATGAAGAGTTAATGGACAGGCTGAATAGTTTAAGCAACGGTCCACACAGAGACTCGGCGCAGTATCTAAGTACACAGCCGGGAACTCCGTCCGGACCCGGTGAAAACACCGGCTTAACTTTCCGGAGGTCAAGAAGCAGAGAGCTTTCATTTAGCAAGGGACTGAAGATGCCGTTCGACCTGGGTAAACCGTATGGGTACGGCTGCCCGGAGTAGCATTCCTGAGAATAGGTTGTTTGGAAGTATTGGGCAAAAAGATCGGCAATTGCCTGATCAGTGTTTGCCGACGTATTAAGAAATGATAGCGAGGATGGATGAGCGGACGTTTTACGCTTACTGTTTACGAAGCTGTAAAACTGCTTAGGGTCCTGAGAAAAACGTATCCTGCATCTAGATAGGTAGTTCTTATAGCACTGGGAATTAAGAACTGAAAAGTTTGACCGAGCCATTACATAGCGAGAGAGAGAAGAAGGAGAGCCAACTTCTTGAAATTTTTTGTAAAGTCTTGATTTTAAGTTTTTTAGACTGGATAACTCTTTAGTAAACCAAGGGGGCTTCCCAGATCTAATAGGACAGGAAAGTGGGACACAAGACTCAAAAAGTGAGTCAAGTGCATCATAGAAAATGTTTGTGCATATTGTAACATCAGTGCACAAATACAAAGCGGACCAATCAAAATCCCTAATGAGGTTATTAAGCTTCGCAAACTCGGCTTTACGAAAGCAGCGGACACATTGAGGTAGCCTACCCGACCGATCCAATGCGGTTGGTCCTATATCGAGCGACACTTCAAGTGTAGGATGGTAGGCGTCTTCAGGTATAGTGAGCGGAGGGACTCGGGTTAACAACGCAATGGTCGGATCCGTTACAAAGCACAGATCAAGCAATCGACCCAAGGAATTTTTCATATGGTTGACTTGAGACAGGGATAAGTCGAGTAAGCCGTCTATAAAGTCATGTCGTGACATGGGGACTAGGTTATTAGACTCGTTTACCGAAGACCAAACAGTTCCTGGTAAATTGACATCCCCAAGAACTATCATATGATCTTTATCCGATAGCGAGGAAGAAACAGCGCTTAAGGCGGACAAGTGCTGCTCATAAATTGCGATATCCGAAGAAGGTGGAATATACGAGCATGTAATAAAGACTGAAAAAGCGGGAAGAATCAGTTTTATACACAGGAATTCCAGTTCTTGTTGGATCTGGACTGTAAAATGTTCCGACGTGAAGTTAGAGTCCACTGCAATCAGAACCCCACCTGCACGTCGAGACGAACGGTCATTTCTAAAGATTGTGTACCGACCTGCCAAAACTTCAGAACTAAGAATTTCCGGTTTTAACCAGGTCTCTGTAAACACAATTACATGGGATGCAAATGCGACGCTATCCCGAAACAGAGTGCTGAGCTTACTACGCAAGCCTCTAACATTCTGGTAGGTGATTAAGAGAAAGGAAGTTAGTTTTTTGGATGGGTGGACTGGGAAGATGAGGATGGAGCACTGGCCTGACTAGTATTAAGAGTTATTGGAGGCCTACTCTTCTTCTTTGCCTTAAACTCCTTCACCACCATGTTCTCTGGCCAAAATTTGGCAGAGCAAATGGTGTCAAAATGAGTTGGGGAGACGCTTATTTTGAATGAAGCTACATCCCTGGCATAAGAGAAGTTAAACTTCTCCACCTTTAAACCGTCGGCTTGTATATTGCTTTGAATAAAAGCAGTAACGTCATCTATAGTGGTGTAAGGGGCAAGCCGTGAGACAAATATTTGTCGTTTAGGTGTAGGTGTGATCACCACCAATCTTGGGTTTGGCACCACAGACCTTGTACCTGTGATGGCAATACCCGGTGGTCCGGGTCGTATGTTTGTTGGTGGGATCGAAGTGGACGGGATATTAGTAATGCTGGCGGGCTCGACGGACACGGACGCTACGGAAATTTCTGGTTGTACGTTCTCCGAAGTGATAAATTCGGCTGCCGAATTTGCATCACCAGCAGCTGTCGTTGCCCTTGGAATAGCAAACGATATCGGCTGCTGCACAATTGGAGTGGTCGGAGTCGGTTGGAGGGACAGTTGGGGCTTGCAGATCCCGCGGAGTGACCTTTTTTCGCCTAGGAGACTCATTCAGCAGTTGCAAACTGCTAAACAAAGACTCCATGGCTAGGAGCCGATCGTACTGCTTTTTAAAGCCCACGGTCAGCTCCTTAAAGCCATTCCGCGTCTGCCCCATAAACCTGGCAATCTCTATGTGAGCCCCCCGGCATGCCTCACAATAGTAGAACAAGCCATTATGCTTGGAAATTGCATCACCCACGAGGCCTGAGTACCCAGCGCACTTTGCGTGCATTGCTTTTCTGCAAAGATAGCAGGGGATACTCGACTGATCAGGGGTGACCACCTGTTTGCAGGTTTTTTTGGTACAGATAATAGGTGATTCCATTTTAAATACAATAAACAAAATTTATTTCAAAACAAATAGAAATCAGACCAGTGTGCCAGGCAAACGCTTAAAGCGGAATTAGTAAAAACTGAGCGGAGAGAGGAGAGAGCGGTTGCAGCAGCTGCAATGAGAGAGAGAGAGCGCTACTACACGGAAAGTATTGAGAGCGAGAGAAGAAGAACAGTTATTTATGTTTGGGTTATAGGGAGAGAGTGATGCTAAAGCACAGACTACAAGATGAGAGCGGGCTAAATTCAATGTGAGAGCGTACTTACGAAAAGCAACAACAAAAACACAATGTTAACCGACGCAAAAAAGAATTATTAAATTATGATTTACACAGTAAATAGGCATGCACTCGCGATTCAGGATAGACTTTAAGTTAGCAAGTTAATTTGTTAGTTCGCAAAAGATTTATTTTGGACAAACACCGGTTGTTTATACAAAATAAGTGAAAAATGAGCGGAGCGCAATGAAAAAACGCGTCTGAACACTACGAGAGAGATAGACGTATGTCTATCTTCTTCTTAATTACGGCTATATCTTTTTTGTTTGGATACGCAATAATTAAATCGTCGACGTATACTGCAATATATGTAGCTGTATGTTTGTTTATCTTTCTTGACGTACAAGCATGCCTCGTTCTTGCATCTCTTGAAGCCCATGGAAGATTATACTTCGTGCAGCGTTTTATTCCAGACACGTCCGGATTGCTTGAGTCCGTAAAGTGCTTTACGCAGCCTTAGAACTTTTTCTGGATGATGCTTGTCGACAAAATTGTGAGGCTGCTTCATGTACACAGTCTCCTGAAGTTTACTGTTTAGGTAAGCATTTGATATATACAGTTGGTGCATATATAGCTGTTTTTCTGCAGCTATCGCGAACAACATGCGAATGGTCTCATACCGAATTAGAGGTGAAAATGTTTCCCAATAATTTACTCCAAATTGTTGCCCACAGCCTTGAGCAACCAATCGAGATTTGAACTTCTCAATGAGACCATCCTTGTTTCTCTTGATTCGAAAAACCCATTTTGAGCCAATGGCTTTTTGTCCTGGAGGCAGTTCACACAATGACCACGTGTTATTTTCCTGTAGAGCATCGTATTCCGTTTGCATTGATTCTATCCAATCTTTAGAGTAATGGCTTTGCAAAGCTTCAGCAACTGACTGCGGTGTCTCAGTGTCATCCACCTGATTGAGAAGACTATTGAGCACTGCCTGGTACTGTTTTCTCGGTCGTCCAGGTTGACCGCTGCGGATGATTTTGGGTCTGCATTCTCTTGTGGCGGTGCTTGGCCGCTTACGTAATTGTCGTCTGGTTCACTTGCGCTCAAAAACTCCTCCTCTTCTTTGCCGGAGTCACTGCTTGAGTCTGAATGATCGGCTATTAAAGGTACATCTGAGTTTTGATCTGGAACTTCAATTGACTCAAGGCGAAGTATGTTTGTCATGAAATTGTCATTTCTATCTGAAATACCACAATTCGCAATGCTTTTTGTGTCAAACTCACCTTCTACAAATTTGACATCACGCCTTTCAATTATTGTCCGCTTCTCTCGATGGAACAGCCGGTAAGCTTTTGCAGCTAAGGAGTAGCCAACAAAAATATATTCTTTGCCCTTTGGCTGGAATTTGCTTCTTCTGGTCTTATCCAAAGCAAATGCGCGAGATCCGAATACTCGCAGGTGTTTTACTGACGGCTTGCGTCCTTTCCAGACTTCGAATGGTATCCCGCCGTTTAAGGCCTTTGTGGGGCATCTATTGCGGATGTAAACTGCCGTAGTAACAGCCTCTGCCCACAAGAACTCATCCAGATTTGCATGGATAAGCATACTCTTTGCCATCTCTACAATTGTTCGATTGGCTCTCTCGGCTACACCGTTTTGCTGAGGGGTGTAGGGAACCGTCAATTGCCTTTGTATACCGCACTCGTTCAAAAAATCTGAAAAATCCTTGTTTACATACTCTGTTCTCTCTTCTCCTTCTTTATTTTTAATCAGTGCCACTTTTCCAATAAATGTAGTGGAATTCTCGAATTTAGCTGCTGTGCTCACTGAGAAAAAATTCATGTTATTCAGGGACGTATAACACATTTTGAAAGTTTATTATCATATTTTCACTTTCAATTTTAACATTGCCAGATCCGGGTGATGAGACGAATTTATTTGTAGCCAACATTATCGATGTTTCCTTCTCAGCATAGTTAAAGAAAATGTTGCGATCGCAACACATGTGAGATGTTGCGCCACTATCTACGCACCAAACTCTTTTTTGCTGCTCTCCAACAAAACAGTGCATTAAACTGCTTGCCTGTTCTCTTTGTCCACTTGATTTGCTACCCTTTGCTACCTAAGTACGAAGGTATGCATATGTTGTTTTGACATTATCAAGAGAATAGGATAAGGGTGCATTATGCTCACAAAATCCCAGCATCAGGTCATTAGCTTTGGTTGTTATAGTGCGTACATGTTCAGCGTGAGTGATTCTAAGGAGTCGGTAAATTGTGAGTATGTATAACGCGAGAGCGTTTAATTCGCCTTTACGAAGTAGTGAGGAAGATCTGGTCCCTGCAGCTGAATCAGCGGTTTCTATCAGGTGAACGAGGTCCATAGGGGTAATGATTGCACCGGCTATCCCAATCTCGATTCCGTACGAGGTCCATGCCTCCTCCAGTGGTTCGCTCTGCAAGGTTTCATAATATTTATGTAGGAAACAGAGTGCGAGTTCCATGGTTAAAATAGACTGGTTGATTGAATATTTCACAATACCCGCTAATTCTTCCAAAGCCACTCCACATTTCGGGATTCGGATTGGAGGCTTGGTAGGTTTCAATTCTACGGCCAGCTCAGCAGGCACATTGAGTAACTTACCGGAATTCACATGCTTAAGAACATGTCCTTTCTGCAAGAATAGATTAAAGATGTCCTTGCTGTCATCAGGGACTCCTGCCTCAATAATCGAATTTGCATCTCCGTAATTCATTTTAAATTTATAACTGATTAAAGCCCTTTGGTTTCAATATATGAAGTTTGTTGATATGTATGTGTGCTTCTTCTTTTTATACATTGTAATTGTGTCTGGGCCCATAACCTATGGTTTTTGTTAATAAATAAGTAATACAATTAAGTATTAAACAGACAACCCGCAATGAACAAATAATAATGCAAACTTAGATTTTATGAACCGCACGCTCTCAACGCCAGAAAAGAAGTGAGCGAGAATATCGAGAGAGAAAATGAACAACGAACAGGAGAGAAAGAAGGAGCACATTGGAATGTGCGTCTACTTGTTATACACATACATTCAAGCAAATATATATGTATACGTGCACAATTATCCATGTGACTTTTGCATATTTGAACACGCAAATTTCAACAGTGAACATCCCACAAATTTCCGCTTTTGGCTTTTGGAACTTCAGTATTCAAGACCTACAAAAGTAGTGGATTATTTGACACGAGTTATATTTATAAAATGTAGATAAACAAACCTCATAACTAGACTCCCCGGTCTTACAGTTCAAACGAGCTTCCTGTATGATATTTTCTACAGCCTCGGCAACGGAAAGGGCAGATTGAAAGTGTATTTTCTTGAATTGAGGGTCTAGTATAGTCGATTTTGATAAAATAGGATGGTTTTTCAGAGGGACCAGTCGTTTGTTGACGCCCTCAACAAGGAGGTCACGTGTTAAAAGCGCACATTCTGTGGTCGGTGTTGCATTTTTTAAATGATTTGCCAGCAGGTTTGTTATTGTTATAACCATACTGGAAGTGACATATTTTTCGCCACTTATGTTTTCCGTGGCCTCTTTGAATGGCTTGAGTATTAATATAAGCTCGTTTACGGATTTTGGATCATAGTGGCTTGCCATTTCCGGTACCTTCTTTATTCTTTCGCTTTTTTTTTAAAGAATGGGCCCTATTATTGAGGATAGCTTTTGGAAAGCATCCAGCATATCCAGACACGAATTCCATCTAGTGTCTATGTCCTGTATCAATGTGAACACTGAACCTTCTGCAATGCCTGCAAAGCATCAGTGGCATTCACGCAGTGTTTAAAATAGCGCACTATTTTTTTTATATTTGTGATTAAGTTCTCATTACCTTTAACAATGGTAAAAGCAACCTGCACGACCAAATTAATGGTGTGTGCCATGCAGGGAATGCGTTTTTTCGTTTAGGATTCGTACAATAGGTGCCACTACGTTGGCACCATTATCGACAGTAATAGATATTGCTTTCGTAATAGGAATGCAAAAATCTGCGAGCGCTTCTGTTATTGTGTTGCTGATGTATTCTGCTGTGTGAGCCTGTAAAAAATTACACGTTTTATTACAACTTATAATTGAAATATAAATGTAAATATGTGCATACATACATTTGTAAATATACATATGTAAGTGGGAATAGTAGGGTAGATGAAATGTTACATAGCTCCTGCAGTCGAACAGCAGTTAAACAAATACTGTCTAATGCGTTATTGTTTTGAAAATGTGCCGTCAACGTGAGAAATGCCTTGAGCTAGTCACAGTTACGACGTCACTGGTGAATGCAATGTGCTCAATATCGTTGAACATTTTTGTCACATTTTGTTTTGTTTCGGCGTAGTTTTGCTTAATGGACTGTGTAATCTGAAAAAAATCTTTGATTAATATCTACTTCATGGTGTTTTTGCACGAAACTTACTTTAAATCGAAAAGGCAAGATGCCTTGCATTAGTGTTTACAAGCGTTATATCCCGATGTTTAGTTCCACCTTCTAAAAAACGATTCAGTAAAAACCGCATGATTGCATGTTTTTTCTTTTTTACCTTCAAATTGTTTTGCATTACTAAAAATTGATCGCAAATCCATCTGTTTAGATCTCTTCGGTGTTTCGTGCAACGGCACACCTGCGCCGGACTCAATATCATCGGACTGAACATCAGATGCCTGTTCAAAAACCACATTATATTCAACATTAGAACAATATTGGATCCTGCATAAGCGTATGCGTGTGTACGTACCTTGTCATTCACATTATTGGCGCCAGAAGTCTGTGAAACTATGTGGTGATGCCTAGTTCTAATATGTGCGCGAAAGTTCGATGAATTACCACTGGTCTTTCCAACTTTTCTGTCTGATTTTTTCATGTTTAATAATTAATTTGTTGTTCTCTCTTTTCTTTATTTAGTGTTTATTGTTTAAGATAGTTATAAGCTAGTTTAGCCAGTTAAGGTTTAACCGTTGGCGAATAAATAAATAAATAAATAAACTTTACCGCAAAGATTGCACGATACGGAATTTTGGTCAATTTTACAGTAAAAGTTTTTTATTTTGTCCATTTTTATTCGGTTGAGAAGCTAGCTGTTGCGTTCAGTGCTAAGCAACGGTACGTGGTGGTCGATATTTTCTAAAAATATCGATTTTGGATATAATCTTCGACAAAAATATCGCACCGATATTATCGTATCAAAAACAAAAAAATATCGGTGATATCGATATATCGATTTAATATCAACAATCCTACTTGCTACCTTGAAATATTATGCCATCCTCGATCAATTCTAAAAACTCGTTTAAAAATTCTTCTAAGTAAATATAGGGCTTGGATTTGCCAACATATATCCCAGCTACAAGTATTGGCTTTGTGTCGTTGACATTAAATAAAATAGGCCAGGCTTGTTTAAGTGAACTTTTAAGAAAGGAAGTCCGTCTATATTAATGTTTAGGCTTATTGAACGAATCAAATGAATCTGTTGATGTAGATTCACTTGGTTCTGGTGATTGTAATGTAAATTTGTATGCTTCATGTACCAGTAACAAATGGTCGCCGCAATCGGTACTTGAACCAATTGGGCTTCGGAGATGTGAATACGTCAGAGTTTTCTTTCGTACTGATTTTATTTGGTAAAATGTGAGGTTTATATACAGGTTCTATGAGTACAAGTGTTTACTTAGGATCTTAGGTATGTTTAATTAGTTCTAAGTATAATATCGATAGAGAGATATGTTATATTTATTTATGACTAAGGAATTACTACAAATTCCACAGTGGAATATTCCAAGGGTTAGTCATGCAGATGGTGTGAGATTTGACCACATGCAGTTCATCCAGAATGTGTTTTTATGATAGTGCTGTAAATATCTTAATAGTTTTTTTTTTTGTTATTCATATTAGTACTAATTGATATATATATATGTAAGATTTATAATAGGATATGGTTTATTAATTATTTAAAGATCGAATAACAGTTCAAAGTGTATGTAAATAACCAAAAAGTTCGTTCAACTTTAGCTCTACTTTTCGCTGCTGCTTCCAAAAACCGACTGTCTAGTATCGATGATCGCTTATCGGCTAGGTCTTATAAATATCGGCAAGGTCTTTTAAATATTGGTTAGGTCTTATCGATGGTATCTTAAGTGTAAATGTTAATTAGACAGGATAGTGTTAGCTACTTGATACCCTGCCCTTTACATTCGGCCCTCCTGCTCATCTTCATCTGTCCCAGATGATAATAACTCATCGTTCTCGGATACATAACGCCATAGCTTCATTTTGTCACTGCTCGTTGCGGTGATGTTTGGCCCCTCGACTTGAGCCACCTTTCTGACATCATAACGACCGTTACGCTTCACCTTGGTGATTTGATATGGGCCTAAATACTCGCTGGCCAACTTGCGTCCTGCGACGAACTGTGTCCTCTTGATCGCCACCATGTCTCCCACTCTGTAGCCGTGCTCAGCTCGACGTTTTTTATCATAATTGCGCTTATAGACCTCTTGCGCCCTCTCGATGTTGTGTTTAGCTTGGTCACGCAGCTCTTGACGCTCGTTGTTAAACTGTGTAACCAATTCCTCGTTGAGTACCTCCAATAGGCGACTCTCAGCTTTTCTGTGCATCTTAATCCCAAACATGACCTCGAATGGCGACGACTTTAACGTTGAATGCACATGCGAATTAATCGCCATCTGGACCTGCGGCACATACTTGTACCACTTCGTTGACTCCTGAATCGATAGTTTTGCGATGATGCCCAAAATCGAACGGTTCACCCGCTCAATCTGACCGTTGCCTCTAGCCACTTTACAACTTCTTCGTGTCCCGTTGACTTGGTTGGAAACAGCCACACAAACTTGGAGAACGCATCCACCACAGCAAAAATGTATTTGTATTGCTTTGCTGTCGCGTCCATTGGTCCCAGATGATCAACGTGCAGCGTGTGTAGTGGCGTGTCACCCTTGTCAATGCAATGGAGATAGCCCTCCTGTTTGCCTAACTTTTTGCTAAAAATGATACAACTGATACAATTAGCAATCGACTTTGTTACTTTCCTTTCAAGGTGTGGAATCCAGTATTGCTGCTGAATTGAGTGCATTGTCTTCGCTGTTGAGAAAAGGCCAACTTCAGAGATCCTTGAATGATTTCCCTTTCCATCAGCCTTGGAACAACCAATACGTCATTGCCATTCACAGCTTTGAAGAGAAGACCTCCTTTTAGTTTGTAGTCTTGGTATGGGTGCTGCTTCACGATCTCAACTATCGCTTTGATGAAATCGTCCTCCTGCTGTGCCTTCTTTATCCGAGCTGTTAGCTCAGTCGTCACGAACATGCACATCTGCGGAAAACGGCTGAGACAGTCCACGTGTCTCATTCGTTCCCCTGGGCGGTGCACTGTTTTGAATGTGAAGTCCTCCATGTACAGAATCCATTGGGAAACTTCTCTCGGTATGTCTGCTTTCGTTGTTGTCTGCTTAAACGCCGCACAGTCAGTGGCAAGATCAAATTTGATCCCCAACAGGTAATGACGAAACTTCTTGAGTGCGAGATATGCTGCTTTGACCTCCAAATAGTAACTGTGACGTTTGGACTCAGATTCTGTAGTCTTTTTACTCCAATAGTAAATCGGGTGGAAACTGCCATCAAACTGCTGCAACAAAACAGCTCCGAAACCGTCTTTGGATGCATCCGTGTGGAGTTCTGTTGCTGCTTCTCGTGAGTATATATGTAATACCGGTGCGATTACAAGCAGCTTCTTTAGGGTTTGTAGCGACTGTTGCTCTGCTTCTCCAATGTTGAAAACCGTCTCCTTCCTGAGTAGATTCGTTAGCGGCCGTGCAACTTTTGCGTATCCAGGGATGAATTTTCTGAAAAATCCGGTGAGTCCCAGAAATGCTTGAACTCCTTTGATGTCTTTGGGCGTAGCAAACCGACTGACTGCTGCTGTCTTCTCTTTGCCGGGCCAGACTCGGCCGTCCTCTATGATATGACCCAGAAAGTGTATACGTGGTTGCATGAAGCTACATTTCTTCCACTTGATCTTCAGGCCATATTGCGCAGCTGTTTCCAGAACCAACTTTGTCTTCTTCATGCATACCTCGGGCGACGCGGCGTAAACAATTATACCGTCCATATAAAGCTGCATAACATCAGAGTTGATTAATTCTTGAAAAATATAGTTTACGAACCGAATGAACGCAGCTGGCGAGTTCTTGAATCCGAAAGGCGCTTTATTAAATTCAAATAATCCCTCCTTTGTGACGAAGGCTGTATACGACTTGCTCTGTTCTTCCATAGGTACGTGGAAAAATCCGTTTTCAAGGTCCATTATGGTGAACCACTTAGCCGACTGCAGCTTTTCCAAGACTTCCTCTATGATCGGGACTGGGAAACAGTCCACTAATACCATGCTGTTTAATTTCCTGTAGTCTATGCATACTCTAAGTGTACCATCTTTTTTCTTCACGACGACAACTCTGCTGGCCTCGTTTGACGATGATTTGCGCACAATTCCTTGTTCGATCCATTCCTCTACTTGCTTCTTTACGGCGCTGGCTTCTTCTGCTGCTAAACGACTCGGTGAGTGATGAAACGGCTTGATTATGTCGTCGGGAACTATCTTCAGTTGGATTGGGCACTGCTTTGCAACTCCTGTGGGCTTCTGGTAACTGCTTTTTATCATCTGTTCAACTTCTTTGCAATATTGAGGCGGAGCTACGAATGATGATTCTTCAGTGACATTATATATAAGAGCATACTCATCTGTTGGCACAGGATCAGCGTCGAGCTTCAAAAACGTGTATCCTTGCCTATCAGCGACGAAACGAAACTTTTTAATGAAATCGTGCCCCACCAGTACGTCGAAATCAATCTGGTTACTGGGGACGACTAAGAACTTCTGGTTGGTCTGCAAATTATCCACCGTAACCTCAGCATGAAAGTATCCGACAGGCTTCGTTGATGTATGACCCAGACCGCGCAACATAGTTGTGCTTTTGAAAAGTTCAACGTTCATCATGGTCTTCAACACACTCTCTTTGATTATGGTTACATCAGACCCTGTATCCACTAGACAGTCAACTTCAATGCCGTTTATCTGCATTTTTTTCATGCGACTGCGATCAGAGATCGAGAGAACTTTATCGGCTTTATAAAGACAGTTACGCGAAATATGACCATTCTGATTGCACTTAAAACACTTCGTTTCAGCTTTACAATCTTTGCGCTTGTGTTCTCCTGATCCACAGTTATAGCAATATTCCTTTTTAGCACCTTGCCCACTTTGTTGATTGAAATTGGCTTTATGCTGTTCTTTATTGCTCTTCTTTTCTGATATTTCCAAACGATCATAGACATCGAACTCTTCTTTCAAAGCCCTGAAGGTTTTACAGCGAAACATGGCATACTTATACTCGTTTTTTATATCCAAACCATTTACAATATGGCTTATGACAGCCGTTTCTTCAACATGTCCAACTGCTGCTATTTTTCTCATCTGCAGCAGGTACTCGTGCAGCGATTCGTCACTCTTCCTCTTTCTTTCTTGTAGCTGCCGATGGATGTCCGCACTATTATAGCTACATGTGAATTCATCCACTAATACGATCTTGAGTTCATTATAGGTGCAAACGCATTCAGCTTCTAGAAACAGCTTGGCTGCACCGGTCATTTTTCCTCTGGCATGTACATACTTTTGCTTCTCAGTAAACTCATATGCGTCGGCATTTTTTCCGAAGATCTCGAACCATTTTTCTATTGGAACCGATCTGCCATCGCATTCACTCACAATTTTACCAAAATTATCTGGGGCCATTTTCATTTGGACTTCTCGTTGCTCATCACGAAGCACTTTCAAACTTAGCAGCTTTATCATCTGATCAATTTTGTCGTCAGTCCTGTTTCCCTCATCTACAACATCTTCCATCTCGTTTGTACTCTCATGCGACGTTCCTCGTACTTCTTCCTTCTCCTTCTCTTTCTCCTTCCAATGCAACGGCGGCGGTGTTTGCATCATCTTTACGGTTCTTTTCGGCTTGTGTATGTGTACCCCACTCAAGCGCGTCTATGCGTGTCTTTTCTGCTTATGTGTGTACCACACACAAAGTGTCTGTGCGTGTCTTTTTTCTGCGCGTCTCTGCGTATTTCTCTGTGTATGTACGTACCGCGCACGGACAAGGCGACTGTACGGCGCGACTTCGAATTTCACAACTTTTCACAACCGACTTAAACAACAGACTCTTCAATTTCTGTCTACTGCTCTGCTCACAGAATTTGGATCGTTCAACTTAATGTTTATAGCCACTGGGACAACTTTACAACTTTGTGTAGCTACAAACAACAACTTTTACAGCTTTTCAACGATCCTCTTCTGGCATCAGCCAACTTCCTCTGTTTGGTCACACACTCTGAGCTCTGTATTCGAAACGGACGATCCCCCAAATGTAAGATTTATAATAGGATATGGTTAATTAATTATTTAAAGATCGAATAACAGTTCAAAGTGTATGTAAATAACCAAAAAGTTCGTTCAACTTTAGCTCTACTTTTCGCTGCTGCTTCCAAAAACCGACTGTCTAGTATCGATGATCGCTTATCGGCTAGGTCTTATAAATATCGGCAAGGTCTTTTAAATATCTGTTAGGTCTTATAGATGGTATCTTAAGTGTAAATGTTAATTAGACAGGATAGTGTTAGCTACTTGATACCCTGCCCTTTACATATATAGAACATACATAGGATATAAATATAGATTATAAGTAAGTTAAATATAAATATATACGCCAGGCTCGCGGGACTACCGAGAGGCATTGCTTCACAAGGCTGGCTGGCGTTTTACGGCCGCTCGTTCCGAAGGCGTTCCAGCCGCCTCAGCTCCGTCGCAATCTCTGCCGCAAAACTGCATAACGCCGTCCAGTTAGTCTGGTTTTCGAGCATGCTCGGTACCAGACCTTCCACTGTAATGGGCCCGCCTATGATCTCCTCTACTCGTCCGCGGGCTGCTGCGAATCTAACGCATGTGGTTAGGGCGTGCTCGGCGTTCTCTGTGGTTCCACAGCTGGAGCATCTTTCATCCTCTTCGTGGCCAAAGCGATGTAGGTACTCCTTGAAGCACCCGTGTCCGCTGAGATCCTGCGTCAATGCGGACGTAAGTTCCCCATGCTTCCGGTTTACCCATGCTTTAATGTTGGGGTTTAGTTTGTGTGTCCAGCGGCCAGTTACCGCGCTATCCCATCTCCTCTGCCAGCTTTCCAGACATTTGAGTCTCGCCCTGGTTCTCGCCATTTTGATTTCCGCCTGTGTGGAGGCGCCTTTCCTCTCCTTGTGGCTATCGCTGGCTTCCATCGCTGCAAGTTCGACGGGTGCTATGCCGCCAATTACCATGATCGCCTCTGTGGAGACTGTGCGGAATGCGGAACTGACCCGCAGGGCTCCAAGTCTGAAGTCTGCCTCGATGCCTCTGACGTAGCTCTTGGTGCTCGTAGCCTGAGCCCATATAGGCGCTGCGTATAATATGGTGGATTTTGCCACGTTGAAGAGTAGTCTCCTGCTCGTTGACTTCGGGCCTCTATCGTTTAGCATCATGCGAGAAACTGCCATAACCACGCCGCGTGCTTTCATATGTGTCGAATGTAGGTGCTCTCTAAACGATAGCCGAGTGTCTAGCATGACTCCCAGGTACCTTATGGCTCGCTTTGATGCAATGGAGGCTCCACCTACGGTTATCCTCGCTGTCTCCACCTTTTTCCTGCTGCTGATCAGTACGGCCTCCGTCTCGTGCTCGGCAAGTTCGAGCCCTGCCAGGTTCAGCCAATCGCTTATCGTTTTGACTGCTTCGTTCATGGTGGTTTCCGTTTCTGCGATGGTTTTCTTGACTACCGTGACCGCGACGTCGTCCGCAAAGCCCACAATTTCTACTCCTTGTTGGAAGTCCAGCCGCAGTATTCCGTCGTACATTGAGTTCCATAACAACGGTCCCAGTACGGATCCTTGTGGGACTCCTGCCGTGATGGAGTATGTCCGGGGACCGTCGTCGCTGTCGTATTTCAGCCATCTATTGTCCAGGTCACTGACCACCGCCTGCAGGTATCCGGGGATTCCGAGTCTCTTCAAGGAGGACAGTATTTTGTTCCAGGATGCGGAGTTAAAAGCATTTCTTATGTCTAGTGTTGCCACCAGACAGTAGTTTTTGGCCCCACCAAGCCATCTTGTGCCTTCTATTGCCCTCCTGGCTGTGCCACACACCTTGTCCAATGCATCCAGGGTTGAGCGTGCCTTTCTAAAACCGTACTGCCTGTCTGAGAGTCCCCCCGCGGCCTCTATAGCTTCGTTTAGCCATGCGCTAAATGCTTTCCAGCAACTTGCCTGCACTATCCAGGAGGCAGATGGGCCTATATGCCGATGGGTCTTCGGGGTCCTTTCCTGGTTTTGGGATAAGCACCAGCTTTTGCTGTTTCCATATTTCAGGAAAGCAGCCGCCTGTGAGTCACTTGGTGTATGCCTGCGCAAAGTCTGTCGGGTACAGACTTATGGCCAGTTTAAGGGCCCGGTTGGGTATTCCGTCAGGTCCTGGTGCTTTTCCGTTTGGCACTCTCTGTGCTAGATTTGTCACTTCCTGTGGGGTCACTGGCGGTACTGGGTGCCCTGCGCCGAAGGTCCTATCTACATGTAGATTCTGCGTCGGAAATAGGTGTTTAACTATTTTTTCCAGTTGTGCACTTCCTGTTGGTGCCGAGTTTTTGAATGCGCCCATCTTCTTCATTACCACTTTGTATGCCTTGCCCCAGAGGTCGTTTTCCGCTTCGTCACAGAGCTCTAGGAAGCATCGCTTTTTGCTGGCTTTGATCTCCTTCTTAAGAGTTTTCCTCTTTTGGGTGTAAGTTTCCCTAAGAGCGTGGAAGTTTTCTGCTCCGCGGGATCTGTGGTATGCCCTTCTGGCTCTTATGCATTCTCGGCGAGCATCTTCTATCGATTGGTTCCACCAATATACCGGCTTATGCCCTGTAAAGGTTTTGATGCGCTCCATGCTGGCGTCGCACGCCCCTTTAAGCTTGCCCATGATGCTTGTCACCTCGTCTTCTTCGCCATTCATTTCCTCTAGTCCTGTTAGGGCTGACCTGAAAATGGGTATGTTCAGCGTAGCTTCCTTGTAGTGTCCCCTCGTGGCAGTCCTTGGGTGGGCTCTTCTGGTCTTGATTTTGCAAAGGATGGCGCTGTGGTCGCTCGCAGTGTATTTTTCGCTGATCTGCCATGTCGTGGTCGCTGCCAGTCGTGTGCTTACGTAGATGAGGTCGATGATGGATGTGGCACCTGCTCTGCTGAATGTTGTGGTGGTACCAACGTTTTTTAGGATAATGTCCAGGGAGGCAAAAGCCTCTACCAGGACCCGACCCCTGGCGTTCGTCGTGGTGGACTCCCATTCCGTGGCCCATGCGTTGAAGTCTCCTGCTATTAGCGATGGCGAGTGTACCCTGATGTCGTTTGCCAGATCGTCTATCGCATCGCTGAACTCCGAGAGTGACCAGCTGGGTGGTAAGTAGCAGCTGTATACCCATAGGTCATTCAGCCTCGCTCGTACATATCCTCTCGATCTTTTTACTCCTTCCAGGTGTTGTGCCGGGTTTCCGCACATCCAGATAGACGCTTTCCCCGATTGTAGGGCTCGCTCAGCAGAGCCAGGTCTATGTTGAGCTCTTTTAGGGATTGGGTGAGCAGGTCTTGTGCCACCCTGCAATGGTTGAGGTTCAGCTGGAGGATACTTAACATTTTAATAGTCTTACTGCCTCGCGGTACGCCGGGCACCTGAAGCTTCCAGACGCGTGGTCCGTGGGGCTTCCCTCTTTTTGCGCGCAGAGTAGGCAGTGTGGGAATTTACTGCAATTTCTTGCTTCGTGGTCGTTACCTCCGCATCTAAAGCACGCTCCTCGGAGGTCCTTTCTTCCGGTGCAGGTTGTCGAGATGTGCCCGAACTCCAGGCATTTAAAACGTTTTGGAGACACAATGGGCTTTATGCGGCAGACTACCCACCCGATCCTCATCTTTCCCATCGCAGTGAGTTTTTCGGCGTTGCTTGTCGACAGGGATATTGTGGCTATCTGCATTCCGCTTCTGGTAGCTCGTAGGGACTTCACCGCGTCATCTGTGAGTGAGGTTTCTCCTGTCGCAAGTTTCACTGCTTCCAGTACCTCCTCTTTGGTTGTGACCTCGTCTAGGTCCATGATTTCGACCCTCGTTTGCTCGGTCAAGGCTCGTAAAACCGCCTTGGCCCCTAGTGCTTTTCCAACGGCCGTTTTCACCTCCTCCGCATTATGGCTCGGATTTCTCCTGAGGCGTAACAACAGATCGCCATTTGCTGTCGCCCTTTGTCGCCCTTTGCTGTAGAAGAGGACCTGCAAGCTGAAAATACATTAATAGCAAGAACACGGAGGCAAAGAGCACGGCTGGACATCATTGGAAACATCTCAAGCAGTCTGTTTGGCGTATTAGATTCAACATATGCTCGTGAAATGTCGGAAACTATAGCAAAGGTTAAGGATAACGAGGATCACCTATTAACCTTGCTTAAAAATCAAACATCATTGATTGACTCTACAATCAATGTGATAAAACGGGATGAAATCTCCAATTCCAAACGATTAAGTCGAATTGAGGATTTTATCACAGAGTCAAAGGGAGCCATCCAGCGGATCCAAGACTGGCTATCTGCGGGGCTCGAGCTGGCTGCCCAAAAAACGGAGGCAGTGCTAGAGAAAAGAATCTTGCTGACCAGCGTCGTTCGCTCAGCCATCACATACGCTGCAGCAGTATGGGCGGACGGCATCAAAGTCACCAGCTACGCCCGGGGTGTAAAATCAATCCACCTCTGCGCGTTGCGAATATGCAGCGGGTTCAGGACAGTCTCAGATGAGGCAGCGCTGGTCATCGCAGGAGTAATCCCCATCGACCTCCTGGTCCTGGAGGAAAAACCGTGGCGGAATCCATCCGTGCAGGCGTCGATCGGAAGGTGGCACGAATACAGGCTAGAGAGCAGAGCCTCAGAGACTGGCAACATGTAGGGGGCTCGGTGCGGTGAATTTTTACACCACACAGATACTCAGTGGACACGGCTTCTTTAGCCATTACCTGTTCAGGCTCGGGCATGAGGAGGCACCAAACTGCAGGTGGTGCGGCAGTGTAACGGAAGACGCGGAGCACATACTCTTTTCCTGCGGGCGCTTCGACCAGATCAGGAGCGAATTATGGCGATCCGCTGGTAGGCAGCTATCACCCAACAACCTAGCGGAACCAATGATAGAAGACGCCACGATCTGGGAGGCAGTGAACCACTTCGCTGCCGTCTCAGTGAAGAAGCTGCGCAGGTGCGAGCGCCTCAGAAGGGGGATCATATAGGAGGAATCAGAGTCCCTGTGAAGCAAAGCTTTGTCGTCGTACCGCAGGGACTTGTTACCTTCTTTACTACTACGCATCTCCACATCTACCAGCGGCTAACAAATATGTAAATTGGTTATTTATATTAATAATGTGCAATAATTTGGCTACACTGCCACCACTTGACAATTCGCACCTGTCGACTTTTCAAAGCCAAATTTAAAAAGGACATTAAAAGAGGAAAAACAAACTAAAAATTGTTTATTCCTTTTCAAAATAAATACAATAAATCCAAAAAAAATAAATAAAAAACGCACAAAAATAAATTACGAGTTCATCTCAAAATTATCCGCTGTAGGTACATCTACAGCCCCCCAATACGGCAAACACATCATTTTTTATGCCAAAAAACTCTCTATCCATGCTGCTAGGTCTCAAAATATCAGAACCACCATTAACGTTCCTTAATAAATTGCCTGCTCCTTCGCAGTTGGACTTTGGTCCAACTTGACGTCGGAATACGCCAATTGCTCTCTGTCGGGCGATTGGTAATAGGGCAAGATAAGGAGCGAAGACCCCCCTTTTATACAACCGCCCCCTCATTACGATATGGGGAATCAAATAGTAGATGGGGGGCCCGATCTCACACGGGGCTTTAACTCAATCGGACTCTCGCAAGAGAGTTTGAGTGGGTCGAAGGCTTGAGTGAGTGAGTGAGTGAGTGTGTGAGATCGGGCCATGGTTCCTCGGCGGCCCCAATAAGCAAGGGCATAATTAATTTTTTCTCCCCCAATTCTCTCACACAATACAATCTTGACTGCCGAAGCGTACGGTTCGTTCTGCTCGCGACAGAAGTTTGACACGGACATATACCAATACAATTATACAATCGTCCACCATTTCTCGTCGCGTCTGCGTCTGCGTCACCGTCTCAGTCGTGCGTGTAGTTCGTGTAGTTATATTTAATATTAATGTTTGTTTTTTCTATTAAATTCTACCTTCTTCCGTCCTGAGCGTTCCGTCATATACAAATTCATGTGCGTGTGCGTTCAAAAATTGATTTGTAAAAAATATAATTTACAACCAATACGTTTGTGTGAGTAGGAGGAGGAGCAAGAAAAAATAGAAGAAAAATTATCATCTTCTCCTGCCCAAGTTAATGGTACAACAATAGACACCATTAACGCACACACACACACCCACACACACATATGAACATGTGTGTGCGCTCGATTGAGCGAGAGCGTGTCTCTTTGTCTGTGTGCAATTCGAAAGAATATTTCGAATTGAATAAAAAAGGGAAGAGCTGATCATTTCATCGCCTTT
Source organism: Drosophila helvetica (assembly GCA_963969585.1). Classification (NCBI taxonomy): domain Eukaryota; kingdom Metazoa; phylum Arthropoda; class Insecta; order Diptera; family Drosophilidae; genus Drosophila; species Drosophila helvetica. The sequence continues at coordinate 17,571,710 of OZ018401.1, read as the reverse complement.
CAATGGTACATTACATTGTCTACACAGTTGACTCTATTATCTGCAAATCTTCAACGAATGCAAGCAGAAATCATCAATGTCTTGACAGATATCCGACACAACACAATTAGCCCTATGCTAATTTCTCCCCGACAACTCAAGGAACAACTGGAACAGATACAGGATCATTTAAGGCCAGGACAAGAACTTCCAGTAACTCCCGACAATATGCTCATGGTGTACCAGATGATGAAAGCTGAAGGCACTATAATAGAGGATCATGCAATTATCAAGGTGACATTTCCATTAGTCTCAGCAAACGAACTGGAAATATACAAATTGACACCGATCCCGGTGCCAAATAAAACTGGGATAAGCATGTTTGAAGTAAAAACACCATATATGGCAATCAACAGTCACCGAGACGAATTCGTTGAACTATCAGAGACTGAATTCAAAAACTGTCATCAAAGAGCAAACAATGACTTTGTCTGCTATAATAAACAAACAATGTTCTCAGCCGAAACAAGTTGTGAATTACAAATGTTTCACAATAAAACGGACTCATCATGTTACCTAGTCAACACAAAAAAATCATTTATATGGTTGAGCATGCATCAAAAAAATCAATGGATTTTTGCAACAAAGTCATCATTAAAACTATCAGCGGTATGTGCAGATGGAATTTCGGATATCAAGCTACAACACTCAGGAATATTGATCGCCAAACCTGAATGCATCATTCGGAATTCGCTAATGACTGTTACAAGTCAGAGCACATTGAAAACCACTCTGCATTTATCATACGCTCGTTTCGGAGAAAGTGACCTAAACGAAACATCAACGGAACGTTCTACAAATAAAGTTTCAAAAAACGGTGAAAAGCTGAACTACAAGGAGCTGTATCAGATGGAAACGAATCTGCTACCACCTAATAGTTTCAAGTTACCCCACAATCTTGAAACCATTGATCATTATCATATTGCCATATACATTGCACTGCTCTTTATCATGATCATTGTAATAATTCATCTGGTTAAAGGGTGGTAGTGAAGTCATTGGCCATTGTAATACTGGTGTATTGTCTTCCTTTAGTATTACTAATGTTCCTTTTTTGATGTTAGCCGAAGACTTCCTCCACTTTTGACGCTGTTGCAACTGCTGAAGATAGTCATTGGACCATTGTGTCTAGAATGAGTGCTTCAATTTAGCAACTGCTTGCCATCGATTGCCTAGCGTCTTTGGTTGCTGGGATGGCTCACTGTCGGCTTGTGCGGTTAACGGCTCTCCTATCAGGAAATGCCCTGGTGTTAATGCTGTTACATCGTTTGGGTTGTCAGATATTGGTGTTATGGCCTCTATTTCGACTATAACCGTTTCTAACTCCTCATAGGTTAAATTTGCCGTCGTCACATTTTTTAATAGAAGATGTTTGGCAGATTTTACTGCAGCTTCCCATAAACCGCCAAAGTGTGGTGCACGAGTAGGTATAAATTTAAACTTTACCCCTTTGTTATTGCACTCTCGAACAATGTGTTTCTTTGCCTTTTCCGAGAATATGGCTTCTTCTAACTCTTGAAGTTTGTTCCTGGCTCCTACAAAATTCGTAGCATTGTCGCAATGGAGCACTTGACATTTTCCTCGACGAGAGATGAACCGCCGAAGTGCCGCTAAGAATGCGTCTGTGGTGAGATCACTGACTAGCTCTAGATGTACTGCTTTAGTCGCGAAGCAACAAAATATAGCTATGTACGCTGTATTAGGCTTCTTTCCTCGAATTTTATAGTGGATTTTGAATGGTCCACAGTAGTCGACACCAGAATTGAGGAATGGCCTTGCTTGGGTGACTCGAAGAGGTGGCAGATTTCCCATGATTTGTTCTAGTAGTTTGGGTTTGGCTCTAGTGCATTTCACGCAGTTCTGCACAATGCTTCTGGCCATATTCTTTCCTATGAGTATCCAATACTGTTGTCGTGATGCTGTCAGCAGTGCCTGGGGGCCACAATGCATGTTTTCCTTGTGTATGTTACCAAGGATCAACTTAACAATTGGATCGTTGTAGGGCAGGAGCATTGGGTGTTTGGCGTTAAATGAAATATTTGCCGCTTCCAGTCGACCTCCTACTCGTAAGATTCCCTCCTGATCCATGAATGGTGTTAGAGAGTTAATCGAACTTCCCTTTTGTGTTTCCTTATGTTTTGTTAAGTGACGTATGTCTTCTTTGAAATTATTCTGTTTTATGTTACGAATGATAATTTTCTGAGCTTCTTTCATCTCTTTGAATTGGACAGTCTTGCTTGTGTACGTTTTCCTTTCTCGAAAACGCATCATGTAAGCTACTATTCTCAATAGCTTGTTGTATGTGTTGTTTTGCTTTATTTTGTAGATTAAGTCATCCTCCTGAGTGATAGTCATAATTGATGACTGACCAATCTTTTGGGGATTTGCACTGATCAATTCCTCTTTTGTAGCCACAAATGGTGGTGGCCATGTAGATGGTGGACCATGAAGAAATAGTGGGCCATAAAACCACATGCTATTTTTTATGAATTTACTCGTCGTCATTCCTCTAGAAAGTACATCTGCTGCATTATTTTCAGATGAGACATGTCTCCAATGCCTTTGTGTCGTCAATTCGTGGATTGTAGCTATTCTTGTAGCTACGAATTTGTCACGAATGGATGTGGGACTATTAATCCATGACAATACTATTCTGGAATCGGACCATAAGAAGGTTGTCGCGATTTCCATGGAGAGATCTTTTTTTATCTTCGCAGTCACTTGAGCTCCCAATACCGCCGCCCTTAGTTCCAGACGGGGTAATGTTAATGAGTTTATCGGAGCTAGATGTGATTTGGCACATAACAACTGAATTGTTACTCGTTTATCCTTATGTAGTGCACGGATATAAACGGCAGCTCCAAAGGCTTTCTCCGATGCGTCAACAAATGTATGTATTTCTGAAGATATCGGAATTTGTCCTTGAAAAATATGACGTGGTACTTGCATGGAGTTTAATAATTTTAACTCCTCCCTGTACATTTTCCATTCCTCCTGGAGATCAACTGGAAGTGGTTCCCAGGGTCTTCACGCTGCAGTCGTCATAAGTGGTATCTTCCAGTTGTACATTTGGACTCATGTCTTCCTTTGCCACTCCTTGTAATACATGAACGTTATTTGTACACCATTTTCTTAACTTCAACCCTGTTTTATTCAAGAGTTGGTTAAGTTCTTGCTGTTTCTGACGCGCTTCTGGTATGGAGTCTGCTTCTGTTATGCAGTCGTCCACATAGAAATCACTTTCCAGTGCAGAAGCTCCTAATGGGTATTCTCGTTTTCCATTTTGAGCGAGATATTGCAAACATTTTGTGGCTAAATATGGGGCAGTTTTAGTTCCATATGTTACCGTTTTCAGTCTATAGTATCGCAGATCTTCTGATGGATCACCGTCTGTCTGGTAATACTGGTCCTCGGGATTGATCCAGATTTGACAATACATTTTTTCAATATCCGCCGTAAATACATATTTATGCATCCTGAACCGAAGCAAAATTGAAAATATGGAATTCTGAACGGTTGGGCCTTTATGCATCAAGTCGTTGAGAGATTTTCCAGATGATGTGACAGCAGAAGCATCAAAAACTACTCTCAATTTTGTAGTAGAGCTGTCAGGTTTCAATAGACAATGATGTGGAATGAAATAGCGAGACCTTGCAATTTCCTTTGTGTGCATTTCCTTCATATGACCAAGTGCCTCATATTCCTTCATGAATTGCACATAGCTTGCCTTGATCTCTGGATATCTCGACAGTCGTTTTTCCAGACAAAACAGTCGTCGTGTCGCCAGATCACGACTCTCCCCCAGAGCTGAAGTATTTTCCAGAAACGGGAGTCGGACAATGAGTTTCTTGTCCACTGCGATTTGTATATTTTGCAGGAAATGTTGCTCGCATTGTTTCTCTAGCGGTGATAAACATGGTGTATTCTTTGGGAATGAATCCAATTCCCAAAATTTGGAGATTTGCTGATCAACTTTGTCTTCTTCAGTTCATACTGCGCATGTGCTTGCATTTGTGGAGGCATCTTTAAGTTTACCAGCCACAATCCATCCCAATTTTGTTTTTTGTAGCCTGGGCAATCCTCTTCCAATTGATACATGCTTGTCTTGCATGATTTCGAAGTAGTGTTCTGCTCCTAACAGAATGTCTATTTTTCCAGTTTTATCAAAATTAGGATCAGCTAATGTGATGTTTTTCGGAAACTTCCAACGAGACGTATCAATTGAATGTGCTGGTTGATCTGCCACTATGTGTGGCAATACCATTGCTTCCAGTCTTGTATTGAAGTTGGTATCCTGTGAAGTGAGCATAACATTGACTCTTGCTTTTGACGTTTGTGTTCGTCCGCCAATTCCATTTATTTGTAGATCTGATTTTGTGACTTTCAGATCTAATATTTTCAATGCTCTTTCAGAAATCACATTGACTTGAGAGCCTGAATCAAGTAGGGCTCTAAATTTACCCATTTGTCCATTGTTGCCTTCTTATGTAACGCGAGTGTTTGTAGGAGGGCGGATCGGATGATAGATTCCAACGATGAGTACGGAGAAATTACGAGGCCAGAGTGCAGTGGGTTTTTCAGTTTATGTATATGTATTTGGAGCTGCTTGGTTTGTATATATGTACATATGTAGGCAGGAATACTAATGTATGTCGACCGGTGGAAACGGGGGTGGAAGCGTAACTGACTAGCTTACAATCTATGCTTATACGGCTAATGCCGTGTGGATCGTGGGAGCGACCGTGAGAGCGCGAGAGCCCCCACGAGCGCGCGAGAGTGAGCTTGGACCGGATCGCACTCTTCTGCACAGTGCGCGGCAACAATCCGCTGCTACTCTGAACATCCTCCCCCCCCCTTGCAGGATTGCAAATAATAATGGGGGCAGAGGCCTATAAACGCAGTGTCTCGAAGTTTTCGGAACCCGTATCCAGAACCACCAGCGCCGTTTGGAGGAGGTTGAGACTCTGAGGTTATAGGGAGTCTACGGATGGCGCCGGGGTCCCTGCCATGGGGTGGCTCACGGGGAGACGAAGGCGGCGCTCAGCGCGGGACGCTGAAGTCGAAGGCGATGGTGCCTCAGTTCTTCCAGCTGGCCGGTTGGCGGGCCGCCGTGGGCGGCGATAGACGTGGGGTGCAGAAGCTGGCGACGATACTGCCGTGGTTGAGATGGCTGGAAGACGAGACGCTGGTATGTGAAGCAGCGTGTGGTGGCTTTTCCCACACACTCTGCACAGCCCGCCACTGCGACAGTTTTTGCCGGAGTGTTGCTGAGCCAGGCAGTTCACACAATATTTGTGTAGAAAGACGGCTCGGTTCCTTTGATCGGGGCTCAAACGGAGAAAGCGGTGGCAGGTCCGTAGTGGATGCACTCCTGGGCAGACTCGGCACTGGTAGGAATTGAGAGCGCGACCCCGTCGGCTCTCCATGATACGGTCGGCGCAGGAACGAGTATCCAGTTCTAGATGTGGAGGGCTAGGATGAAATAAAGCAGTCGAAGATGCATTAGAAAGGAGCTTGGAACGGGTTACGGGCAGACGTAGGACATTGGAAACGGCCCCACTGCTACTACTGATGAGGCTACGTTGGTCTATAGAAGGAATAAAGTTATTTTGGAAATTTTCTCTTCGGTCAAGCGTAGGACATCGTTCGAGAAATTCTGTGGAGGGGTCTGGAAGGAAATTGCTTTCGTAGCAGAAATCTGAGTCTCCTACCATGTTGATAGGTCCTCTGGAAACTTGGCTTGAAAAGGATGCAATGTTATGTTTCGCCGCATTGGACACTGGGCCAGTGAGCACCCAACCGAAAACTGTTTCTTGCCCGAGGAGAGAGCCACAAATGTTAGTCTGTAAGCCGCTCAACAGTACAGATGGTAGGATGTCAGCTCCAATCAGAACATCGATCGGTGAGCTCTCGAAAAATGTAGGGTCCGCAAATGGAAGGCTCGGCAAGTCTCTCAAGAAACCTTGCGAGATCGGATGCGATGGAATATTCTGTGCCAGTTCCGGAACAACGTATGCTGTGGCGGTTAACTGTAAGCCCGGCCTAGTCGGAGAGCGGATGGCAAAATTACAGAGCTTCTTGGACTGGGCGGATACGGTATGATTGATGCCGGAGACCTGTGCCTGGATGCGTTGGAATGGCAATTTGATCATGTTGACCAGACGTTCCGTAATGAACGTTGCCTCGGAGCCAGAGTCGATCAAAGCGCGGGCGCGGAAATTTGTTCCCAGGTGGCAAATATTAATCATGGCCGTGCCCAGAAGAACGGCACTTGTGCCGGACGTGAAATAAGCCTGAACGTTGGGCTGGGATTCGGAAGCACTTGGATTTGGAACGGATGCGGAAGTGGACTCGCTGGATATCGGATTGCCACGGTGTAGCAGTGTGTGGTGCCGTTCTCCACATGTGATGCAGTTGTGGGCACTTTGGCATTCTCGGCTCTGATGGCCTCTTGCGAAGCAGTTCAAGCAAAGCTGTTTTTGCTTAATGCAGCTGGAACGAGCATCAGCGGTCATTTGGAGGAAGTGAGGACATACACGGATTGGGTGATTCTCTTTTGAGCAGAGATCGCACGTCCTCGTCTTCGGATTCACCGTAGTCTCAAACGAGTGAACCCTCCTTGGAACAAGACTCCCTTGGAAACGGAACGGATTGTTTCTGGAAGGTGGCGAATTCGGAACGCCTTTCGAACCGTATGGAATGGAAGGGTTGCCCTCGATTGCCTCTAGCGTCAGGTACCTCTGACTTAGGAAGGAGTCCATCTCCTTCCATGGCGGCATTTCCTTCTTGTCGGTCACGGATTCTTCCCACAGTGCGCGGGTCAACCTCGGCAATTTAGAAGCGCAAATGGTAACAAGTAAGCCATCCCAATTTTCAGTGGAGACCTTGGAATGAGCGAGTGCGGTTAGAATCCTTTGGATCGTGCTTTGAAGCTCTTTCAGAGCACGACTTGATTCGGAACCGATGTGAGGCAAGGAGAGGAGAAGGTTAATCTGGTTGGTCACCAGGAGCCGTCTGTTTTCGTATCGATCACGGAGGGCATCCCATGCCGCCTCGAAACCGTCATTAGTGAGTGGGGACTTTTCCACTATGGCCTTAGGATCACCGCTGGTCTTAGTGGCGAGGTGGTACAGCTTCTCCACCGGAGAAAGCCTGGGATTTTGGATGTAAATCGCGGTAAAAAGATCACGGAATGTAGGCCAGCGGACGTAATCCCCAGTGAAAACTTCTATATCACATGGGGGCAATCGACAGCCACCATGAGAGTTTGGCTGCGTAGAAGGAGGCTCTGTTGGACCGGCAGCTTGGACAGTGAGGTCAGCCATGTATCGTTCATAGCCCTCATAACAATCGCAGTACATATCCTGAATATCCTTCTTAGCCTCTGGATCCTCATCGACCATTGCGACGGAACAGGCTTCGAACTCAGCCTCCACCTTTGCCCACATGCTCCGTAATTGGTCACAACGGACTCGACAGATATTGGAGGATGGTGGGCTGGTATCATGAGCGGTAAAACGAGCTTCCAGATGTGTCAGCCTGTCGATTGCTGCCACGAATTTCGCCCGTGCGGCGATGAAGCCAGATTGGGCCATTGTACGGGTGCGTTGAGGGCCGACGGGACTGTTTCGGATAAGTGCTGGGACCTTGAGCGTGACCGGCGAAGGGAACAGAACCGACTGGGTCCTCGCAACGGTGGATCTTGTGGGCTTGGGAGTACTTGGTGACTTGACCTTTTCGAACGCCGCAGTAGGTGTTCTCGGAGCGGAAGAACTCCTGGGCTTGTTAGCACTTGGAGCGGGCAGCGACAAAGGTTTCTTGCTGTCCTTTTCACCAGTGGGCATATTCGGGCGTCACACGCCGAGGAAAGAGAAATCGGATGCGTGAGTGTCGGACGGATGGACACGACCTTTGTATGGATACGGAGAGCGGATGCAACAAAAAACGCTTGGTATTTGTCGCAATGTGGATTTATTTTCACTTCGGAAGGGCCTCGGTATGTTATGGAGATCGGGCGATAGCAATAAAAAATAAATGTTCAATCCAGAACGACAATAGGGACCGAACAGTAATGTTGGAATTCGAGGCACGAGGTATCAAGGGAGATGCGGTTGCAAGTGACACCCGAAAATAATATACCCTTGGAATGTAGGGTAGAGTGTCACTTGGCAAGTATTAGCTGAAAACGATATACCCGCGGAATATAGGGTAGCGCGTCACTTGGCGCTCCGTTATGCTCAAAAGCGGCACCGCACATATATTCTCCCAACAAATACAACGCGAGCAGTGGTGGAGAGACGAAAGCGAAACGAGGAGAAGGCACCGCTATTGCTGCTGTTGTATGTACGTATGGTTGGGGATGAGCGTTATGTATTGCGGCTTATGCGACTGCAGTGCACAGTATATGTGGTGATGACGTATTTATATATGAAGAATATATGTAATGTATGTATGTATGTTCTATGTAAATAATTTGGAATGTAATGATGTTTATATATATAGAGAATATATTTAATGTATGTATGTTCTATGTAAATAAGTTGGAAGCTTGGATGCTCCTTAATGGCAGAGGAGCAGGCATAGACCACGGAACATAGAAAACACAGAATCACGGAACGGAAGATCGGAGAACGGCCGGAATAGCCGATTATATGCCGCCACCGAAAGGGAGGGTGTGGATCGATCGCTATTTGTACATGCAGGTCTCACGGGACTCGGACTAGGCTGCACACACACAAACACTGCACTGTGGTTAGCTTAGGATGGATCGTACTTATCTGGACTTTTGGATGATCCGCCAATGCGTGCTGGGATGGACTTCTCCTTTTTGGTTGGGAGGAAGATCCGGCTCGAAGGACCAATGTTTGTAGGAGGGCGGATCGGATGATAGATTCCAACGATGAGTACGGAGAAATTACGAGGCCAGAGTGCAGTGGGTTTTTCAGTTTATGTATATGTATTTGGAGCTGCTTGGTTTGTATATATGTACATATGTAGGCAGGAATACTAATGTATGTCGACCGGTGGAAACGGGGGTGGAAGCGTAACTGACTAGCTTACAATCTATGCTTATACGGCTAATGCCGTGTGGATCGTGGGAGCGACCGTGAGAGCGCGAGAGCCCCCACGAGCGCGCGAGAGTGAGCTTGGACCGGATCGCACTCTTCTGCACAGTGCGCGGCAACAATCCGCTGCTACTCTGAACAGCGAGCAGTAGCTAATAATACATAATTTTTTTGAATACTATTTGCTGATGCTGCAGTTTTGGCTTCAGACTTGACTTCCAAATGTAGTAGAGTGTTGTGTCCTTTATTGCACTTAACACAATCTCTTCTTTGGCAATTCTTTGCAGTGTGATCGCGTTTGAAACATTTGACGCAAAGTTGGTTCTTTTGAACCCAATTTAACCTCTCTGCGACAGTTTTCTTTAAAAACTGCGTGCATTTGTAAATAGCGTGATTTGGCTTTTCACAAAAATAGCAGACATACTGACTTTCAGCTCCTGCTGAGGCACATGTGATGGGTTTCTTTGTTTTTTCCCATCCAATGGCTTCCAATGTAAGGAACCTTTGTTCGAGAAATTTCATTAATTCGCTCAAAGGCTGTAATTTCTTTGTACTTTGTATGGATTGTTCATACAAAGTGTGAGTCTGACGATCTAATTTTTTCGTCAAAATACATAGAAGAATCGGATCCCATCCAGCTGTTTCTATATTTATGTTATTCAGTGCTGATAATGTTTCCTTTAATGGACCTTGCATCATTGGAAGTGCTTGGTTGATCCAATAATTTTTGAATTAATGCGTTACTAAGACCTCTTTTGTTGCTGAAACGCTCTTGAAGCATATTCCATGCCGTTGTGTAATTACTTTCTGTTAGCGAAAGGTGGCGTATTAAATTTTCCGCTTCTCCCGTAACATTGGTTTTTAAATACCACATCTTTTGAATGACGGGTACCGATGCTTCATGAATCATTTGTTTAAAAATGTCATGAAATTGTTGCCATTTTAAGTAGTCACCATCAAATTTAGGGATAGCAACCTTAGGCAGAGGTAATGCATTATACATATGTGGAGCAGCGATAATTGGCTGAACAGCGTCTGATTCAGTCATTGTTTGGACTGTTAACACTGCATCTTCAGCTGCAATGTAACTGTTAATGTTATATCCTACTTCCACAGGATCAATGCATTTTTTATAAATTTGAACGTGGATCGCTCGTATCGCATCCCAATATTTGATTATTATTGGTTTGAAATCCTTTCGCGTCTCATTCGTCATTCTGTTCATGATGCGTTCTAGACTTTCAAGCAGCACCTTTTGTTCTCGGATCATGGGTTCTGTTTCAGGCTCACTCTACATAGATGTAATGTATCCTGTATCTATATCCATTTCTACTTTAGCTAGCTGCCTTGTAAATTCGTCTTTATATCTGACGACCAACTCTCTTGTGTGTTTGAAATATTCGTTAGAGAAATAACTGTGCTCAATTTTTGAGTCTTGAGTTATTTTTTGAATGTTACTTTCCTCCTTTGAAAATGCGTCCCAGAGCTTCGATAGGTTCTCAATGCGAGATTTAAAATATTCTGGTTTCTGCTTCCTTTCAGCAGAATCCTTTTTATAATTTCGTACTAGGCTCTGAATCTCTTCGCCTGTGGCAAGCTGCCTGTCTAGCATAACATTAATGCTTGATGATGCCATTTTATTTTATTTATTTTAATACTTTGACCCGATGGAGGTAATTTGTTTGTCACTATGACTGGCTGTGCCTCTACTCACAACCACGAAGATGGTCAAAGTATCTCAATAAATATTTATGATACTGGAATTCTTGTTTCCAATTCAACCTTAGTCGCCAAGTTGACTGTATAGGTTGTAGATCCAAGTAACTCCAACTTTATGTTCCTTCAGAGAAGGTATTGAATGTTACAATCACAACCGTGAGTGTTGTTGTATGTGTGTAAATTGGTCGCCAAGTTGACCAATTATGTAGGATTTTCCAAATAAATCCAAGTTCCAAATCGGGAACAAAAATCCAGATGATCGGTTAAGTGTCCAAAAAATCGTGGGTCACCAAATGAACGAATCAAATGAATCTGTTGATGTAGATTCCCTTGGTTCTGGTGATTGTCAATCACAATCGTATGCTGAAATGTAAATTTGTATGCTACCGGTTCATGTACCAGTAACAAATGGTCGCCGCAATCGGTACTTGAACAAATTGGGCTTCGGAGATGTGAATACGTCAGAGTTTTCTTTCGTACTGATTTTATTTGGTAAAATGTGAGGTTTATATACAGGTTCTATGAGTACCAGTGTTTACTTAGGATCTTAGGTATGTTTAATTAGTTCTAAGTATAATATCGATAGAGAGATATGTTATATTTATTTATGACTAAGCAATTACTACAAATCCTACAGTGGAAAATTCCAAGGGTCAGATTTTATGACTGTCACAATGGTTATCATGCAGATGGTGTGAGATTTGACCACATGCAGTTCATCCAGAATGTGTTTTTATGATAGCGCTGTAAATATCTTAATAGTGTATGTATACAAATGCATGCAGCTGGCCGTTGTATATTTATTTAGGTCAGTAGTGCATATCACATAGTCATATTTAGAGCATATTATCGTTTATTTATTTAGGTAGCTGGGAATTTCTTAGACGCTTATTCTTGTCTATTTATTTTTGTCTAACCATACGATTTTGTACTTTCATTGAAATCGTACACTTATTTTAGCAGATTTATACGAAAACTTAAATGAAAAATTACAAAGAAAATCAGTTAGCGCGTCTTTTACATCGTAGTGTACATAGCTTCCTGGAGCCACATTCCTTATAATAACCCCCCCGTGGCGTGCATTTTAAAGATCGGACATCTCGTGGCAATCCTGGATCTTTTCCGGACAAAAGCTGAAGCAAATCATTAGCTGGTCTTTTGCTAATATTCTTTTCGGAAATCCATTGCCCTAGGCGCACATTAAAATTTTCTGTTTTGGAATTATCAGCTAACACATTTGAGAAATTAGAAAAATCCCTTCATGGCTCTGGAAAACATGTTCTTCAATAATATTAATATTGGCAGTACTTTTATTTAGATGCTTCGCTTCGCATATATATCTTCTGCTTTTACGTTTAAATGGCTTTTATATGAATATTTATACTCCCCTTTTATATCAAAAAGTGGTGCGCAAAATCAAAATTGTGGTTTTTGTTGACCCAAGAGGCGTGGCGCATAAGAAGAGGGCTAGAAAAAATTATGTACACAGCGTGTGTAGATTGTTGTTTTTATTGGGGTTTTAGACGGCTTCCAAGCTCAAATTTTGTGCATTTCACTAAAATAGGCAATTCATTACCATTACTTACTTACTATTTACTTACCGATTTTATGATTCAAACGCCACTTATCAAGTGTTTTTCACTTGTTTGCTCCGAAACGTCTTCTCGCTGCGGTTTTCCAAACACAAAAGAACGCATAAACGAAAAAAGGCAATGCAAGGAAAAAAAAGCGCACTTTGACATGTTCGTTCATGTTCTATTACGAGATCCGCTGTTTCTTGCACATCGTGTCCGTTTTTAAGTCCGTTTGCGATAGTTTGGCGAGACTTTTGTCGTCGCTTTGGTTTCTGTCCGCTAAATGAGTCCGTCAGCGAAAATTTAGCGAGACTTCACTCATCGCTCCCGGATTTTTGTCATTTTTAAGTCCGTTTACGAACATTTTATGATAGTTCCGCTTTACTATCGTTTTTGGTCCACTGGGCTCGTACTTGCGAATGACTTCTTCGGTGGGCTCTTGGTCACCATTCAATGTAACAGCCGCTTGGTAGGCATTTGATGAACCAGCCTCTTGATCAGCTTCTTCCTCGTACGGGCGATCAGTTATAAATGTCGGCATAAAATCACCTTCTGGAAAAACGTCACGATTAAATAGCCAAATGCCAGTTGACCTGGATCCAGCGACGATATTAATACTCGAAGCACCTTTCAACAACGGCTCAGCAACCAGCTCAGCTATTAGGTCGATGGTATTGGGAACACCAGGATGATTTAACATCCACGCCTTGCACGAATCGTAAAAATTCGTTTTGAGCGGCCCAAATACTCCTCTATCGTTTTTTATGTCCTCTTTACTTCGTTTTGGCGTTCTTCGCACATACATATGTAATTACGCACCATTTTCCTGTCTAAATAATTCAAATTTACATTATAGTAGTGACCTATAGTGCCCCCAACCGGCAGACCTATTGTGTCCCCAAGCGTGTGTTTCATGTTGATGTCCGTATTTTTTTCAAAACCAAAAATATTGAACAACCAACATAAAGATCAGTTCAGCATTAATTTTTACATAAGAAAAAACTCACTTGACAATTTTTTGCATTGATTAAATGTGCTTTAATGAGGACGAACGACAATTCGTTTTCGTAGAAAAGCACACGAAAAAATAAACTACGCTGTAACTTATACAGATCCACTTTGACAGCAATGTAAATGCCCCATATTGAAGAAAGTTGCCAATTAAAAGATTTCGCAAAAATGCATTTTAAATTGTCCCACAGTGCAAAAACTCGGCGAGATTTGTTTCTCCTATTCCGTTATTCACACCATCTTCGCTGGACATCTGCACCAAAAACGCCGAGAAACTGCGTCCCTCGCCCCCTTCTCCTATACACTCTTGTTCACAGGCTTCTCGTGGCTGTTTTAGTGTTGGTGAGAGAGGCTGTTGGGATCAATGCTGCCAGAATCTGCAAAGAAAAATTGCTAGATTTGGGAAGAAAAATTGCTAACTTTTGTGTACAAATGGCTAAAAATTAGGCATTGCTGCGTTTTCCAAATCTTCTTTTAAAATATTGATTTCATAATCCGGTGTATTGTTTCGGATTTCAGCGATTTTCTCTATTATGACATCTGAAAGTAATGGGGTTGGGTTTCCATTCCAAATTTTGAACATTTTTGTTTGGGCTTTAAATTTCCTTTAATATGGGCCTTAAAAACACCAAATAAAGATAATTTATATCATCTTTAAATAGTACGTTGAGAATATGTGCTAGTTTTATAATAAAATTGCTAAACAAAAATAAAAATTGCTAGATTTGTGGCTAATAGCATATTAAAAAACAAAGTTGCAAATTTTTTTAAAAGTTGCCTGACCTAGCAACTAAGTCGCTAAACTGGCAGCACTGGTTGGGATAGACATCGAAAAGAGACGAGGCAAAGAGATCGAGCGCGAGCGTGATTCTCGGCAGCATCAAGATATACTTATAAAGGTACCCGAACTTGCTCTCTCGCTCTCTTTGCTAACTTGATAAATTTCAGTCTGCAGCAGCAGCAGTTGTGAGCGACGCATTTCGGCGGGCGATTTTTTCGTGGTTTTCGCTCTTTCTCTCTCTTCTGTCTTAAATAACAAGTTGTGAGAGAGCAAGTTCGGCTACCTTGTTAAGTATACCTTGGGCAGCATTCTGCATGGGCTAGAGAGAGAGAGAGAGAGATAAATTGAGAGAGCCGTAAGAGATGGCGTCGCAGACAATGAGCGGCTGAAATGGTTGGTTCTTGATGCTCTCTTTCTTGCACATCGTGTCCGTTTTTAAGTCCGTTTGCGATAGTTTGGCGAGACTTTTGTCGTCGCTTTGGTTTCTGTCCGCTAAATGAGTCCGTCAGCGAAAATTTAGCGAGACTTCACTCATCGCTCCCGGATTTTTGTCATTTTTAAGTCCGTTTACGAACATTTTATGATAGTTCCGCTTTACTATCGTTTTTGGTCCACTGGGCTCGTACTTGCGAATGACTTCTTCGGTGGGCTCTTGGTCACCATTCAATGTAACAGCCGCTTGGTAGGCATTTGATGAACCAGCCTCTTGATCAGCTTCTTCCTCGTACGGGCGATCAGTTATAAATGTCGGCATAAAATCACCTTCTGGAAAAACGTCACGATTAAATAGCCAAATGCCAGTTGACCTGGATCCAGCGACGATATTAATACTCGAAGCACCTTTCAACAACGGCTCAGCAACCAGCTCAGCTATTAGGTCGATGGTATTGGGAACACCAGGATGATTTAACATCCACGCCTTGCACGAATCGTAAAAATTCGTTTTGAGCGGCCCAAATACTCCTCTATCGTTTTTTATGTCCTCTTTACTTCGTTTTGGCGTTCTTCGCACATACATATGTAATTACGCACCATTTTCCTGTCTAAATAATTCAAATTTACATTATAGTAGTGACCTATAGTGCCCCCAACCGGCGGACCTATTGTGTCCCCAAGCGTGTGTTTCATGTTGATGTCCGTATTTTTTTCAAAACCAAAAATATTGAACAACCAACATAAAGATCAGTTCAGCATTAATTTTTACATAAGAAAAAACTCACTTGACAATTTTTTGCATTGATTAAATGTGCTTTAATGAGGACGAACGACAATTCGTTTTCGTAGAAAAGCACACGAAAAAATAAACTACGCTGTAACTTATACAGATCCACTTTGACAGCAATGTAAATGCCCCATATTGAAGAAAGTTGCCAATTAAAAGATTTCGCAAAAATGCATTTTAAATTGTCCCACAGTGCAAAAACTCGGCGAGATTTGTTTCTCCTATTCCGTTATTCACACCATCTTCGCTGGACATCTGCACCAAAAACGCCGAGAAACTGCGTCCCTCGCCCCCTTCTCCTATACACTCTTGTTCACAGGCTTCTCGTGGCTGTTTTAGTGTTGGTGAGAGAGGCTGTTGGGATCAATGCTGCCAGAATCTGCAAAGAAAAATTGCTAGATTTGGGAAGAAAAATTGCTAACTTTTGTGTACAAATGGCTAAAAATTAGGCATTGCTGCGTTTTCCAAATCTTCTTTTAAAATATTGATTTCATAATCCGGTGTATTGTTTCGGATTTCAGCGATTTTCTCTATTATGACATCTGAAAGTAATGGGGTTGGGTTTCCATTCCAAATTTTGAACATTTTTGTTTGGGCTTTAAATTTCCTTTAATATGGGCCTTAAAAACACCAAATAAAGATAATTTATATCATCTTTAAATAGTACGTTGAGAATATGTGCTAGTTTTATAATAAAATTGCTAAACAAAAATAAAAATTGCTAGATTTGTGGCTAATAGCATATTAAAAAACAAAGTTGCAAATTTTTTTAAAAGTTGCCTGACCTAGCAACTAAGTCGCTAAACTGGCAGCACTGGTTGGGATAGACATCGAAAAGAGACGAGGCAAAGAGATCGAGCGCGAGCGTGATTCTCGGCAGCATCAAGATATACTTATAAAGGTACCCGAACTTGCTCTCTCGCTCTCTTTGCTAACTTGATAAATTTCAGTCTGCAGCAGCAGCAGTTGTGAGCGACGCATTTCGGCGGGCGATTTTTTCGTGGTTTTCGCTCTTTCTCTCTCTTCTGTCTTAAATAACAAGTTGTGAGAGAGCAAGTTCGGCTACCTTGTTAAGTATACCTTGGGCAGCATTCTGCATGGGCTAGAGAGAGAGAGAGAGAGATAAATTGAGAGAGCCGTAAGAGATGGCGTCGCAGACAATGAGCGGCTGAAATGGTTGGTTCTTGATGCTCTCTTTCTTGCACATCGTGTCCGTTTTTAAGTCCGTTTGCGATAGTTTGGCGAGACTTTTGTCGTCGCTTTGGTTTCTGTCCGCTAAATGAGTCCGTCAGCGAAAATTTAGCGAGACTTCACTCATCGCTCCCGGATTTTTGTCATTTTTAAGTCCGTTTACGAACATTTTATGATAGTTCCGCTTTACTATCGTTTTTGGTCCACTGGGCTCGTACTTGCGAATGACTTCTTCGGTGGGCTCTTGGTCACCATTCAATGTAACAGCCGCTTGGTAGGCATTTGATGAACCAGCCTCTTGATCAGCTTCTTCCTCGTACGGGCGATCAGTTATAAATGTCGGCATAAAATCACCTTCTGGAAAAACGTCACGATTAAATAGCCAAATGCCAGTTGACCTGGATCCAGCGACGATATTAATACTCGAAGCACCTTTCAACAACGGCTCAGCAACCAGCTCAGCTATTAGGTCGATGGTATTGGGAACACCAGGATGATTTAACATCCACGCCTTGCACGAATCGTAAAAATTCGTTTTGAGCGGCCCAAATACTCCTCTATCGTTTTTTATGTCCTCTTTACTTCGTTTTGGCGTTCTTCGCACATACATATGTAATTACGCACCATTTTCCTGTCTAAATAATTCAAATTTACATTATAGTAGTGACCTATAGTGCCCCCAACCGGCGGACCTATTGTGTCCCCAAGCGTGTGTTTCATGTTGATGTCCGTATTTTTTTCAAAACCAAAAATATTGAACAACCAACATAAAGATCAGTTCAGCATTAATTTTTACATAAGAAAAAACTCACTTGACAATTTTTTGCATTGATTAAATGTGCTTTAATGAGGACGAACGACAATTCGTTTTCGTAGAAAAGCACACGAAAAAATAAACTACGCTGTAACTTATACAGATCCACTTTGACAGCAATGTAAATGCCCCATATTGAAGAAAGTTGCCAATTAAAAGATTTCGCAAAAATGCATTTTAAATTGTCCCACAGTGCAAAAACTCGGCGAGATTTGTTTCTCCTATTCCGTTATTCACACCATCTTCGCTGGACATCTGCACCAAAAACGCCGAGAAACTGCGTCCCTCGCCCCCTTCTCCTATACACTCTTGTTCACAGGCTTCTCGTGGCTGTTTTAGTGTTGGTGAGAGAGGCTGTTGGGATCAATGCTGCCAGAATCTGCAAAGAAAAATTGCTAGATTTGGGAAGAAAAATTGCTAACTTTTGTGTACAAATGGCTAAAAATTAGGCATTGCTGCGTTTTCCAAATCTTCTTTTAAAATATTGATTTCATAATCCGGTGTATTGTTTCGGATTTCAGCGATTTTCTCTATTATGACATCTGAAAGTAATGGGGTTGGGTTTCCATTCCAAATTTTGAACATTTTTGTTTGGGCTTTAAATTTCCTTTAATATGGGCCTTAAAAACACCAAATAAAGATAATTTATATCATCTTTAAATAGTACGTTGAGAATATGTGCTAGTTTTATAATAAAATTGCTAAACAAAAATAAAAATTGCTAGATTTGTGGCTAATAGCATATTAAAAAACAAAGTTGCAAATTTTTTTAAAAGTTGCCTGACCTAGCAACTAAGTCGCTAAACTGGCAGCACTGGTTGGGATAGACATCGAAAAGAGACGAGGCAAAGAGATCGAGCGCGAGCGTGATTCTCGGCAGCATCAAGATATACTTATAAAGGTACCCGAACTTGCTCTCTCGCTCTCTTTGCTAACTTGATAAATTTCAGTCTGCAGCAGCAGCAGTTGTGAGCGACGCATTTCGGCGGGCGATTTTTTCGTGGTTTTCGCTCTTTCTCTCTCTTCTGTCTTAAATAACAAGTTGTGAGAGAGCAAGTTCGGCTACCTTGTTAAGTATACCTTGGGCAGCATTCTGCATGGGCTAGAGAGAGAGAGAGAGAGATAAATTGAGAGAGCCGTAAGAGATGGCGTCGCAGACAATGAGCGGCTGAAATGGTTGGTTCTTGATGCTCTCTGAACAGTCGAAATTTGGAAGCTCGGCCAAGCAGTTGTTAGCGTTGTTAGCGGAGCAAAGCTGTTAATGCGACGGCTCTTCAAGCGAGTTAAACAAAATGGAGTCTACCAAGACCGAACACCCTGACCCAACAAGCCATTTACAGCTATGAAGAGCTGCGTGCCGCGGTTTTTGACCGCGGCCAAGGACCAAACTTCAAAACCCAATAGAACAGATACATGTATGTATATGTTTTATATGTTCATTAAATGGATATTGTATGACATGTATGAAAATATGAACGGAGCTTCACCGCGCGACCTGAAATACTGTAAGGCGGCCCCAAAGATTTTTGGCCAGAACAAAATACTGGTAAAAACACACGTATACAATGTGGACAAAACAGATGAGGATATCGGATCGGATGTGCAATCGGAGAAAGCGGGTATTCTCTATTAAACATTCCTAGTATTGTGTAGACAACAAACGCAATACATCGGAATTTCTCCACCGACTGTGAAAAAATCACCGCTTTTCATAGTTCTCCTGGGGAGAATGGAACTTTTTTGATCTGTAAGGAAACAATACTATTGATTATAACCATTATAATTATAAACAAAAGTAACGTTATCCCGACATATGTATACATGTCTATATTCATATAAGCTCCCGCTCGGCGGCTGCCACTGAGCAGTGTGCACAGTGTACACAACAGCCGGAAAACGATTTTCCGATAGGATCATCCGCGGGATGGCCACCACGTCCCGCGGCTGGGCCACCGCGTTCCGAGGCATGGCCACTGCGCCGCCATCCTGCCAGGCCTCCCCGATGTCCGTAATAACTATTAATTGTGTGAGGCATCTGTGGGTTTAATGAGAATGGGAATATTGTTTAATAAAAGTTTAATAAAACTTGCTTTTCGTTTTTCTCTTGCTGGCGTGGATTGAGTTAAGTTGGCGGAGTTTTTTGAAGGCGAATGCCGATCAAAAGGAAGAAAAAACGATTATCTGATCCGAATTGATTGGATCATCAACATTAAAATTGATTTTTGGCTATATTACATTGTAAAACACGTATACAAATTTTGTTTGGCTTCTGAAGCTCAGCCGGTTATCTATGATGACTCCCAGATACTTGAGGCATGGGGCCGATACAATCCTTACGTTCCCTACCTAGACAGTCATAAACTCCATGGTTTTCCTGCTGGATATAAGGACAGCTTCCGTTTTATGGCCTGCCAGATCAAGCATTCTCGAGCCACTCGCCTATTGTCCGGATTAAGCTATTCGCGGCCATCTCCACTTCCCGTACATGCTTGGCCACCACAACTAGCGCTAGATCATCTGCAAAACCTACTAACCTGCACCCTGGTGGGAGGCTGAGCCTCAGGACTTCGTCGTACATCACGTTCCACAGGAGCGGGCCGAGAACAGACCCCTGTAGAATTCCTGCTGTGACTGAGTACCACTTTGTCCCCTGTTCCGTGTCGTAGAGGAGTACACTGTCTGAGAGGTAGCTCGAGATTATCCCCACCAAGTAGTTAGGGAGTCCAGCGTTCTCCAGGGAGCTCAG
This sequence comes from Drosophila helvetica, assembly GCA_963969585.1. Taxonomy (NCBI): domain Eukaryota; kingdom Metazoa; phylum Arthropoda; class Insecta; order Diptera; family Drosophilidae; genus Drosophila; species Drosophila helvetica. The sequence continues at coordinate 17,551,548 of OZ018401.1, read as the reverse complement.
GATACTTTCCCAGCGCGCAGTGTTAAACACGTTCCGCACATCGAGGGTTACAACTGCACAGTACTCTTTGTCGTCCCATCACCATCTTTTTCCCTCTATCGCTTTATACGAGGACGAGTATGCCGGCCGATCTGTAGGGTGTCGCGGGAAAAAACCTCACTTTAACACTTCACTTCACTCTCCGTCATATTTTTTTTTAAATCCGTGCCTTCTTTATTTACTATTTACTAATAGCTTATTAACTAATATAAATTATAGGCTATAATATATAGGCTCGAAATTATGGAGAACCAAAGAAAGTAACATGCCCCTGCGGTACGGCGGTGAAGCTCTGCTTCGCAGGGACCCTGGTTCTTCCTATGTGCTCTCCCTTCTCAGTCGCTCACTTCTGCGCAGTTCCGTCATCGCTGCGGCGGCAAAGCTGTTCCATGCCGCCCATATCGTGGAGTCGCCCAATAAATGATCTACCAGGTTCGTGGGCGTGAGTTGCCCGCCCGCTGCTCGCCATAGCTCCCTCCTGATATTGGCAAAGCGCCCGCAGGCAAAAATGATGTGCTCAGCGTCTTCTGTGTTGCTACCACACCACCTACATTGTGGCGAGTTATCGTGCCCGAATCTCCACAGATACTGGCTGAAGCAGCCGTGTCCGCTGAGCATCTGTGTGGTATAAAAATTTACCGCACCGTGTCTCCTGTTGATCCAGGATCTGATGTCTGGGATAAGACGGTGGGTCCACCGGCCCTTTCCAGAACTGTCCCATCGCCTTTGCCATTCTCGAGGGCTCTGCTCTCTGGCCTGCAGGCGCGCCGCTCTCCTTTGTGCTCCAGCCCTGATAGCTTCTGACCCTAATGCCATCCGCCCAGATCGCCGCCGCGTAAGTGATGGTTGAGCGAACCACGCTGGTCAGCAGGACTGTGTGTGTATGTGTATGTGTATGTGTGTATGTTCAAACTGACCTGACCTGACGCACGTTTCCATCTCGTTTACATTACATGATATGATATGATATGATATGATATGATATGATATGGAGGAGGAGTCTCTAAGGAGACTTCTCTGGAGAAAGAGGTGCCATCGCAACAAAAGGATGCCCCTGCAGTGGAACGTGAAGTTTCTAAGAAGAAGTTTAGAATGTTCCTTCGACGTTCAAACATATCAGCCTCCCGCGAAGAATTTGCTGCTAAGGAGACTTCTCTGGAGAAAGAGGTGCCATCGCAACAAAAGGATGCCCCTACAGTGGAACCTTAAGTTTCTAGCAAGAAGTTCAGAGTCGAATGCTTTACTGAAATCTGTGTAGATTACCTTGGAAGCCTTTAATGATGAAGGAGGTGAACTCCAATAAATTCGTGGTTGTTGATCTCCGCTTTATAAATCCATGCTGGGCAGGAGATATAAGTGATCTGCAAAGATGCTGCAGGTGCGGAGTTAAAATTGTCTCAAACAGTTTAGGAATTGCGGATAACTTGGATATACCTCAGTAGTACTTCGCGTCAGACTTCTACCTTTCTTATGGAGAGGAATTATGAACGACTCCTTCCATATGGAGGGAAAGCATGAAGAGTTTATGGAAAGGCTGAATAGTTTAAGCAACGGTCCACACAGAGACTCGGCGCAGTACCTAAGTACACAGCCGGGAACTCCGTCCGGACCCGGTGAAAACACCGGCTTAACTTTCCGGAGATCATGAAGCAGAGAGCTTTCATTTATGATTGTTATATGATATGATATGATATGATATAATATAATATGATAAGATATGATATGATATGGTAACGGACCTTACATTCCACTATGGGGAAAATTTGCATTTTTCGGGTATTTAGTCAAAAGACAAAAAAGACTTGGCACGATCGCACTTTTTTCTTTCACAAATACGTTTACATTAGGTTAGGTTAGGTTAACCCGGACGTCCCTCAGCGGGGACTTTCATAGGCCAGTATGGCCCTTAGTGATCCGGATGTAGATGGACCTTTACAGGGGTATTGCTGAGATTTGGAAGTCCTCGAGTATCGAGGTGTGTTTAGCAAAGGCAAGTAATTCCCTCGGCGTCCTCTTGGAGGCATCTTCTAGTGATGCCATCTCCGGTGCGCCTAGGTATCTTGTCCTTGCCCGTGAAAGAGCCGGGCAGTAGCAGATGAGATGTTCCAGGGTTTCGATAGCCCCGGATTCATCGCATTTCCTACAGCTGTCTCTGTTGGTGATGCCTAGCTTGGCCGCGTGCGCCGCAGCCAGACAGTGACCTGTGAGTATTCCCACTATCAGTCTACAGTCTTTCCGTGGAAGATGCATTTGATAGTGAGCTAGCTTTTCATTGCGCTCCTTGCACATGGTTCTCGAGGTTCTGCAGGTGGTTGCGTTCCTCCATCTGTTCTTGGTTTGTAGGGCGGCCTGCTTCTCTAGATCGCTTTGTAACGTTCTAAGGGAGATAGGCACGTTTTCGATTCTTTCGCTCGTCAGCCCGACGCCTTCCTTAGCCAGAACGTCCGCAGCCTCGTTTCCTTCGATGCCCTGGTGGCTGGGAACCCAGTAGATTCGCACTGACTTGGTCGTGCATAGTGAGTCTAATGCCTCCCTGCTTGCCAGGACACTTCTGGAACCAACTGCGAACGACTGCATGGATTTTATCGCTGCTTGGCGCAGTCTGCTTTACCCGCAGTCAGCCGAGCGTGGATGTCGAGGGGATCGATTCCGAGTATGGTTTCGAGTGCTATAGGTTGACCTCAGCGCCCCTGTGATACATAGCAGAGCCTGTCGCTGGGGCCTTTCCATAAGCTTGTGGTACGTCTCCTGCTCAGTTGCTTGCCACCACACTAGGACTCCATACAGCAGAGTTGGTCGCACCACCGAGATGTAGATCCAATGCATTAGGGCGGGTGACAGGCCCCATATGCTGCTAAGCATCTTCTTGGATGCATAAAGCGCAATGGTGGCCTTCTTCACCCTTTCCACTACATTGGGTTTCCATGCCAGTTTGCTATCCAGTACTGTGCCGAGGTATTTGACCAGTGTTTTCGGGGTTAGCCTTGTGTGGTCGATTTTTGGGGGGATCCATGCCGGTACCTTGTACCTCTTTGTAAAGAGGATGAGGTCCGTCTTGTCCGCGTTGATATCGAGTCCTACTTCGTCCGCCCACTCGCATATCTCCCTGAGTGTTCGTTCCATTATGGAGCTGAGAGTCGATGGACATACGCCCGTAATAATTATGCTTATGTCGTCTGCATAAGCTGTTATTTTTGTGGCCTTCCTCTCGAATCTCTTGATGAGGTCGTCGACCACCAGATTCCACAGGAGGGGCGACAAAACTCCACCTTGAGGTGTGCCTCTATGCGCTCCCTTTACCGTGGAAGCGGTGCCCCACTCAGATTGCACCCGTCTACAACTCAGGAGGTTCTTTATCGGTCTCTTCCTAAACTTCTGCCAGTTTGTGTTCCGGGGGTTCCTGAAGACTGTCACCTTCGGAGTGTATTTGAATTCGCACTTGAACTGAATGTACCTATGGTCCGAGAAGGATGGTCTTTCGAGGACTCTCCATCCAGATACCAAGGTACTCTTTCCTGTTACGAGGGTTAGATCTAGCACGTTGGACGAGGTGGGACCTACGTATGTGTAGCCCTCTCCCACGTTTGCTACATCTATGTTATTTGATAATATAAAGTCTAGGAGTGACTCACCTCGGTCATTGATATCGGGGCTTCCCCACACACTGTGGTGGGCATTGGCGTCCGTACCAATGATGAGTTGTTGGTCTTTGGAGTCGGCTTCTTCCACCAGACTCCTTATTTCTTCAGGTGGTGCGGGCCTGTCGTGTGCCATGTAGCAGGAGGCTACCAGAAGGCGCTTCTCCTCACTCTCCAGCATCACTACTGTCAGGTCGTCTGTGCTGTAATGAGACATAAGGTAAGCGTGGATTCCCTTTCGTACTAGTACGACGGTTCTATTCCTTGCTTTTATGCAGGTTGATTTGCAGCACACTCAGTTTCATGGGCGGCTGGCTCAACTGCATACGACGGGTTGACTGTAATCGTCAGGTCACCGTCCTCATCTTCCTGGGAGTCTTCAAGAGCCAGACCCTGGGCGGCCTCCACGATGGTGTCTAGACCGAGGTCCTTCTCCACCTCGCCTGCCTGCAGGGTGTGTGTGTCTGTGTCTTCGGGGTGGCGCTTCTTGAGGCGCAGGTACACACTGCCCATGCCCCACGCCATTTTCCCGTATGTGGGGTAAAGGACGTCCTCTGCGTCTTTGTTGATCTGGAGGATCACATGCTGGCCCCCCTCGTTGGGTAGTGGGCTACCAGCGTGCAGTACCTTCCAGTCTGCGGTTGGTATGTCCGGGTTTTGACGCTGAAGGAGCTTCAGCGCGCGGTCTCCTTGGATGACGATGGGGAAGAGTACCTTCGCCTTTGGAATGGACGGGATTAGCTCCCTGTCCACCACCTCCAGCTTGGCCCCCTCCCACAACGCCTCCAATTGGCAGACCGTCTGCGTCAGCCACCTCAGCGTCGGGTCGTCATTGCATTACAGGATTACGTTTACATTGCATTGTATTAATTTATGCGGTGCGTACTTACGTAAAAACTCAATGACTGCACCATCAAGTGGCCCATGGGACACCAGCCGAAAGCTGTTACGCGCGAATCCCAGGCCGAAACGCAGCCCTCCTCCCACCCAACCGACCGAGGGGCGCTGCCGCAAAACGCGCGACTCGTTAACCGAACCGATTGCGATCATGCAGGAAAGATAGATGTTAGACTAGTATTCGAGGAAAATTAGAGCTAATCTTACTAAAGGAATTAAGCATGCATTAAAACAATCGTACTCAACAACTACAATTTCTAACTACGAGAAAGGTATGTGAGTAATAGTGATTTAAGAAGAGGAAGGGAATTAGTTTCCGATATAATATGGTAGAGGGAATTATAATCCGAGCATGCAAGGAAAATTTCGATCTACAAATCGGAAGGAACAAAGGTATATAATTTCTAGTAATTCTAATAGGAATCGTGAAGTTTATGCGGCTCAACAAGTCAGGGCTATCTACGTCACCCTTGATCAAGTTGTGCACAAAAATCACACCAAGCATTTTTCTACGGTTTGCTAAGGATGGAAGGTTATACCGAAGGCAGGTCATTAATAAAGTTTTGTTTTTGTTTTTTGTTTTTAATTTAATTTCGAGTGTTTGTTTAGGTTTTACATTAGTTACCTTATTATTATGTACAATGGTTGACAATTTCCAGGGACATTATTATCTAAAGGGTTATGTATATAATGGCCTTGTGCTTTTTTTTTAGCTTTTCAAGGCCTGAATTTTTAATTTTTGTTTTTTGTTTTATTTTGTTTTATTCAATTAGTTTCTTAGCTTATAAGTCTTGAGTTTTGATTTATGTTTTTATAGGAAAGCTCTTCTGAGCAAAAACCTATTTTTCCTTTTGATTTTGTTTGTTTGTTTGTGTTTTCTTATGTCTAGTTATCTAGCTACTTATTTACAAATTTTAACTACTACTAGGGTAAAGGTGATGCAGGGGTTATATACAATGTGGGGGGGGGGGGGGGGGGAATGAGTATGATGATGATGATGATGATGATTCATATATTTACTGACTTGTGTTGTACACTAGGTCATTTGTGTTCCTACTGTTGTTTTTTTTGTGATAAAATATGACATTTTCTTTATTGTTGTACATAATGCCTAATTCTAATAAGTGATTAAAGTGTTTTATAGTTAATAAGTCGTTAGGTAAGTGTGTTGGTATTTTTTCCTGTTTTACACTTTCAGAGATCAAGGGGTTAGCGCTATCTATGTTTTTCCTAATAAATTTTTCTGTTATTTTGGTTGCTACTACATCTATTCTATTGATTTTCGCTAGTCAGTATAATTCCTTATTACTAATGTATTTTTTAGTTATGGGATTCCGAGTGGATGCCCCAATGGCTCTTCTCAGGCAGCGTCTTTCAAAGATTCTGATAATTTCCATTTGTCTGCTTTTCGGTTAAACCAGGCTATATAGGCTATGTTTTTTATAAAATAATGTCCTTATATGTGCTAATTTGGCTTTATTATCTATGTTTTTTGTCGTTGTCATTCTATATATAATGGCTAGCTGTCTTTTTGCCCTTGCTAAAGTATTTTGTACATGAGGTATAAAGTTTAATTTTTGATCATATGTGACCCCTAAGTATTTGATAGTAGTCTTGAGATTTATTCTTGTGATACTGTCCGTGAATATTTGTGGTCTGAATGCCCGAGTGTTGATGTGCAGATCTTTGGTCCTAGGCCCTTTGATCATGCACACCTCGCATTTGTCTGTATTTAGTTTTAGTCTCCATTTTGTGAATTAGTTGTTGGATATAGCTATTTAAATCTGTTTCTGCACTAGTCATTCTAGCTCCTGTTGCCAGAAGCAAAATGTCATCCGCATATATGAGCGGTTGGATTTGGGCAGTGGACTTAGAGTTGAGATCTCTTGAGAATTCAGGTATGTCTGCAAGATATATATTATATAGAATGGGTGCGAGAAGTGATCCTTGCGGAACTCCTGCTGTTATTTGTCTGATTTCTGATTTTAATTTGCCATCTTCACTGTGCACTCTGAATGTTCTTTCAGTGAGATAACTATGGATTAGTTTGGTGATGTTTATGTTGAATTTATGTAGAATATGCATTTTGTAGACAAGTCCATGGGTCCATACCGTATCGAAAGCTTTCTCGAAGTCGAGTGCTACGGCTATGGTTGGCTTTCTACGTTCGAGGCTGGTGAGTATGAAGTTATTGGCTACTGCTAGTGAGTGGTTAGTTGAGTTTCCCTCTCTGAATCCAAATTGGAAGTTTTTCAATATTTGAGCTGAAGTCAGTTGAAGTTTTATTTTTTCCAAGATCATTTTTTCAAACAAAGTGCTGACGGCTGATAGAATTGAGATAGGCCTATGACCTTTGAGGCTTTTGGAATTGGCACCTGGTTTTGGGATTGCAATGATTTTGCTTTGCTTCCAGGCCAGCGGAAAGTAGCCTATATTGAAGCAATGATTAAATATTTTTGCCATGTGGGTTAATACAATCAGGTTACATTTTCTTAATAGAAAGTTGCTTGTTCCGTCCGATCCTTGTGTTTTTTTATTATTTTTCCCCCTTAGCCATTCTAATAGTTGGTCGGGATTTGTGAAGCCCTGTGGCTCAGCCCCCTCCCATTTCCCGTCCGCTGTCTTGTTGTGGCAGAATGTCGTTATAACTTTGTGGGTTGTGAGTGCTTCCCCAACTGCTTCATTGACTCTATTAGTGTGATCTAATAGTGCCATGGATGTTGAGGTCATGCTGTCGTTTTGTTTATGTATCATCTCGAAGGACCAGGCGAGCGCATTTATTTTGTCTCTTTCGTCCTTTATTGTTTAGTTTGTGCTAAAGTCTATGGTGTTTTGTTCTGTTGCTGTTAGTTCTATATTGTCTTGGTGTTTTTGTCTGTCGGGATTGAGTCTTTTATTGCTTATTCTTTGTGGGTCCATTCTTTCAACCATATTTTCTATGTATTGCACGTGAGCAGCTTCAATGTATAGTTTTATTTGCATTGTAAGTATTCGGATGGCGTTTCTGGCTTGATTTTTCTGACTAATTGACAGTGTCTCGTGTCTTCTGTGCAGAAGACGATTGAGAGCACGTCGCTGATGCATTAGCTTCAGTGCTTGTCGATTGATGTGAACTGTTCTGTGCGGTTTAGATGGGTCAATGCGGATGTTGGGAATTACTTCTGTTGATTGAAGTGCTATATCAACTGCCGCATCAAGCTTGTCTATATGATAGTCTATTTCTTTGATGTTCAGATTCGACTCATTAGGAATGTGAGATATATTTCTCATGAGGGTGGCATTCTATGTGTTAATGTTTATTCTATTAAAGTTTTTGACGAGTTGATGTTGACCAAGGCGGAGCTTCAGCTCGACGCCCAGATGGTCTGACGTGAAGTCACTAACAGTTTGGAGACCTTGATCCAAGTCTGCAGGGAGTTCAGTTGAGCATATGAAATAGTCTATAGACGTGTGCCTACCCGAGATGTTGTTTTTCCTAGTTGGTTTGTCAGATGGATATAAAATTAGACCTGGTTGCTGATTTAGCCAGCCGTGAAGGATTCGGCCATCGGTATTTATATGCATTGGGCTATGCTCAGGTAGATGCCAGCTTGGGTGCTTGGCATTTAGATCGCCAGCTGCAATTATTGGGCTAGTAGTTTGCTCCTCGATTGACTCAAGTAGTTTGTCAAGGTCTTGGGTTAATAATCTATCTTGGGGCCGATTATATAGGCTTGCGACCACAACGGAGTGTTGGGTGCCTATGCTTGTTTTATATGTGATTTCGAGAGCTATCGCTTCTAGGAAGCGTAGCGGTTTAATGTCTAGCTGTTTGTATTTGGTGCCTTTTTTCAGGCAGATTGCCACCGAAGTCCCTCGGTTTTCAGGCCGGGCCATTTGGCGTGCTGTCACTCTGGTGTCTGTGGCGTGTGTTGTCTGTCTTATGATGTCGTAGTGCGTTAATTGTACAATATGCTTGCTGTTGAGGCGGTGTTCCGCTATCAGCATAGCATCTGGTTTGTGTCTGTTTAATAGCATATTCAACTCATGCCTCTTTTGGAGAGCTATGAGTGAATTAACATTCTGAAAAATGCATTTAAGATGGGTCATTTTTAGGTTGATGCAATTTGAAACAAGAAATCTAGGATTATTTTTTGTTTTAGGGTTTTCGAGTCATTGCTGTTTCGGGCACCTGCATATTTCTTGGTGATGTTTTGCATCACTTGGATGCAGGTCATGAGGTCTTTTCCAAAGACTTCAACAGCATCACTGTTGAAGTCTTCAAAAGTGATTGTCGGTGTCTGTGTTGGTGTTTGTTTTTTACTATTATTATTATTATTGTTATTGTTATTATTATTATAATTATTATTGTTATTGTTGTTAAGTCTGTTTGTCATGTATGCGTCCAGTGTAGGATTGCTTGTTAATATGCTATTTTGCCTAATTGAGGCTGGTGCAGTTTTGCGGAACAGGGAAGCATAGCTTGCTTCTCCTCTGGCTTCTCCTCTGGTTTGCTCTTTTTAGGGTGTTATTGGTTTTATTCTCTATTGCCTCTTTTCTTTGTTTCATTTTGTCTAGTGTGGCTAGTCTAATTGGGCATATTTTTGCGTTAGCTGTGTGGTTTTGCTTACAGTTAACGCACCTGACTTCTTTTGTAGACTTTTCGTTTGATTTATAATCATTTTTCTTCACTTGGCATTGTCCTGGACCATGCTCGTTTGTGCACTTGACGCATCTGTAGGCCAGTTTACAGTTGCTGGCTATATGCGAGAAGCGCTGGCAATTGTGGCATTGTACTATTGCATTTGAACTAGGCTTGAGGGTTTCCACTACGATACGGCAGTTGAGAAGTGTCTTGAGGCTTAGGAGTTTTTTGATCTTTTCTGTATCCCTGTCAATTTGGACTAGCCAGAATTTGTCTTTGAATGGTTTAATGCTTTCTATTTCGATTCCCGGAAGGCTCTCTACTAGCGCTTCCTTGATCTCATCAAGTTCATAAACTCCTATTGGAATTTTCTTAAGAATACATGTGTATGGTTTCAACTCCTTGGGAGTGTAGGTAAAGTATTTTATTTGATTTTCATTCAATGTTTCCTTAGATTTAATGAATGCTTTTATATTCTCAGTTTTGAGATGGATTAAATTTTTATTCTTAATATCTATTATAAATTCTATGTTTTTTCTTTTAGCATTTTACTTAAATTTTTAGCATTTATGTTATATATGGATATGGTAGGCATGTAAGAATTTTTTACCTCCGCTGCTGGTTGCTGTGATGATTTTGTTGTAGCTGCTGCTGCTGTTACCGATGACGATGTTGTTGTTGTTCTTCTTCCTGCTGCTGCAGCTGCTCTTGATGCTGCTGCTGCTGCTGATGATGATGATGATGACGATGATGGTGATGAATAGTGCTGCTGCTGCTGCTGATGTTGATGGTTTCGATGATTTCGATGATGGTGGTGATGGTGCTGACGACGTTGCCGGCGACATGGCACCTGAATGTTTCTTTTTCTTGTTCGATGTAGGTGAGTATTTAATGGACTGTTGTTGCTTATTTGGGCGCTTTTTGCCCAGCACCGGGAACTCAATTTCAGAGTCTGTATCGCTGTTATTTTTCAAACTTTTGATTTCATCTTTTAGCTCTTTGATGATTTTGTCCATACTGTTATTTTGTTCTCTTAAAATTCGTAGCTCAGATAACATATTGGTTAGTTCTGTCACTTTGATTGAGTGAACAACTTCTTCTTCGTCGTCGTCGTCGTCGTCGTCGTCGTCGCCGTTGCACTCATGATCGTACTCCATTATGGCCCCGTCATTGTCCTCACCACCACCAACATCATATGCGGCTCCATAAATGCCGCTGATGCTGCTGATGCCACTGACGGTGCTGAAGGTGTTGTCAGTGATAAACAAACATCACACCAAGCATTTTTCTACGGTTTGCTAAGGATGGAAGGTTATACCGAAGGCAGGTCATTAATAAAGAGTGTAAAGAGTAGGGGGCCTAGATGGCTGCCCTGTGGTACGCCCGAAGTAACCATACCTGGTGAAGATAGGGAGTTTTTGAAAAGGACTCTTTGGGATCTGGAACAAAGGTAGCTAGAAATCCATCTCAAGAGATTGGGTGGAAACCCTAAAAGGTCAAGTTTTTGTGCTAGGAGAACCTGAAGTTTCTAACAAGAAGTTTAGAATGTCCCTTCGATGATCAAAAATATCAGCCTCCCGCGAAAAATGTTCTGCTAATCAGCCTCCCGCGAAGAATTTGCTGCTAAGGAGACTTCTCTGGAGAAAGAGGTGCCATCGCAACAAAAGGATGCCCCTACAGTGGAACCTTAAGTTTCTAGCAAGAAGTTCAGAGTCGAATGCTTTACTGAAATCTGTGTAAATGACATCCGTCTGTAGATTACCTTGGAAGCCTTTAATGATGAAGGAGGTGAACTCCAATAAATTCGTGGTTATTGATCTCCGCTTTATAAATCCATGCTGGGCAGGAGATATAAGTGATCTGCAAAGATGCTGCAGGTGCGGAGTTAAAATTGTCTCAAACAGTTTAGGAATTGCGGATAACTTGGATATACCTCAGTAGTACTTCGCGTCAGACTTCTACCTTTCTTATGGAGAGGAATTATGAACGACTCCTTCCATATGGAGGGGAAGCATGAAGAGTTTATGGACAGGCTGAATAGTTTAAGCAACGGTCCACACAGAGACTCGGCGCAGTACCTAAGTACACAGCCGGGAACTCCGTCCGGACCCGGTGAAAACACCGGCTTAACTTTCCGGAGATCATGAAGCAGAGAGCTTTCATTTAGCAAGGGACTGAAGATGCCGTTCGACCTGGGTAAACCGTATGGGTACGGCTGACCGGAGTAGAATTCCTGTGAATAGGTTGTTTGAAAGAATTGGGCAAAAAGATTGGCCACTGCCTGATCAGTATTTGCCGACGTATTAAGAAATGATAGCGAGGATGGATGAGCGGACGTTTTACGCTTACTGTTTACGAAGCTGTAAAACTGCTTAGGGTCCTGAGAAAAACGTATCCTGCATCTAGATAGGTAGTTCTTATAGCACTGGGAATTAAGATCTGAAAAGTTTGACCGAGCCATTACATAGCGAGAGAGAGAAGAAGGAGAGCCAACTTCTTGAAATTTTTTGTAAAGTCTTGATTTTAAGTTTTTTAGACTGGATAACTCTTTGGTAAACCAAGGGGGCTTCCCAGATCTAATAGGACAGGAAAGTGGGACACAAGACTCAAAAAGTGAGTCAAGTGCATCGTAGAAAATGTTTGTGCATATCGTAACATCAGTGCACAAATACAAAGCGGACCAATAAAAATCCCTAATGAGGTTATTAAGCTTCGCAAACTCCGCTTTACGAAAGCAGCGGACACATCGAGGTAGCTTACCCGACCGATCCAACGCGGTTGGTCCTATATCGAGCGACACTTCAAGTGTAGGATGGTAAGCGTCTTCAGCTATAGTGAGCGGAGGGACTCGGGTTAACAACGCTATGGTCGGATCCGTTACAAAGCACAGATCAAGCAATCGATCCAGGGAATTTTTCACATGGTTGACTTGAGACAGGGATAAGTCGAGTAAGCCGTCTATAAAGTCATGTCGTGACATGGGCACCAGTTTATTAGACTCGTTTACCGAAGACCAAACAGTTCCTGGCAAATTGAAATCCCCAAGAACTATCATATGATCTTTATCCGATAGCGAGGAAGAAACAGCGCTTAAGGCGGACAAGTGCTGCTCATAAATTGCGATATCCGAAGAAGGTGGAATATACGAGCATGTAATAAAGACTGAAAAAGCGGGAAGAATCAGTTTTATACACAGGAATTCCAGTTCTTGTTGAATCTGGACTGTAAAATGTTCCGACGTGAAGTTAGAGTCCACTGCAATCAGAACACCACCTGCACGTCGAGACGCACGGTCATTTCTAAAGGTTGTGTACCGACCTGCCAAAACTTCAGAACTGAGAATTTCCGGTTTTAACCAGGTCTCTGTAAACACAATTACATGGGATGCAAATGCGACGCTATCCCGAAACAGAGTGCTGAGCTTACTACGCAAGCCTCTAACATTCTGGTAGGTGATTAAGAGAAAGGAAGTTAGTTTTTTGGATGGGTGGACTGGGAAGATGAGGATGGAGCACTGGCCTGACTAGTATTAAGAGTTATTGGGGGCCTACTCTTCTTCTTTGCCTTAAACTCCTTCACCACCATGTTCTCTGGCCAAAATTTGGCAGAGCAAATGGTGTCAAAATGAGTTGGGGAGACGCTTATTTTGAATGAAGCTACATCCCTGGCATAAGAGAAGTTAAACTTCTCCACCTTTAAACCGTCGGCTTGTATATTGCTTTGAATAAAAGCAGTAACGTCATCTATAGTGGTGTAAGGGGCAAGCCGTGAGACAAATATTTGTCGTTTAGGTGTAGGTGTGATCACCACCAATCTTGGGTTTGGCACCACAGACCTTGTACCTGTGATGGCAATACCCGGTGGTCCGGGTCGTATGTTTGTTGGTGGGATCGAAGTGGACGGGATATTAGGATTGTTGGCGGACTCGACGGACACGGACGCTACGGAAATTTCTGGTTGTGCGTTCTCAGAAGTAATAAATTCGGCTGCCGAATTTGCATCACCAGCAGCTTGCCAGTTGCCATTGGAATAGCAAACGATATCGGCTGCTGCACAATTGGAGTGGTCGGAGTCGGTTGTTCGGCAACGGGCGGCAGAGGGACAGTTGGGGCTTGCAGATCCCGCGGAGTGACCTTTTTTCGCCTAGGAGACTCATTCAGCAGTTGCAAACTGCTAAACAAAGACTCCATGGCTAGGAGCCGATCGTACTGCTTTTTAAAGCCCACGGTCAGCTCCTTAAAGCCATTCCGCGTCTGCCCCATAAACCTGGCAATCTCTATGTGAGCCCCCCGGCATGCCTCACAACAGTAGAACAAGCCATTATGCTTGGAAATTGCATCACCCACGAGGCCTGAGTACCCAGCGCACTTTGCGTGCATTGCTTTTCTGCAAAGATAGCAGGGGATACTCGACTGATCAGGGGTGACCACCTGTTTGCAGGTTTTTTTGGTACAGATAATAGGTGATTCCATTTTAAATACAATAAACAAAATTTATTTCAAAACAAATAGAAATCAGACCAGGCAAACGCTTAAAGCGGAATTAGTAAAAACTGAGCGGAGAGAGGAGAGCGGTTGCAGCAGCTGCAATGAGAGAGAGAGAGCGCTACTACACGGAAAGTATTGAGAGCGAGAGAAGAAGAACAGTTATTTATGTTTGGGTTATAGGGAGAGAGTGATGCTAAAGCACAGACTACAAGATGAGAGCGGGCTAAATTCAATGTGAGAGCGTACTTACGAAAAGCAACAACAAAAACACAATGTTAACCGACGCAAAAAAGAATTATTAAATTATGTTTTACACAGTAAATAGGCATGCACTCGCGATTCAGGATAGACTTTATGATAGCAAGTTCATTTTTTAGTTCGCTAAAGGTTTATTTTGGACAAACACCGGCTGGTTATACAAAATAAGTGAAAAATGAGCGGAGCGCAAAGAAAAACGCGTCTGAACACTACGAGAGAGATTAGACGATCATATAGAATTTTTAATAATTTGGAAACCACTTGTCACAATTACAATTGAAAAACACCGGCAAGCGTCGCGTCTAAAATTCGCCAAGAAAATTCCAAGTGTGCCGATGTGTGTTTTTTTTTTTTTTTTATATTCATATTTATTAAGCTCTATAAAGAAAATTAAAACTAGTACAATTTTCGAATGGGGTAGGGGCCCCTCGTCATGCGGTACTACCACCCAGCATTGCTTCGCATGCGATGTGGACTCCTACTCCGTCTGCTCCTTCCGCCTTCTCTCTAGGGCCCTAAGCGTTCGCATTACGATGGCGGCGAAATCCGCGGTCGCCTCCCATGTCTTGGGGTCCGCTATCATCAATGGTACCAGGGTCTCAACGCTGATTCGAGACCCAGCTACTACCTCCAGCGCCTGTCGTTCGTGATGGAACCGGTGGCACTCGAAGAGGACATGTTGAGCATCCTCCAATATGCCCGCACCACACTCAGGACACCCGTCCTCTGTCTCGTGCCCGAAGCGCTTGAGGTAGCTGCGGAAGCAGCCGTGACCGCTCAGCACCTGGGTGAGGTAGAAAAATACCTGCCCGTGACTCCTTCCGACCCAGCACGCTATGCTCGGGATGAGCGTGTGAGTCCAACGTCCTTTGGTTGACCGGTCCCAGTGCATCTGCCAGTTCACGATGCTACTCCTTCTGGCGGCCAACTTCAGCTCGGTCATGGAGGGAGGGTCCGCTGCCTTGTCCTGCGTGGCGGCGTGGATCTCCTTCCTCTCCCTGATTAGCTCCTTGAGCGGAACATGCCCGGCGATGACCAGCGCTGCTTCGTCCGAGATGGTCCTGAACGAGCACGCTGTCCTCATGGCGCACAGTCTATATACTGCCTCCACTCCTCGCATGTAGCTCTTGACCTTCGCTGCTTCCGCACACACTGGCGCGCCGTAGAGCAGCTGGGACGTCACAACGCTAGTCAGCAGCTTCCTCGTGGCCTGCTTCGGTCCTCTCGTGTTGAGCATCCTGGACAGCGCTACTGCAGTCCCACAGGCCTTCCTCTGCGCATACTCCAGGTGCTCCTTAAAAGACAAGCGCGTGTCTATGAGGACGCCTAGGTATTCAATCGCCCTCTGCGAAACGATTGTGGTCCCGCCGACCTGCACTCTAGCGGACTCGACCACCTTCCGGCTCGATATTAGGACCGCCTCCGTTTTTTAGGCCGCCAGCTCCAGTCCTGCGACGGCTAGCCACTCCTCTACGGCTTGGATGGCCGCGTTTGCGTGGTTTTCCGCGGCGGCAAGCTCCTTAGCCAACACCACTATTGCCACGTCGTCGGCAAAGCCCACCAGGCCTGTGTTTGCTGGCATCGTTGGCCTTAGGGCTCCATCGTACATGGCGTTCCAGAGCAGCGGTCCCAAAACGGAGCCCTGGGGGACTCTGCCTGAGACCTCGTATGCCCTGGGACCCAGACTCGTGTCTATGGACAGCACCCTGTTGCTAAAATAGCTTTGCGCTATGTTCAGCAGGTAGCCCGGGATGTGGAAGGACCGAAGTGCCTCCAGCGTGCGGCCCCAATCGGCCGAGTTGAAGGCGTTCCTAATGTCCAGTGTTACCACCAGACAATAGGACTTCGTCCCTCCTTTCCACCTGGTCCCTGCGGTGGCGTCCACCGCCGTTTTAACCACTCTGGAGATGGCGTCTATCGTCGACCTCCCCTTCCTAAAGCCGTACTTGTTCTCGGGGAAACCACCTGCTACTTCAATTGCTGCTTTTAACCTCGCGCCGATCACTCCCTCAAAGACTTTCCCTATAGAGCAGGGCTCGGCACGCATACACTCAACACGCTGGTGTGTGTAGCAAAAACCCGAACATGCCTGATGGCGAAACCGGTTTACTGCTTTACACTGCGACAAAATTTGTAGGTAAATGGCAAATGTTTCATGCGGAAACTGTCGTATAAAATACAAATTATTGAAATGTCTTTCAATAGCAAATGAATCGCATTTGCAGGCAATATAATAGCATATAACGCATTGCGCATCGCCATCCATATTTTGGATGAAAAAAAACATTTTCTTCCCACTTCTCGTTGAACATAATTTTCTCCCAGTGTTAAATCAAACAGTTGCGCAGCGTGGTCTTGCATTCTCCACGGCTCAGCAGCAACTGAAAACATTTTACTGCACACGCAGTCTACAAAACGAGATAGCAACAGCCGAAGTCGCATTGCCGAAGCCACACGAAGGCTTGCTGCTTTTTTATACTGTCCGTGAGCGGCAGCGCAGCAGCAGAGACTTTTTCCTATCCTCATTAGATAGGGCCGTGCCGAGCCCTGCTATAGAGTCTAGGAGGCAGATTGGCCTGTAGGAGGAGGCCTCCCCCGGCGGCTTGCCCGGCTTGGCCAGTTCTGTGTGTGTGGGTGTGTTTTTTTTCTTTTTTAAATTTGTGCCTTTTTTCTTTACTAATATTGTTTACTAATAGATTATTAACTAATAGGTTATATAGATTTAATATAGTTTACTATAGGCTCGAAATTATGGAGAACCAAAGAAAGTAGCATGCCCCTGCGGTGAAGCTCTGCTTCGCAGGGACCCTGGTTCTTCCTATATGCTCTCCCTCCTCAGTCGCTCACATCTGCGCAGTTCCGTCATCGCTGCGGCGGCAAAGCTGTTCCATGCCGCCCATATCGTGGAGTCTCCCATTAAATGTTCTACCAGGTTCGTGGGCGTGAGTTGCCCACCCGCTGCTCGCCATAGCTCCCTCCTGATATTGGCAAAGCGCCCGCAGACAAAAATGATGTGCTCAGCGTCTTCTGTGTTGCTACCACACCACCTGCATTGTGGCGAGTTCTCGTGCCCGAATCTCCACAGATACTGGCTGAAGCAGCCGTGTCCGCTGAGCAACTGTGTGGTATAGAAATTAACCGCACCGTGCCTCCTGCTGTTCAAAGCTTTGATATCTAGGATGAGACGGTGGGTCCACCGTCTTTGCCATTCTCGGAGGCTCTCTTCTCTGGCCTGCAGGCGCGCCGCTCTGCTTTCTGCTCCAGCCCTGGTAGCTTCTGCCACCGTCTTCTCCTCGACGACCAGCAGGTCAATGCGGACAACTCCTGCGATGACAAGCGCAGCGTCATCTGAGATGGTCCGGAAGCCACAGCAGATGCGAAGTGCGCAGAGGCGGTGTATGGATTTTATACCCCTGGCGTAGCTAGTGACCCTAATGCCATCCGCGCAGATCGCCGCCGCGTAAGTGATGGCTGAGCGAACCACGCTGGTCAGCACGACTCTCCTCTCTTGCCTAGGACCCCGACTATTAAGCAGCATTCGGAATAGGGCGCGGCTCGTGTTTGCCGCTCTCTCCTGCACGTATACCAAATGCTCCCGGAAACATAGCCTCGTGTCGATCATTACGCCCAGGTAGCGGATGGCTCGTTTCGACGCTATTGTCTGTTCTCCTATCCTGATATGAGCAGTCTCCACAATAGCTCGAGTGCTGACCAGCACTGCCTGCGTTTTGTGAGCCGCCCATTCGAGCCCCGCCGATTGGAGCCAGTCTGCAATCAGCTGGATTGCGTCGGTGCATGCTGACTCTGCCGCGTTCAGATGTTTGGCCACCACCGAGAGTGCCACGTCGTCGGCGTAGCACGTCAGCTGACATCCGGCTGGTAGAGTAAGCCGAAACACTCCTTCGTAAACTATATTCCATAGTAGTGGACCCAACACAGATCCTTGGGGGACGCCTGCCGATATGAGGTGTGTCATGGTACCCGTCGCCGTGTCGAAATTGAGGAGTCTGCCTTCAAAATAGCTGCGTATTATCGCCCGGAGGTATATGGGAATGCCCATCTGGCTCAGGGAATCGGCGATGCATTCCCATTTTACCGAGTTGAAGGCGTGTTTTATGTCAAGGGTAACAATAAGGCAGTATTCTTTTTTGCCACCCTTCCAACGCCTTCCCTCTGCCGCTTCCGACGCGATTCGGACGACTCTACCTATGGCGTCCACCGTTGATCTGCCTTTCCGGAAGCCGAACATGTTGGCCGATAGCCCCCCAGCTTCTTCCACCGCATTTTCAAGTCTCGAGCATATTACCTGCTCCATCGTCTTCCCCAATGAGCCGATCAGACATATTGGGCGAAACGAGGAGGTGTCTTCTGGTGGCTTGCCCGGTTTCGGCAAAAGCACTAGGTGCTGCACCTTCCATTGCGCAGAGAAGAGTCCTTCTCGGAGGCATTGCGTAAAAGCCAGCGCGAACTCTTGGGGTCTATATGAGACTGCCAGCTTTACCGCCCGGTCGGGGATTCCATCCGGACCAGGGGCCGTATTTGGCTTCATTCTGCGGGCCGCGGATATGAGCTCTTCAGCTGTGACCAGGATCCATCACGTGTGGCGGCTGGAGCGAATCCTCCAGAGAGAAGGTATGCTCCCTGGATGGGAACAGAGTCTCCACGATGCTCCTCATTTGATCAGGGTCCGAGGGCGCTCCTGCGTTGCCCGTGCGCAGTCTCTTCATGACCGTCCTATAGGCTCTTCCCCAAGGATCATGCTCTGCTAAATCGCAGAGTTGGAGGAAGCACTCTCGCTTACTCAGCTTAATGGCTGCCGTCAGGGATCTTCTGGCACTGCGGTAGGCCGTGTGTAGCCCCGGCCAATCGACGTCGTTCCTTCTTCGAGCCCTTTGGAATCGCCTTCTGGCTGACAGGCAGGTGCGCCTGGCTTCCGCGATCCCGTCGTTCCACCAGTAATTCGGCGGCTGCGTGCCCCTGTAAGTTTTTCTACGGCTCATGCTGGCTTCGCATACAATTTGGAGCCGATCCGTGAGCTGCGTAGCCATCTGCTGCGCTGATCCTCCGACTGTGAGATCCCCCAGTGCCTCCAAAAAACTTGTGTTTGGAGGAGGGCGGATCGGGTGCGAGATTCCAACGAAACCCAAAAAAACACAATGCAGAGCGTCGATTCTTCTTCAGTTTAATATATTTTCACTCCCGTAGATTTTCTGTGTGCACGGGTATGATTGTAATTATATGGTTGTACATATGTAAGGAACCGAAACGGAAACGTAGCAAGAAAGCGGCTTATCGAAACGGGGGTGGAAGCGAGAGTGTTCGGGCTCGAGCTTGCAGACTAGCGGAGAACGCGAAGCGTGGATCGGGAGAGCGCCCACGACGGGCGGGATTGTGAGCGCCGCCCACAGTGCTATTCACCAGTCTGCTGCTACCCTGAACATCCTCCCCCCCCCTTGCAGGATGCAAAGTTGGGTCCTATGGCTGCGTGCACGCCCCGGATATGATCCATCCGAAAACGGTGCTCTGCGCCACAGGAAGGCCCTCGTCGCGTTCAAGGAGCCCGGGTTGGATCACCTTCGGCTACACGTCCGCTCCCAAGACCAGAGAGATGGTGGCAGGTCGATGGAATTGCTCGTCCGCGAGCCTAAGATCGTTGAACCGGGCTCGGACGGGGTCGCTCAACCGTCGGAACGGTGTGCGGATTCGCAAGCTGGGTTCGACCTTAAGCACCACTTCCAATCGGAACTCGCTCGATTTGGACCGGATGACGGCGGTGCACACCTTTTCGTCTCCGACCTGAGTTGTAGCCAGCTTGAAGGCGTTAGCCAAGGAATCGTCGATGCAGCTCACCGGAGTGCACGGGTCGATGAGCGCCGCCGTCTCATAGTTTTGGGAACCCGTATCCAGGACCACCAGTGCTGTCGGGAGGAGGTTGAGACTCCGATGTTGGAGAAGCGAGTGGACGGATGGCGCTGGGGCCCCTGCCATGGGTTGGCTCACGGGGAGACGCGGGTGGCGCTCGGCTTGGGATGCTGGCACAGCGGGCGAGGGTGCGGCAGCTTCTCCGACAGGGCGGCGCCGAGGGCGGCGGTTGACGTGGGACGGCGGAGGTGGCGACGTTGCTGCCGCGGAAGGGCGACGCGACGCGGGCAGGTGAAGCAGCGTGTGGTGGTTCTTGCCACACACCCTGCACAATCCGCCACTGCGACAGTCCCTGCCGGAGTGCTGATGCGCCAAGCAGTTCGCGCAGTATTTATTGATGAGCACGGCTCGGAGCCTCTTCACGGGGCTTAACCGGAGGAAGTGGTGGCAGGTCCTTAGCGGATGCACTCCTGGGCAGACTCGGCACCGGTAGGAACTGCGACTGCGAGCGCGTCGGCTCTCCATGATGCGGTCGGCGCGAGATCGTGGGCCCATGTCTGGATGCGAAAAGAAACTAGAAGAGTATATTGTAAAGTAGTTCTTAAGGCTGGGGTGATGACTCAGGGTTGTTCAGGGTCCTTTACAAGAAATTTGTAAACAGAGGGACCTGCGAGGGATGAAGGCGCGTCTCGTGACGTTTAAAGGGGTCAAGAGAGGGGATAAATATATAAGACGTGGTTTGCACGTGGGCCAGTAGGAGTTGTGTGATACGGCCACGCTCGTATAGCGCCCCGGACCTGGGATGTCGTCTACCTTGAGTGGATAACTAATTCGAGACCCCTAATTGGGTATCTCGGTAAAGACCATAGAGCCCACCCTGACTATGAGTATGTGCGCGTACAATCGCGTCCCGGTAAAAACCACAGAGCACGACTGTACTAACACGCCTCCCGGAATCTCAAGGTTTCACTGATTGCCTGCTCTGACTAGATTGGTGGGGATCGGGACTCCTAGCTGTGTGTCTCGGTAAAAACCACAGAGCACACCCTGACTATGGGTCTGTGCACGTACGATCGCGTCCCGGTAAAAACCACAGAGCACGACTGTACTAACACGCCTCCCGGAATCTCAAGGTTTCACTGATTGCCTGCTCTGACTAGATTGGTGGGGATCGGGACTCCTAGCTGTGTGTCTCGGTAAAAACCACAGAGCACACCCTGACTATGGGTCTGTGCGCGTACAATCGCGTCCCGGTAAAAACCACAGAGCACGACTGTACTAACACGCCTCCCGGAATCTCAAGGTTTCACAGGTTGCCTGTTCTGACTATATTTTCGAGTCTGGGTTAACCTTGGCTCTCAGGCTGCACCAGATCTCTCTAATGATGGCTTACCAGAACTCTGTCGCTCTGTCCCACGTGTTTGATTTGGACCGTTAACTTCTCACTTCTTCGCGTCCTCACTCTGATTCACTATACGCACTCTGTTTAAATCTCCTTATACTTTTCCCTGCGACTGCTCGGATTGCTCGCTCTCTGCCAAGTGACCGATCTCCCTACTCGCGTGGGCCGGCTTGCCTATTTCGAAGTCTCGTTTCGTCGAGCTTTCGGCCGTGTTCCGTTACTTCGAATCCCTAACGTTGGTTCGATCTCCCAACAGCGATCGTCGCGAGCCTCTCTTACGGGACTTCTTCGCCTCGTCCCTTTTGTGTTACTCTTCGTTGGCGCGCGGCACAGTGGGCTATGACTTGTTCTGATGCTAGTAAAAATTAGTGACTTCCAGAGTGGTTCTTAGCTGCCTTTGGCAAAATTAAAAATATATTTGTTGCTTCGTGCAAATGAGGGGGTTTGCTACGCTCCGTGCGTACTTCAAAGGGGGGGGAATTAATAGGAATATGGTATCTTATGGCTAATTATAATCTAATATGTGGGGCGCTAGGTTAGCGCCTCACAATATAAAAAAAAAACGAGGAGCATTAGTAATGAGCTAGGAACGGATCAAATGCACATTATTGTTGGACGGAAGTGCGGGGTTCTCCTGGAAGGAGAACGACCTTTACAACGGGTCTTCTGAGGACGCCGCGGAGTCGCCATTCATCGGAAGGCAGTGTTCGGAGCAGCAGCCGTCATTAGCTCTTAAGAGTGCGATCTACTCTTGCGCTCTCGGTGCCTACGCACACACACGCTCATGGTCCGCGCATGTACTGCTTAAATTGCAGTGCTTCGCGAAACCCACCCCCACTCTGTTAAAGTCGTCGTCGAACGCAGCATCGTGTATCACACCTCATCATAACGGCCATAGGGCCGTTATAGTTTCGTTTATAAATTATACCGTCAAACCCACCTCGAACTCACGGGCACGCCCATAAGATATATAATAAACAAAATCCTTTAAATACAATAATTAAAAACATTAAACTAAAAACGGAGACAATTTTAATTTCGTAAATGTGGAGTCAGAGTTGCCGAAAAAGCTCGGCAGCTTCCAACATTTTGGTGACCCCGACGTGATCCCCGTGACCTTTGAGTGGAAAAAAGTGTTCAAAACATTGAGTTAAATCTGTGTCAAAGATTTAACCCAACATTCGGAAAAAAAGTAGCGAACCAAAAGTCGCTGTGGCCGACCGTGACAGTTTCTAGCGGGCCGCTATTCGTTTTCGTGTTCTCTTTCGTCGTGGAGTGCATATGCACACACATACATTTTGTCGCCGTCGATTTCACATATCGATGCATCTCTCTGCCTGAATTCGCCGCATTCCAGATCAATAACGTTCGCATCGTTAGATCTGCGCAACCGGCTTGGAAAAAGTTTAGCGGAAAAAACATTAAAAGCTAAACGCAGCTAAAAATGAGTGTCGACAATATAAATATCCGCTCCGCCTCGGATGACACACCCTCGAGTGGCGGTCCTATTCATGAAGTGTTGGCTAGTGCTGATCCAGCTACTAGCTGGATTGAATTCTTGAGCCTCAAGATAAAGACCATCTTCAACCGACTTCAGGGGCTCGTTGCCCAATTGGATAACAAAAAGCTACGCAGTTTGGAATAATACAACCTGAAACTACTTCTGGAGCTGGTGGACAAATTGGAATCAAACTTCTAGTTGGACACCATCAGTTCATTGGAGATGACCGAGGCTAACTACAACAACACTATGCAAATTTACAAAAAACCGATTGCTAATAAATGTCTCATTCAACAGATACACATCAGAGCGATACTTGGATTGACGCATGGCGACTCATTGGTTGGCAAGTTGCGGGCGTTTCTGGACGCTGCTACCTCACATCTTCGCGCGTTACATGCGCTAAGAAACACCACACCCCTTTTGTATTTCGTTCGTCGAGCAGAAACCGTCCAACCCGCTTCTCCAAGTGAAGCCTCACCACTACAACCAATTCAGATCGCCATTGTCACCCTCATTGTCGCTCTCCTTGCCACAACCTCTCTTATCCAAAGGTCCGCCTGATGCTGTATTATCAGCCATTGTCGTCGTTCTCGTCAAAACCATCGCGGGAACTTTCGTGCCATGTCACGCACTACTCGTCTAGCTAATCAGCTACAACGTCGCAAAACCAAATCGCTCACCGCAGTCTCTGGCATAGGAGATGCTAGCTTCTCACCTGAAGGTATCTCGGTGGATCTCGTTCTGAAATCGAGGATTTCAGAGTTCACCACTAGCATCACTGCCGTTCGTTGCCCAGAAGATTACGGATCATCAACCTCGCTCGTCGCATCCCAATCTTTGGATGAAACCAATCACAGCACTCGGCTCGATGACTTGGTTCAGCGATATTGGGAAATGTTTAAATCAAATGGATCTATCCAGTGGTGGGCATTCGGCCCCCACGCTCTCGTCGTTGATCGCATCACTTCGGATGGATTCTGTCTAGTGGCGGGCATTCGGCCCCCACTCTGTCGTCGATCATCGCATCCCAATCTTTGGATGACACCAATCACAGCATTCGGCTCAATGAATTGGTTCATCCATTTTGGGAAGTGGTCACTTCGGATGGATTCTATCCAGTGGCAGGCACTCGGCCTCCACTGTCTCGTCGTTGATCTCAACACAATCGTGGATGGATTCCGTCCAGTGGCGGGCACTCGGCCCCCACGCTCTCGTCGTTGATCGCATCACTTCGGATGGGTTCTGTCGAGTGGCGGGCATTCGGCCCCCACTCCGTCGTCGATCATCGCATCCCAATCTTTGGATGACACCAATCACAGCATTCGGCTCAATGAATTGGTTCATCCATTTTGGGAAGTGGTCACTTCGGATGGATTCTATCTAGTGGCAGGCACTCGGCCTCCACTGTCTCGTCGTTGATCTCAACACAATCGTGGATGGATTCCGTCCAGTGGCGGGCACTCGGCCCCCACTCTCTCGTCGTTGATCTCGTGGATGGATTCTGTCTAGTGGCGGGCATTCTGCCCCCACTCTCTCGTCGCTCATCGCATCCCAATCTTTGCACCAATCACAGCACTCGGCTCGATGACTTGGTTCGTCAAGTTTGGGAAGCGGTCAAATCAAACAGAATCACCCATCGTATTCAGCCTGCATCGTTTTAGCTATTCGCGCTAAACATCAGCTAGCCATATGTCTTCCCTAGATCCATAGCGGTTGGAAACCATTCTACAGGACTTCTACGTGGACAACATCTCGCTTTCGTTTACGCACATCAACTCATTCGGAGTCATGATGCGCCTCGTTGGCTACGTTCAGAAGTTGATCAGTAGGATGAAGTTACCTGATATCTCATCCAAGGCCCTTCGCAAGGAATCACATCTGTTAAGACACATTGTTCAACGGGCCCACCTGTATCCTGAGTACCTTGCTCGGCGCAAAGGAAGCTGCGTGGAGTCCCCCAGCAGCATCACATCGCTCGTACCCTGCATAAATGATCTTGGATTAATTCGTGTTGGTGGCCGCCTCCGCCATTCAAATCTCGGCTTCGATACACGCCACCCAATCATTTTGCTTAGGGATCATCCACTGACGTTCCCTATCATCACACACTTTCCTCGGAAACATCACCATGCTGGTTCGCAGTCGCTACTTGGAGCGACTCGCGTACAGTTTTGGCCCATCGGCGGCCTGAAAACTGTGGCACGCGCATTGCGGAAATGCGTCGTGTGCTGCCAATCCATACCTCGTCTTGTAGAGCACCTCATGGCTGACCTACCGAAGGATCGAATACAGGATTCACCTGCATTCAGCATCGCTGGAATCGACTACTGCCGTCCCTTCTACTACTTGCCAGATGGGCGCAATCGAGCGCCTATCAAATGCTACATCAGCGTTTTCATCTGCATCAACTACGGCTTCTTATTTCAATTTCAGAAACCCCTGAAGATCTTGGCGTCCTTACACCAGGACATGTTCTAATTGGTCGTCCGCTGATGAGTTTCCCGAGCCAGACGTTACGGGTCTAACCTTCAATCGTCTTGATCGCTGGCAGCGAGTCACCTGTGCCCAGCAGATCTTTTGGAAGCGTTGGAGTGAGGAGTGCCAAATAGCGCACATCACAACCATCGATCCAGGTCAACTACGTCGTCTGCATCAAGGACGAAAACTTGCCACCATTAAAGTGGCCCTTAGCACGGGTGATCGACGTCATCGCTGGAGCTGATGGGGCTGTGCGAGTTGCCATACTGCGGACACCATCCGGAACCACTCGTCGAGCTTTCAACAAGCTGTGCGTCCTTCCCGTTAAGGATCCTGTTAAAAGCCCAGGTCTTTCAACGGGGGGGAGTATGTTCGGAGCAGCAGCCGTCATTAGCTCTTAAGAGTGCGATCTACTCTTGCGCTCTCGGTGCCTACGCACACACACGCTCATGGTCCGCGCATGTACTGCTTAAATTGCAGTGCTTCGCGAAACCCACCCCCACTCTGTTAAAGTCGTCGTCGAACGCAGCATCGTGTATCACACCTCATCATAACGGCCATAGGGCCGTTATAGTTTCGTTTATAAATTATACCGTCAAACCCACCTCGAACTCACGGGCACGCCCATAAGATATATAATAAACAAAATCCTTTAAATACAATAATTAAAAACATTAAACTAAAAACGGAGACAATTTTAATTTCGTAAATGTGGAGTCAGAGTTGCCGAAAAAGCTCGGCAGCTTCCAACAGGCAGGTTGTCCTCCTTAATGACAACCATATCGCCCACCTGAAGGTTTGGTGTTGGCGTCTGCCACTTAGTGCGCTTGTGGAGTTCTCTGAGGTATTCTTCTTTCCACCTCTGGCAAAACTGTTGGTTGAGGGCCTTCAAATGCTGCCATCGATTGATTAAAGACTTGAGGTCACTCCTCATTTCGGGCTCGGCCGCAGACATCAAAGGTCCCCCAATAAGGAAATGCCCGGGAGTGAGGGCCAACAGTTCGGTCGGATCTTCGGACATCGGAGAGAGGGGCCTGGAATTGAGACATGCTTCGATCTTTGCGAGAAGCGTGGAAAGCTCCTCAAACGTGTATCGCCGTGTGGAAGTGGCCTTGTAAAACAAGGTTTTGAAACTTTTTACCCCGGCTTCCCACAGGCCTCCCATATGTGGAGCTCCTGGTGGGATGAACTGCCAAGAAACCCGCTGATGGCTGTACGTATCAGTCACCGAGTCCTTGACTGCGTCTAGGAAATCCCGGGAAAGCACAGACGCCGCACCAACGAACGTTTTACCGTTGTCTGAATGGATCCGCTGGGGACATCCACGTCGTGCGACGAACCGAGCGAAGGCCGCGAGAAACTTTTCGGTGGTGAGATCGGACGTGGCCTCCAGATGGATCGCCTTCGTGGAGAAGCACACGAATACGCACACATACCCTTTGGCAATCAGACACGCTCTCCCTGTAAAATTGCGTATCTCAAAAGGACCAGCATAGTCAACTCCTGTATGCGTGAACGGCCTGGAAAAAGAATTCCGCTCCGCTGGAAGGTCTCCCATCATTTGGGTTTGCAACTTCCTTCGGTGGATAGTGCATACTTTGCAGGAGTTGACTACCCCTTTCATAAGCCTCTGAATCCGTGGAATCCAATACTTAGATCGAATCAGGCGCACCATTAGTTGGTTGCCGCCGTGGAGAGTTATCCGGTGCGTGAACTGAGCCAGAAGCCGGGACAGCCGACAACTGTACGAAAGAATAATTGGATGCTGTTCGTCATACTTGAGAGCTTCCGAACCCGCGACACGGCCGCATGCTCTTATGAGCCTATGTCGGTCTAGGAACGGGTTCAGGGTCAGGATAGAGCTTGACCTTGGTACTGGGCGCTTAGCACTTAGGCTGTGATACTCGGTGGGATATTCGCGACGCTGAGTCTCTTGGATAAAAGCTCGCTCAGCTTCGGCAATTTCTCCGCTGGTAAGATGGTCCTCCTTTGCGGTGGCCACCTTCCGGCAACGGTTTATGAACCGAAAGACATACGCCCGGACTCGCAGCGCTCTCTCCCAGTTGGAGAAACGTTCGAGGAATTCTTCGGATGGGCTCGGTGCGAGCCCGTTGCTCTAAGGTCGTACCGGAAGACCAGTCCACTTGTGCCGGCCATTGGTCTCTGGTTTTTCGCAGCCAATCTGGTCCGTGCCACCAGAGTTGGCTATCAGCCAGGTCCTGCAAGGGCATGCCTCTACTGGCTAAGTCTGCGGGGTTTTGTTCGGATGGAACATGAAACCATTTCTCGGCCTCGGTGGCTTGCTATATTCGAGTAACCCGGTTGGCAACGAAGGTGGCCCAGTGGCACGTAGGCTTTCTCAGCCACGCCAGGACAATGGATTTAGGGCCCGGTTTACGTCCCATTTCAAATATTTCTTCCCTCAGGGGCAGTTGGGGATTGGCAGCAGCGGCTGCAGCCACCCCACGTTTTTTCTTTGGGGCACTTTGGTTAGGTTGAGTTTTTGAATCACCAATTCGGTACAACACAATGTGTTGCCCGAAATAATTAAAAAGAAATCTTTACACAGTGTAAATACACTTGTGTAATTTTTTATAATTTTCACTTATTAATTGTTTTAGAATTAATTAATAATTCAGATGTTGTTGTTGATGTGTCGTATGCGCGGAGGCTATACGTAACTAACAAGGCTAAGGACCCACTAGAAGACTCTTCTTGCGTTTTGAGAAGATCAGCCTCTATGGCCGAACTAATGAGGGACATTGACATGACCGCTGCCACTACAGCAAAAGTGGTTAGCAATGTCATGATCACTGCTGCATCAGTTGCTCCCTCTGGGCCTGCTGTCCCTGCAGCTACTACTAGCACCCAGAATAAAATCTCTGTTGGTGCTGCCTCTAATGCCCCTTCTGGTACCCGAGCTGCTGCTCCAAATGCTGTACATGCTGCCCGTATTAATGACCCATGCTCTTCCTCTGCTATCACCCGTACCGTCGCTGCTTCAACCAATACGCTGAGGCAGCAGACCCTCATCGAGCTCCTCAAGGATCAGCAGGCAAAAATGGCAGCTGAAAACAAGTTAAGCGCTAAGCTGAGGGCAGAGTCTGATGCCCGTAACAGGAAAAGGGCAGCTACTTTAGGCTCGCCAATCGCCAAGCCTTCAGCCAAAAAGGCAGCAACAGCAATGACAAAACGGACAAGGACAAGACCCCGCAACACCACAAACTATTTTGAGATTTTGTCTGACGATGACGACTACATGGCCGTGGATGCTGACTGCAGCGAGGGAGAAATGGACATGGACATGCAGGAGCCTGTACCCACAATCAGGCCCCCAGCAGCCACCAGTACTCCCCTGCCTGCCCCTACTCCAGCGCATGCTCTTGCTGCAGCTGCTACTGCTGACGCTCCTACCGAGCGGCCAGCCCCTATTTACATACCTAATGTCAGGGAGATCATCCCACTGATACAGTGTATTGACGCCGCCATTGGCGCTGGTACATATGACACAAAGCCAACTGGCAATGGATGCCTAAAGGTTATGTGTCACACAATTACAGGGCATAGGACCTTAGTGGCTATGCTTAATAATAAGGATTCCGAGGGTCATGGCGTGGAGTATCACACGTTTCGCCTAAGGAGTGACAGGGGTATAAAGGTGGTTATCAGACACCTACATCGTTCCACACCCGCAGATTGGGTGCGTGAACAGCTCGGCAAGCTTGGACATAAAGTTAGACATATTGCTGTAATACTAAAGCGATTTACAAAAGAGCCGCTGGACTTATTTGAGGTTGAATTGGAGCCTCAGTCTAATAACAACACCATCTTTGATCTTACTGCAATCTGTAGCCAAAAAATTACAGTTGAGAAGCCAATCCGGTCTCCTGGAGTGCCTCAGTGCCACAAGTGCCAGCAATTTGGGCACACCAAAAATTATTGTAGCCGGGCAATCATCTGCCTCAAATGCGGGGAGAAGCACGACCCCAAAGACTGCCTCAAGAAGCGGGAAGACGTGCCAAAGTGCGCCAATTGCGGGGGCCCACATGTCTCGAACTACCGAGGTTGTCCCAAGTATAAAGAGTACTGCAAAAGAAGAGACAATGGATTAGATAAGACCAACAAAATGTTAAATAGTTTGAGGATGCCTACCTTACCAGCAGCACAAGGCTTGCGTCGTCCCCAGCGGCCACCCGTAATGAGCCAGCAGGGTTTTCCTGATATGCTTCAGCCTAGCCGCCGTGGTGTGCGGTCTGGTGCCAAAACTGCAGGTCCTCCAGCTCAGATGAGCAGCTATGCCAGCGTGCTCAGTACTGGACTCGCTCAATCGCACTCTCAGCCTGCCCCTCAGAGGCAGGAGTGGAGTCCAGCGCGGGTGACAGCGGCAGCCAGAACTGAGCAGCATATGAGTGTAGGCAATCAGAGGGTCCATAGCGATGAACTTAGTCAAAAGCTGGATTTTCTCATCACATTGCTAACCCAGGAGCGAACTCAGCAAGCGGCC
The DNA here is from genome assembly GCA_963969585.1 of Drosophila helvetica. Classification (NCBI taxonomy): domain Eukaryota; kingdom Metazoa; phylum Arthropoda; class Insecta; order Diptera; family Drosophilidae; genus Drosophila; species Drosophila helvetica. Next base: position 17,521,855 of record OZ018401.1, on the reverse strand, counting down.
GCCGCTGCTGAATCTACTCAGAGACTGGAAACAAGAATGGATGAATTAATAGTTCAAATGACTCGACTAACAGAGTGTTTATATGCCAGCATGCAGGCCAATAATGTAGGCAGAAATGTCTAATGCTACATATAATAATATTCGTACAGCTAATAATACTAATAGTAATAGTAATAGTCGTAATTATGAACTCGGCCATGGCCAGAGCACCAAAATGCTTAAAATAGTTTTTTGGAATGCCTCGGGACTCCGAGGAAAGTCAGCCGAGCTAGCGGCGTTCATGGACAGACACAAAGTTGACGTTATGATGGTCTCTGAGTCTCACTTTAAAAACTCAGAGACCATCAGCGTCCACGGATACTGCGCCTACTTTGCCAGCCACCCATCTGGCTCCAGCAGAGGAGGATCCATTCTGCTTGTAAAAAGCTCCTTATCCCACAACGCGCTGCCGAGTATCTGCACCGATAAAGTGCAATGCGCTTCTGCAGCTTTGACCATGCACAATGGCTCCCGAATCCATCTGGCATCTATTTACTGCCCTCCACAACAGGACTGGTTAGAGGAAGATTTTATTGCATTGTTCGGGGAACTTGGGCCAAGATTCATCGCAGCTGGCGACTGGAATGCTAAAAACTCGTGGTGGGGCAATGCTCGTGCATGTAAGAGAGGCGGCACTCTACTTAGATCAGTGCAGAAAAGCAGCTGTAACATTCTGGCTACTGGGTCGCCTACACACTTCCCCTATAACACTCTGCAAACACCGTCGGCTATTGATCTGGCCATATATAAGGGCATACGTGATGAGCTGATGAGTATAAGGGACATGAATGACCTATCTTCTGACCACTTGCCTCTGTTCATCGACCTGCTAGATTCTCCAGCGGAGAATCAGGTGAGAAGGCGCCTCATGCCCTTAGGAGCTAACATAGCTGTTTTCCAAAACAGGCTGGATTCCCATATCCACCTGAATACTGAGCTGAGGTCAGCTGCCGATGTTGATGATGCCGCTGTGATACTGGAACGTAACATTGTGGAGGCAGCAGAGCACGCCGCTAGTGGGATGGACAGGCCCGTCCGACCTGGAGGTAATAGCGATTACCAAATCAGCAAACGGATCCAGCTGATGATTGACACTAAGAGGCGCTTGCGTAGGATTCTGAGGCGTTATCATGACCCTGCAGCGCAACAGCTGCATACCAGACTGGGGAACATGATACACAAGGAGCTTGAAGCTGGCAAGGCCAGAAAAATGGATAGACTTCTGCGACAAATTGACCCTGCAGACCGCTACAGTATGCAAAAGCTGTGGAGACTCACTAACGGCCTGAAGAGGCAGCCCCCAGCCAACCTGCCCGTGAGGAAATTTGTCGCGGAAGGGATGCAGGAAGACAGTAATCCCTGGTGTAAGTCCACTGAGGAGAAGGCAGAGTCGTTTGCCCTGCACCTGGAGCAGAGGTTCAAGCCACTGCTTGACAATACGGAAGCGGAGAGACAGGACATTGAGGATGAGCTTAATGAGCAGGTTAGGCCTTCTGAGACAAGCCCCATGTTTCGCCCTGTCACCTTGGCCGAGATACAGGCACTGGTGAAGGAGCTGAAGCTCAAAAAATCCCCTGGAATTGATCGGATAGATAATCGGACGATTAAGTTGCTTCCCAAGACAGCCCTTCTATACTTTGCCCTCATCTGCAACAGCGCGCTTCGCTTCGGTTGCTTTCCCAGCAACTGGAAGCATGCCAAGGTCAGCATGATCCTAAAACCTGGGAAAAAGAGTGACAAACTGGGCTCTTATCGACCCATAAGCCTGCTATCGTGTCTCTCGAAGATGTTTGAAAAGCTGCTTCTAGCTAGGATGACAGAAACTGAGGGATTTGTAGCGTCCATACCTAATCATCAGTTTGGGTTTAGACACGAACATGCTGCCGAACAGCAGTTGGGAAGGGTCACAAAATTCATATTAACAGCATATGAACGCTTCATGTACTGCTCGGCCACGTATATGGACATCCAGGAGGCTTTCGATCGGGTCTGGCACTTGGGTTTGAAGTACAAGATGAAGCGACTACTTCCAGCGTCGCTATATTCGGTTTTGGCCAGCTACTTGGATGGGAGGACCTTCGTTGTTGACTGCGCTGGCGGCACAAAATCCAGTATTCGGCCTATATCAGCTGGTGTTCCACAGGGCAGCGTCCTTGGCCCAATACTGTACAACTTGTACACGGCAGATTTGCCGACGCCCATTGAGAAAAGTATAATGTTGGCCACATACGCTGACGACACAGCTATAATGTCCAGTGGCTGCACCCAGCGGGTTGCCATTCTCCAGCTAAACAGGTTCCTAGGGAGGATCACAGTATGGGCAAAGAAATGGGGCATTACGATAAATGCACTCAAGACAGTGCATATCGTACATACTCTTCGTACTGTCCAACAGATGGATGGCGAGTTGCAGGTGGAAATAGCCGGGAGTAGGATTGAAGACGCGACAGTGCATCCGTATCTGGGAGTAAGGCTCGACACCAAACTTCAATTTCATCATCATATCACTTCCCTAATAACCAAAACAAAGGCCAGGGTGAAAAAACTACACTGGTTGCTCAACAGCAATAGCCGGCTAACTCTAGATGCCAGAGTTCTGCTATATAAGCAGCTAATTGCGCCAATATGGCAATATACACTCCCTGTATGGGGCCCCCTTGCTTCGAATTGCGAGATTGGCAGACTGCAGGTAGAGCAAAACAAGGTTCTCCGGATCATCACTGGCGCCCAGTGGCTGGTTCAGGCCAAGGTCGGAGATGGCTTGCGCTACGTAATGTTAGTTACGTATAGCCTCCGCGCATACGACACATCAAAAGTCTTCACGGGTGCCACGCGAGTTTTCGCTGTCAGGAGATTGCAGAAAATCCCATGAGGCTGTTCCACTCGGATGTAGATCGCCGCCCCATAGGCGCGTTGGGACGCGTCGCAGAAACCATGAACTTGCACTGAGGCTGCCGGGCCTACGTGTAGCCACCCAGATATGTGGATCGCCTGAACAGCCGGAAAATTTTGCCGGAGACTCTCCCATGTTTGAGTTAGATCGTTCGGGAGGACGTCATCCTACCATATCTCTCTTAACCAGAGTTCCTGCATAAACATCTTCGCTTGAATGACGAGGGGGGCAAGCCATACTGCTGGATCGAACAACTTCGCAATCTGCGACAGAACGTTGCGCTTCGTGCAGGACGCCTGAGGCAATACTTCAGGAGGGACGAAAAAGAACTCGTCGGCACTGGCTTGCCATCGGATCCCCACGGTCTTCGCGATGCTGCTCTCTTCGAATTCTAGGAAGTCAGCTCGGAGCCGGTGGTCGAGCGGAATGTCTCTCAGGACGCCCTTCTGGTTGGCGGTCCATTTTCGGAGAGGAAAACCCGCAGAGTCGAGTGCTTCTCGCAGCTCTGTGATGGCGGCGATTGCCTGCGGCTGGGTGTGTGCACCAGCTAGTACGTCATCCACGTACATGTAATTGGCCAGGACTTCACTCGCCAGTGGCCACTTCGACCGCACTTCTTGTGCGAGCTGACGTAGGACTAGAATGGCGAGGATCGGCGCGCAGTTGACTCCGAAAGTGACCGTGCTGAGCTCATAGTCTCGCACATCCCCGTTAGGATCACGGAAGAGGATCCGCTGATAAGGAGTGTGTTGGGGCGTCACTAGAATCTGCCGATACATCTTATTGATGTCGGCATTAAACACGTATTGGAAAACGCGCCACTTTAGGATCTGCGTGGTCAGATCCGATTGGAGAACGGGTCCCGGATGTAGGACGTCGCATGATGCGGGAGATAGAAATTGCATGGCCGTTTGTAGAGGGGACTGGTCTCATATGACCAAGGTCCGAATACTCCCTAAGGACCTTATCGTACCGCTCTTTCAATGATGAGTGTTTATTTAAACGATTCTCATTACGGATGAGCTGAGCCAGTGCGACAGATCTTGAATGACCCAGGTCAATGGATTCAGTATTCTTAAATGGGAGGGTGACAACGTATTTACCACTCTGATTCCTGGTGGTTGTCTGCTGAAACAACTTCTCACAAGCTGTGTCGGACTCATTAACCAGCTTAACTGGGATATCCTCCACCTCCCAAAATTTCGTGAGGAGTTTCTCTAACCTCACTTCTTGACTGAGTGAAATTCGAGTGGTGAAAGACGATTTAACCTTGGTGCCAGTGTTGGAAATGGGACCCGTGATGGTCCAGCCGAAAATCGTTTCTTGTCCTACAAGGGTGCAACATATATTGGGATAGGACCCCCTTAGCAGGATGGATGGAAGGATGTCAGCTCCCAGTAAGACATCTATCTGGGAACTCTTGTAAAACTCTTGATCTGCGAGTTGTAGATTGGGAAGATCTTCCAAAGAACTTTGTGGAATCGTGTAGGAGGGAAGATTTCCTGCCAACTTTGGAAGTACGAAAGCCGAAGTTTCAATTTGAACTTAATTGGCGAGCCAATATGGAAATGGCATAACCGTTGAGGTTGGGCTGCAATGGCTCCATTGAGCCCCGAGACTTGAGCGTCAACCGACTGGTACTGAGGTCGTATCAATTTGAACAGGCGTTCAGAAATGAAGGTTGCTTCTGACCCAGAGTCAACCAATGCACGTGCTGTATATTTTTTTCCCAAGGAACATACTTGGATTATGGCCGTGCCGAGCAGAACGCTATGTGTGCTTGCCGAAAAATAATTGTGGACCGTTGCTTGTGGGAGAGAAGTGGACTGTATGTTGGCGGATGGTTCCAATACACAACAATACACTCACAACAATACACTGGATTCTTATTTGGGGACTTGGGAAAAGATTTGAATTTTAGATACAAATTTTCACCAAAATGGCGCCTTATGTATGGACATGTATATAGGCAAATGTGCAGATATGGCGGCTGGATATCGTTCGGACGCGTTAGGAAAAAATTATAACTCAATATAATTTGTGGACTTGCCTCTCATGTGGGCATCTAAAGTTGAACGGAGTGTTCGGAGGACCAGTACGGTAATTATATTTTGCGCAGGAGTTGCCGGGTGGCAATGCGCATGAGTATACGAAAAAATATATTACATATCTGGTCTTTTTGGAAATCCAACGATGCTTGCTGGGGCGAGCTTGATATATCTGGAAAGATGGTATCCGGCCCGAAGGATTAATGGTTTTGTAGTAGGCTGAATTTCCTGAGATTTGCTGGAGTTTCCGCATAAGAAAAAATGATAGATTATAGTTTGAATAAACATTACTTTATTTTAATTTCAGGCGAAGCAATTATTGTAGGAAGAGCCTCACCAGAAATTGGCTCATTTAGTGCTGCATTCGTGATCTGCGACCACTGATTGCGCATCCAGCAGCTACCATACAGCTGCTCACGTTCATTACGCAGCGTAACGTTGGGAGCATTCAATAGCATGTCGAGTCGGGAGTCACTTAGTTCTACATCTGCAACAGCAACAGGAGCCTCAGCAGAAATTGGCTCATTTAGTGCTGCATTGTAGCAGTCAGCATACAGCTGCTTACGTTCCTGTGCCAGCAATTCAAGATCCTCATTGCCGGTACAATACGTGTAATACTGCCTCTAAATTTCATCGAAATCGCACCAATGCAAGATCTCCGGTGACAATTGCTGCAGGTCTAGCGACTGCAGTGACACTCCTTTGCTGTGCAACAGTTCGCGCAACTTGGGCAGCTGCACGTACAAATTAAGTGGCCAATGGCCATGGTCCATAACCGTTTGATAACGGTACCGCAGCATGATCTCGTTTTTTTTTACTTCCTCGCTGTTGTAGAAGCTTGTATAGGTGCGGAAATCCTCTTTGCTCAGCTGGGAGAGTACTTGCCAAATCGTTTTAATGAGGCCATCGCCTCGGAAAATTAATTCTTTGATAGTGGGTCCAGCCTGTTAAGGCTGCACTCAGCAGTGGTGTAAAAATTCACCGCACCGTGCCCCCTACATATCCACCTCTTGACGTCTGGGATGAGACGGTGCGTCCATCGGCCGTTTACGGCGGTGTCCCAGCGGTGTTGCCAGTCTCTGAGGCTCTGCTCTCTAGCTTGTATTCGCGCCACCTTCCGATCGACGCCTGCACGGATGGATTCCGCCACGTTTTTTTCCTCGAGGACCAGGAGGTCGATGGGGATTACTCCTGCGATGACCAGCGCTGCCTCATCTGAGACTGTCCTGAACCCGCTGCATATTCGCAACGCGCAGAGGTGGATTGATTTTACACCCCGGGCGTAGCTGGTGACTCTGATGCCGTCCGCCCATACTGCTGCAGCGTATGTGATGGCTGAGCGAACGACGCTGGTCAGCAAGATTCTTTTCTCCTTCTTCGGTCCACGAGTGTTCAGCAGCATCCGGAACAGTGCACGGCTCGTATTTGCCGCCTTTTCCTGCACGTAGCATAGGTGCTCTCTGAGCTGAGCCTGGTGTCGATCATGACGCCCAGATAGCGAATGGGTCGTTTTGACGCTATGGTCTCCTCACCTATGCGGATGTGCGCAGTCTCCACCACCGCTCTGGTGCTAACTAGCACTGCCTCCGTTTTTTGGGCAGCCAGCTCGAGCCCCGCAGATAGCCAGTCTTGGATCCGCTGGATGGCCGTATTGCAGTTAGCCTCTGCCGCTTGTGCCACGTCATCAGCGTAGCATGTTACCTGGCATCCTGTTGGTAGTGCGATTCTCATCAGTCCGTCGTAAGCGATATTCCACAGAAGTGGGCCGATCACTGATCCCTGGGGTACGCCAGCCGAGATGCAGTGTGATTCAGAGCCTGTATTCGTATTGAATTGGATCTTCCTCTCCTTGAAGTAGGCACCTACAATCGCCTGGAGGTATTGGGGGATGCCGCGCTGCCTCAGCGAGTCGGTGATGCCGTCCCAATTGACCGAGTTGAAGGCGTTTTTTATGTCCAGGGTGACAATCAGGCAGTACTCCTTCTTGCCGCCCTTCCATCGAACTCCTTTTACCGCCTCAGCCGCGATCCGCACGACCCTGCTAATCGCGTCCACCGTTGACTTGCCTTTTTGGAAGCCGAACTGGCTGGCAGAGAGTCCTCCTGACTCGTCCACTGCCCTCTCTAACCGTGCGCAGATGATCTGCTCAAGGATCTTACCCATAGCATCGATCAGGCATATCGGCCTGTATGAGGAAGGGTCCTCTGGTGGTTTCCCTGGTTTTGGGATGAGCACAAGGTGCTGGATCTTCCACTGTGATGGGAAGAGACCTTCGCTCAGACACTGTGTATACACCTTAGCGAACTCGTTCGGCTTGTACGAGATGGCCAGTTTTACAGCCCGGTCAGGGATTCCATCCGGGCCAAAAGCCTTGCTCGACTTCATCTTGCGGGCTGCAATCATAAGCTCTTCCGTAGTGACTGGGTCCGCGTCATGAAGAGGCAGGGGTGCTTCACCGCGTTGGGTGATGTTGCTGGCCCTGGATGGGAACAGAGCGTCGATTATGGCCCGTAGCTGATCCGGATTCGTGGGTGCTCCTGCGCTGCTGGAGTGTAGCTTCTTCATCACCGTCTTGTATGCTCTGCCCCAGGGATCATTATCTGCCGAGTCGCAGAGTTTCAGAAAGCACCCCGGTTTGCTCATCTTAATGGCATCCTTTAAGGCTCTCCTCGCGGTGCGGTAGGCACTGTGTAGCGTCGGCCAGTCACTATGGTTTCTTTTACGGGCTCGTTGGTATTTTCTTCTGCCAGACAGACAGGTGCGCCTTAACTCTGCGATCTCGTCAGTCCACCAGTAGGTCATGCTAACGTCGCATGCCCCTTGGAGCTGATAAGAGAGCTGCGTGGCCATCTGTTGCGCTGAGCCTCGGACTGAAACGCCATTTATTGCTTCCTGGAAGTCTGTGACCCGGAGTGATTCTGGTTTGTAGGCTGGTCTCTGTTCTGTGAAGTTGCGGGGGCGACCATTACTTCCTCCCACCGAGAACAGCAGAGCCTCGTGATCGCTAGCGGTGTAATGTCTGGCTAAGCTCCATTTGGCGAGAGGGGAGAGGGAGCCCGAGACGAAGGTGAGGTCTATTACCGATCCTGCGCCTCCCCGGTTGAAGGTGTTCTGTGAGCCCTGGTTTAGCAGCACTACATCGAGCGTGGCAAAGGCCTCCAGGAGGGCCTGCCCCTTAGCTATGGCGTCGGAACTGCTGCTTCTGCTTATGTCGCTGCCCCACTCTTGGGCCCATGCGTTGAAATCACCAGCAATAATGGTTGGCTTGTGATCTTCTTACAGTCCCGTATTTTGTGGTCTCTGCCCCCACAACGGAAGCACCATCCGCTCCTATCCACCGCGCTGCCGCAGTTCACTGCTATATGACCTAGTTCGAGGCACTTAAAACATTTAAGTGGTAAGTTGCGCTCCCGAATTCGGCATACGGACCAGGCAACCTTGACCTTGCCAGCAGTGAGGGCCTTTCCTGCCACGATCGCCGGAAGGCTTATTATGGCGCGCTGCGTGCCGCTAAACGCTGGACGTAGACTTTTTATGGCTGCGTCCTCTAATGTTACTCCGATTTGCTCGTTGAATGCTTTTTTTAGGTCCTCAACTGTAGCCATCTCGTCAAGATCCATTATCTCCAGCCTCGTCTGCTTTGTTAAAGCCCGCGCCTCAGCTTTGCCCTCCAGAACCGTGCCAATGTTGTCACGGAGCTGCTGCGCTGTCTCTGGATTGGCACCGTTGAGCTCCAACAGCAACGCTCCTTTGGCTGTGCGCTTCACCCTATGCACGTTCTCGCCAACACTCTTCATCTGCTCGCTCTGGTTACGGGTGACCAGGTTGAGAATGTCTGCATAAGACATCTTCTCCGTTGGCTGTATGATAATGGCGTCCGGGCGAGGCCTTGGCAATCTGACCTGTCTCCTACTCTTGACTTCCGTCCACTCTGTTGCTGAGGAAGCTATTTCCGTCTGTCGGGTAGATTTTGGAGGCGACTGCTCCGTGTGGGGGTCCCTCAGCCCTCTTTTGCGTTTTGGGGTGCGCACGATGGACCTCTCCAGCTGTCGCTTAGGCCCATTCTGTTTGGGGGAGCACTGCGTCTCCTGGTCTTGCCGGACTTCCCTCTCGATCCTCCGGAGATTAGAGTCTAGGCTGTCGAGAGCCGACTTCTGGAGCCTGACCACTTTATGCGCCAGTTCCTTCATCTCCTTGTTGAGATACCGGGCATCCTTCATCATTCGCGACAGCTCTGTCGCCTTCTCCCCTAGGCTCACCAGAGTAGAGCGAAGGTCTTCCTCTTCCGCTACCCTCTTCCATTGCCCAGCGCCGCTGAAGTCAAACGGATTGACTGGGGATTCTGCCGGGGCTAAGACAGAGAGCGTCGGCTGCTGCTTCGCTTGAAGCACAGCCTTTCGTGGGGGACCCGTCGCAGGGAAAAGTTGGGCCCCTTCCACCTGTTCTTTGAGCCAGATGCCCCTGTGTGTGTGTGCGTGTGCTTGTGCGTGTTCGTGTGTGTTTTTTTTTTTTTTGATATTCGTGGTTGATCGTAGCTGATCCGGATTCGTGGGTGCTCCTGCGCTGCTGGAGTGTAGCTTCGTCATCACCGTCTTGTATGCTCTGCCCCAGGGATCATTATCTGCCGAGTCGCAGAGTTTCAGAAAGCACCCCGGTTTGCTCATCTTAATGGCATCCTTTAAGGCTCTCCTCGCGGTGCGGTAGGCACTGTGTAGCGTCGGCCAGTCACTATGGTTTCTTTTACGGGCTCGTTGGTATTTTCTTCTGCCAGACAGACAGGTGCGCCTTAACTCTGCGATCTCGTCAGTCCACCACTAGGTCATGCTAACGTCGCATGCCCCTTGGAGCTGATAAGAGAGCTGCGTGGCCATCTGTTGCGCTGAGCCTCGGACTGAAACGCCACTCATTGCTTCCTGGAAGTCTGTGACCCGGAGTGATTCTGGTTTGTAGGCTGGTCTCTGTTCTGTGAAGTTGCGGGGGCGACCATTACTTCCTCCCACCGAGAACAGCAGAGCCTCGTGATCGCTAGCGGTGTAATGTCTGGCTAAGCTCCATTTGGCGAGAGGGGAGAGGGAGCCCGAGACGAAGGTGAGGTCTATTACCGATCCTGCGCCTCCCCGGTTGAAGGTGTTCTGTGAGCCCTGGTTTAGCAGCACTACATCGAGCGTGGCAAAGGCCTCCAGGAGGGCCTGCCCCTTAGCTATGGCGTCGGAACTGCTGCTTCTGCTTATGTCGCTGCCCCACTCTTGGGCCCATGCGTTGAAATCACCAGCAATAATGGTTGGCTTGTGATCTCTGGCGTCGTCCACTAATTCGTCCATGGCTGCAGCAAAACTCTGGCGGCTGAGGCTTGGTGGAAGATAGCAGCTGTAGATCCATAGGTCCCCTATTTTCGCCCTGACGAAGTGTCTGTACGCAGCCCAGTCGGATGGCCGTGTCGGTGGCCTACCACAGGACCATATTGCTGCTTTGCCCGACGAGCTTTGGACCCAGCAACCATCTTCCGGGGAAATGTAAGGCTCGCTGATGATGGCAACGTCTGATTTATCATCGCGCACCGACTGGATGAGCAGGTCACTTGCCGCCGCGCAATGGTTAAGGTTCAATTGGTAGAACCTAGGCATGTCGCGTAGCTTTGACTTTCCCGTGTTACTTGGATGCCATAGGTCACCTCTGGCTACCAGCAATATGGTTATGTGGCTTATCAATGCCAGCACAGTAGAAGCACTCTGCCTCCTTCTTGCAGTCCCGTATTTTGTGGTCTCTGCCCCCACAACGGAAGCACCATCCGCTCCTATCCACCGCGCTGCCGCAGTTCACTGCTATATGACCTAGTTCGAGGCACTTAAAACATTTAAGTGGTAAGTTGCGCTCCCGAATTCGGCATACGGACCAGGCAACCTTGACCTTGCCAGCAGTGAGGGCCTTTCCTGCCACGATCGCCGGAAGGCTTATTATGGCGCGCTGCGTGCCGCTAAACGCTGGACGTAGACTTTTTATGGCTGCGTCCTCTAATGTTACTCCGATTTGCTCGTTGAATGCTTTTTTTAGGTCCTCAACTGTAGCCATCTCGTCAAGATCCATTATCTCCAGCCTCGTCTGCTTTGTTAAAGCCCGCGCCTCAGCTTTGCCCTCCAGAACCGTGCCAATGTTGTCACGGAGCTGCTGCGTTGTCTCTGGATTGGCACCGTTGAGCTCCAACAGCAACGCTCCTTTGGCTGTGCGCTTCACCCTATGCACGTTCTCGCCAACACTCTTCATCTGCTCGCTCTGGTTACGGGTGACCAGGTTGAGAATGTCTGCATAAGACATCTTCTCCGTTGGCTGTATGATAATGGCGTCCGGGCGAGGCCTTGGCAATCTGACCTGTCTCCTACTCTTGACTTCCGTCCACTCTGTTGCTGAGGAAGCTATTTCCGTCTGTCGGGTAGATTTTGGAGGCGACTGCTCCGTGTGGGGGTCCCTCAGCCCTCTTTTGCGTTTTGGGGTGCGCACGATGGACCTCTCCAGCTGTCGCTTAGGCCCATTCTGTTTGGGGGAGCACTGCGTCTCCTGGTCTTGCCGGACTTCCCTCTCGATCCTCCGGAGATTAGAGTCGAGGCTGTCGAGAGCCGACTTCTGGAGCCTGACCACTTTATTCGCCAGTTCCTTCATCTCCTTGTTGAGATACCGGGCATCCTTCATCATTCGCGACAGCTCTGTCGCCTTCTCCCCTAGGCTCACCAGAGTAGAGCGAAGGTCTTCCTCTTCCGCTACCCTCTTCCATTGCCCAGTGCCGCTGAAGTCAAACGGGTTGACTGGGGATTCTGCCGGGGCTAAGACAGAGAGCGTCGGCTGCTGCTTCGCTTGAAGCACAGCCTTTCGTGGGGGACCCGTCGCAGGGAAAAGTTGGGCCCCTTCCACCTGTTCTTTGAGCCAGATGTCCCTGTGTGTGTGTGCGTGTGCTTGTGCGTGTTCGTGTGTGTTTTTTTTTTTTTTGATATTCATATTTATTAAGCTCTATAAAAAATTCAAACTAGTACAATTTTTGAGACTCCGAAATACAGGAAATGTAGTGGAATGTAGTAGGGGCCCCTCGTCATGCGGTACTACAACACAGCATTGCTTCGCATGCGATGTGGACTCCTACTCCGTCTGCTTCTTCCGCCTTCTCTCTAGGGCCCTCAGCGTTCGCATTACGATGGCGGCGAACTCCGCGGTCGCCTCCCATGTCTTGGGGTCCGCTATCATCAGGGGTACCAGGGTCTCAACGCTGATTCGAGACCCAGCTACTGCCTCCAACGCCTGTCGTTCGTGATGGAACCGGTGGCACTCGAAGAGGACATGTTGAGCGTCCTCCAATATGCCCGCACCACACTCAGGACACCCGTCCTCTGCATCGTGCCCGAAGCGCTTGAGGTAGCTGCGGAAGCAGCCGTGACCGCTCAGCACCTGGGTGAGGTAGAAATCTACCTGCCCGTGACTCCTTCCGACCCAGCACGCTATGCTCGGGATGAGCGTGTGAGTCCAACGTCCTTTGGTTGACCGGTCCCAGTGCATCTGCCAGTTCACGATGCTACTCCTTCTGGCGGCCAACTTCAGCTCGGTCATGGAGGGAGGGTCCGCTGCCTTGTCCTGCGTGGCGGCGTGGATCTCCTTCCTCTCCCTGATTAGCTCCTTGAGCGGAACATGCCCGGCGATGACCAGCGCTGCTTCGTCCGAGATGGTCCTGAACGAGCACGCTGTCCTCATGGCGCACAGTCTATATACTGCCTCCACTCCTCGCATGTAGCTCTTGACCTTCGCTGCTTCCGCACACACTGGCGCGCCGTAGAGCAGCTGGGACGTCACAACGCTAGTCAGCAGCTTCCTCGTGGCCTGCTTCGGTCCTCTTGTGTTGAAGAGCATCCTGGACAGCGCTACTGCAGTCCCACAGGCCTTCCTCTGCGCATACTCCAGGAGCTCCTTAAAAGACAAGCGCGTGTCTACGAGGACGCCTAGGTATTTAATCGCCCTCTGCGAAACGATTGTGGTCCCACCGACCTGCACGCTAGCGGACTCGACCACCTTCCGGCTCGATAATAGGACCGCTTCCGTTTTTTGGGCCGCCAGCTCCAGTCCTGCGACGGCTAGCCACTCCTCTACGGCTTGGATGGCCGCGTTTGCATGGTTTTCCGCGGCGGCAAGCTCCTTAGCCAACACCACTATTGTGACGTCGTCGGCAAAGCCCACCAGGCTTGTGATGGCTGGCATCGTTGGCCTTAGGGCTCTATCGTACATGGCGTTCCAGAGCAGCGGTCCCAAAACGGAGCCCTGGGGGACTCTGCCTGAGACCTCGTATGCCCTGGGACCCAGACTCGTGTCTATGGTCAGCACCCTGTTGCTAAAATAGCTTTGCGCTATGTTCAGCAGGTAGCCCGGGATGTGGAAGGACCGAAGTGCCTCCAGCGTGCGGCCCCAATCGGCCGAGTTGAAGGCGTTCCTAATGTCCAGTGTTACCACCAGACAATAGGACTTCGTCCCTCCTTTCCACCTGGTCCCTGCGGTGGCGTCCACCGCCGTTGTAACCACTCTGGAGATGGCGTCTATTGTCGACCTCCCCTTCCTAAAGCCGTACTGGTTCTCGGGGAAACCACCTGCTACTTCAATTGCTGCTTTTAACCTCGCGCCGATCACTCCCTCAAAGACTTTCCCTATAGACTCTATAGTATAGAGTCTAGGAGACAGATTGGCCTGTAGGAGGAGGCCTCCCCCGGCGGCTTGCCCGGCTTGGCCAGTTCTGTGTGTGTGGGTGTGTTTTTTTTTCTTTTTTAAATTTGTGCCTTTTTTCTTTACTAATATTGTTTACTAATAGATTATTAACTAATAGGTTATATAGATTTAATATAGTTTACTATAGGCTCGAAATTATGGAGAACCAAAGAAAGTAGCATGCCCCTGCGGTGAAGCTCTGCTTCGCAGGGACCCTGGTTCTTCCTATATGCTCTCCCTCCTCAGTCGCTCACATCTGCGCAGTTCCGTCATCGCTGCGGCGGCAAAGCTGTTCCATGCCGCCCATATCGTGGAGTCTCCCATTAAATGTTCTACCAGGTTCGTTGGCAAAGCGCCCGCAGACAAAAATGATGTGCTCAGCGTCTTCTGTGTTGCTACCACACCACCTGCATTGTGGCGAGTTCTCGTGCCCGAATCTCCACAGATACTGGCTGAAGCAGCCGTGTCCGCTGAGCAACTGTGTGGTATAGAAATTAACCGCACCGTGCCTCCTGCTGTTCAAAGCTTTGATATCTAGGATGAGACGGTGGGTCCACCGTCTTTGCCATTCTCGGAGGCTCTCTTCTCTGGCCTGCAGGCGCGCCGCTCTGCTTTCTGCTCCAGCCCTGGTAGCTTCTGCCACCGTCTTCTCCTCGACGACCAGCAGGTCAATGCGGACAACTCCTGCGATGACAAGCGCAGCGTCATCTGAGATGGTCCGGAAGCCACAGCAGATGCGAAGTGCGCAGAGGCGGTGTATGGATTTTATACCCCTGGCGTAGCTAGTGACCCTAATGCCATCCGCGCAGATCGCCGCCGCGTAAGTGATGGCTGAGCGAACCACGCTGGTCAGCACGACTCTCCTCTCTTGCCTAGGACCCCGACTATTAAGCAGCATTCGGAATAGGGCGCGGCTCGTGTTTGCCGCTCACTCCTGCACGTATACCAAATGCTCCCGGAAACATAGCCTCGTGTCGATCATTACGCCCAGGTAGCGGATGGCTCGTTTCGACGCTATTGTCTGTTCTCCTATCCTGATATGAGCAGTCTCCACAATAGCTCGAGTGCTGACCAGCACTGCCTGCGTTTTGTGAGCCGCCCATTCGAGACCCGCCGATTGGAGCCAGTCTGCAATCAGCTGGATTGCGTCGGTGCATGCTGACTCTGCCGCGTTCAGATGTTTGGCCACCACCGAGAGTGCCACGTCGTCGGCGTAGCACGTCAGCTGACATCCGGCTGGTAGAGTAAGCCGCAACACTCCTTCGTAAACTATATTCCATAGTAGTGGACCCAACACAGATCCTTGGGGGACGCCTGCCGATATGAGGTGTGTCATGGTACCCGTCGCCGTGTCGAAATTGAGGAGTCTGCCTTCAAAATAGCTGCGTATTATCGCCCGGAGGTATATGGGAATGCCCATCTGGCTCAGGGAATCGGCGATGCATTCCCATTTTACCGAGTTGAAGGCGTGTTTTATGTCAAGGGTAACAATAAGGCAGTATTCTTTTTTGCCACCCTTCCAACGCCTTCCCTCTGCCGCTTCCGACGCGATTCGGACGACTCTACCTATGGCGTCCACCGTTGATCTGCCTTTCCGGAAGCCGAACATGTTGGCCGATAGCCCCCCAGCTTCTTCCACCGCATTTTCAAGTCTCGAGCATATTACCTGCTCCATCGTCTTCCCCAATGAGCCGATCAGACATATTGGGCGAAACGAGGAGGTGTCTTCTGGTGGCTTGCCCGGTTTCGGCAAAAGCACTAGGTGCTGCACCTTCCATTGCGCAGAGAAGAGTCCTTCTCGGAGGCATTGCGTAAAAGCCAGCGCGAACTCTTGGGGTCTATATGAGACTGCCAGCTTTACCGCCCGGTCGGGGATTCCATCCGGACCAGGGGCCGTATTTGGCTTCATTCTGCGGGCCGCGGATATGAGCTCTTCAGCTGTGACCAGGATCCATCACGTGTGGCGGCTGGAGCGAATCCTCCAGAGAGAAGGTATGCTCCCTGGATGGGAACAGAGTCTCCACGATGCTCCTCATTTGATCAGGGTCCGAGGGCGCTCCTGCGTTGCCCGTGCGCAGTCTCTTCATGACCGTCCTATAGGCTCTTCCCCAAGGATCATGCTCTGCTAAATCGCAGAGTTGGAGGAAGCACTCTCGCTTACTCAGCTTAATGGCTGCCGTCAGGGATCTTCTGGCACTGCGGTAGGCCGTGTGTAGCCCCGGCCAATCGACGTCGTTCCTTCTTCGAGCCCTTTGGAATCGCCTTCTGGCTGACAGGCAGGTGCGCCTGGCTTCCGCGATCCCGTCGTTCCACCAGTAATTCGGCGGCTGCGTGCCCCTGTAAGTTTTTCTACGGCTCATGCTGGCTTCGCATACAATTTGGAGCCGATCCGTGAGCTGCGTAGCCATCTGCTGCGCTGATCCTCCGACTGTGAGATCCCCCAGTGCCTCCAAAAAACTTGTGTTTGGAGGAGGGCGGATCGGGTGCGAGATTCCAACGAAACCCAAAAAAACACAATGCAGAGCGTCGATTCTTCTTCAGTTTAATATATTTTCACTCCCGTAGATTTTCTGTGTGCACGGGTATGATTGTAATTATATGGTTGTACATATGTAAGGAACCGAAACGGAAACGTAGCAAGAAAGCGGCTTATCGAAACGGGGGTGGAAGCGAGAGTGTTCGGGCTCGAGCTTGCAGACTAGCGGAGAACGCGAAGCGTGGATCGGGAGAGCGCCCACGACGGGCGGGATTGTGAGCGCCGCCCACAGTGCTATTCACCAGTCTGCTGCTACCCTGAACATCCTCCCCCCCCCCTTGCAGGATGCAAAGTTGGGTCCTATGGCTGCGTGCACGCCCCGGATATGATCCATCCGAAAACGGTGCTCTGCGCCACAGGAAGGCCCTCGTCGCGTGCAAGGAGCCCGGGTTGGATCACCTTCGGCTACACGTCCGCTCCCAAGACCAGAGAGATGGTGGCAGGTCGATGGAATTGCTCGTCCGCGAGCCTAAGATCGTTGAACCGGGCTCGGACGGGGTCGCTCAACCGTCGGAACGGTGTGCGGATTCGCAAGCTGGGTTCGACCTTAAGCACCACTTCCAATCGGAACTCGCTCGATTTGGACCGGATGACGGCGGTGCACACCTTTTCGTCTCCGACCTGAGTTGTAGCCAGCTTGAAGGCGTTAGCCAAGGAATCGTCGATGCAGCTCACCGGAGTGCACGGGTCGATGAGCGCCGCCGTCTCATAGTTTTGGGAACCCGTATCCAGGACCACCAGTGCTGTCGGGAGGAGGTTGAGACTCCGATGTTGGAGAAGCGAGTGGACGGATGGCGCTGGGGCCCCTGCCATGGGTTGGCTCACGGGGAGACGCGGGTGGCGCTCGGCTTGGGATGCTGGCACAGCGGGCGAGGGTGCGGCAGCTTCTCCGACAGGGCGGCGCCGAGGGCGGCGGTTGACGTGGGACGGCGGAGGTGGCGACGTTGCTGCCGCGGAAGGGCGACGCGACGCGGGCAGGTGAAGCAGCGTGTGGTGGTTCTTGCCACACACCCTGCACAATCCGCCACTGCGACAGTCCCTGCCGGAGTGCTGATGCGCCAAGCAGTTCGCGCAGTATTTATTGATGAGCACGGCTCGGAGCCTCTTCACGGGGCTTAACCGGAGGAAGTGGTGGCAGGTCCTTAGCGGATGCACTCCTGGGCAGACTCGGCACCGGTAGGAACT
Organism: Drosophila helvetica; assembly: GCA_963969585.1. Lineage (NCBI taxonomy): Eukaryota > Metazoa > Arthropoda > Insecta > Diptera > Drosophilidae > Drosophila > Drosophila helvetica. Next base: position 17,504,424 of record OZ018401.1, on the reverse strand, counting down.
GCGACTGCGAGCGCGTCGGCTCTCCATGATGCGGTCGGCGCGAGATCGTGGGCCCATGTCTGGATGCGAAAAGAAACTAGAAGAGTATATAAAAAAAAAAACGAGGAGCATTAGTAATGAGCTAGGAACGGATCAAATGCACATTATTGTTGGACGGAAGTGCGGGGTTCTCCTGGCAGGAGAACGACCTTTACAACGGGTCTTCTGAGGACTCGGCGGGTCGTGAAAATATCTACTACCCGGACATTCCCATCGGTACCGGGATATACGGACTGGATTCTCCCGAGTCGCCATTCATTGGAAGGCAGGTTGTCCTCCTTAATGACAACCATATCGCCCACCTGAAGGTTTGGTGTTGGCGTCTGCCACTTAGTGCGCTTGTGGAGTTCTCTGAGGTATTCTTCTTTCCACCTCTGGCAAAACTGTTGGTTGAGGGCCTTCAAATGCTGCCATCGATTGATTAAAGACTTGAGGTCACTCCTCATTTCGGGCTCGGCCGCAGACATCAAAGGTCCCCCAATAAGGAAATGCCCGGGAGTGAGGGCCAACAGTTCGGTCGGATCTTCGGACATCGGAGAGAGCGGCCTGGAATTGAGGCATGCTTCGATCTTTGCGAGAAGCGTGGAAAGCTCCTCAAACGTGTATCGCCGTGTGGAAGTGGCCTTGTAAAACAAGGTTTTGAAACTTTTTACCCCGGCTTCCCACAGGCCTCCCATATGTGGAGCTCCTGGTGGGATGAACTGCCAAGAAACCCGCTGATGGCTGTACGTATCAGTCACCGAGTCCTTGACTGCGTCTAGGAAATCCCGGGAAAGCACAGACGCCGCACCAACGAACGTTTTACCGTTGTCTGAATGGATCCGCTGGGGACATCCACGTCGTGCGACGAACCGAGCGAAGGCCGCGAGAAACTTTTCGGTGGTGAGATCGGACGTGGCCTCCAGATGGATCGCCTTCGTAGAGAAGCACACGAATACGCACACATACCCTTTGGCAATCAGACACGCTCTCCCTGTAAAATTGCGTATCTCAAAAGGACCAGCATAGTCAACTCCTGTATGCGTGAACGGCCTGGAAAAAGAATTCCGCTCCGCTGGAAGGTCTCCCATCATTTGGGTTTGCAACTTCCTTCGGTGGATAGTGCATACTTTGCAGGAGTTGACTACCCCTTTCATAAGCCTCTGAATCCGTGGAATCCAATACTTAGATCGAATCAGGCGCACCATTAGTTGGTTGCCGCCGTGGAGAGTTATCCGGTGCGTGAACTGAGCCAGAAGCCGGGACAGCCGACAACTGTACGAAAGAATAATTGGATGCTGTTCGTCATACTTGAGAGCTTCCGAACCCGCGACACGGCCGCATGCTCTTATGAGCCTATGTCGGTCTAGGAACGGGTTCAGGGTCAGGATAGAGCTTGACCTTGGTACTGGGCGCTTAGCACTTAGGCTGTGATACTCGGTGGGATATTCGCGACGCTGAGTCTCTTGGATAAGAGCTCGCTCAGCTTCGGCAATTTCTCCGCTGGTAAGATGGTCCTCCTTTGCGGTGGCCACCTTCCGGCAACGGTTTATGAACCGAAAGATATACGCCCGGACTCGCAGCGCTCTCTCCCAGTTGGAGAAACGTTCGAGGAATTCTTCGGATGGGCTCGGTGCGAAGTGGACCTTCACTACCCGTTGCTCTAAGGTCGTACCGGAAGTCCAGTCCACTTGTGCCGGCCATTGGTCTCTGGTTTTTCGCAGCCAATCTGGTCCGTGCCACCAGAGTTGGCTATCAGCCAGGTCCTGCAAGGGCATGCCTCTACTGGCTAAGTCTGCGGGGTTTTGTTCGGATGGAACATGAAACCATTTCTCGGCCTCGGTGGCTTGCTATATTCGAGTAACCCGGTTGGCAACGAAGGTGGCCCAGTGGCACGCAGGCTTTCTCAGCCACGCCAGGACAATGGTAGAGTCAGTCCAGTAGAAACAGGTTGTGCTCGCCGTTGGCATGTTTGGCAGGACAGCCGTCGCCATTTCGGACAATAGTACCGCACCGCACAACTCCAATCGGGGGAGCGATACAGTCTTCACGGGTGCGACTCGGGTTTTTGCGGTAAGCAGTCGCACCTCTACACGATGGTCAACCTCCACGCGCATGTAGATTGCGGCACCGTACGCCTTTTCGGAAGCATCGCAGAAACCATGATGCTCGATGGTCACCGATGGTTGGGAACCAATCCATCTGGGAATGCGGATCTGATTGAGCACGGAGTAGCTTTGCAGAAAGCTCTGCCAGCGCTGACACATCTCGCTAGGGAGATCGTCGTCCCATTCCAAATCTTGCAGCCAGATTTCCTGCATGAAGATTTTGGAACGGACAATGAAGGGGGCCAGCCACCCCGCCGGATCGAACAACTTCGCAATCTGGGAAAGAACTGTTCGCTTGGTATAGGAGGACTCAATCGCTAATTCGGGAGGGGCAAAGAAGAACTCGTCGGAGGTAGCTTTCCATCGAATCCCGAGGGTCTTGGCCGTGCTCTCGGCCTCAAGCTCAAGGAAGTCGCTGTGTAGGAGATGGTCATGCGGAATGCTAGTCAAAACGTCCTTATGGTTGGACGTCCACTTTCGTAGCGGAAAACCTGCAGAACTAAGCGCGGCCTGCAGCTCGCGGATGGCTCGCTGAGCCTCAGTGGTGGAATCTTCGCCTGCTAAGACATCGTCGACATACATGTAGGATCGGATGATATGGCTTGCTTTCGGGAATCGGGACTGGACGTCGTCTGCCAGCTGCTGCAGCACCCGGATGGCGAGGAAGGGAGCACAATTGACTCCAAAGGTGACAGTCTTTAGCTCGTAATCGCGGATTTCTCCATTCGTGTTTCGGAATAGTATGCGCTGGAACGGAGTGTGCTTCGGATCTACCCAAATCTGACGATACATCTTAGTGATATCGGCATTGAACACGACACGGAAATACCGCCATTTCAGGATCTGCAGGGTTAAGTCCGACTGTAGGACTGGACCAGCATGCAGAAGATCATTAAGGCTCACGCCGGTGGTCGAAGGGCTGGACGCGTTGAATACAACGCGGACTTTGGTGGTCGTGCTCTCGGGCTTGAGTACAGCGTGGTGCGGAAGATAGTAATTAGCGGAATCGTGAGCCGGAGGAATCTCGTTCATATGGTCAAGTTCTAAGTAGTCTTTGATCACGGAATCGTACTGCTCCTTTAAAGGAAAGTCTCTCCTTAAACGATTTTCGTTTCTCAGAAACTGAGCCAGTGCGATCGACCTTGAATACCCCAGACCTGATCCGGGATGGTCGGGGTCGCGGAATGGTAACGTGACGACATACTTTCCACTTGACGCTTTCGACGTGGTTCGACGGAAATTGCTTTCGCAGTAGGAATCAGATTCGCTTACCACTTTACTAGGTACATCCTCCACTTCCCAGAACCTCGTGAGAAGTCTATCTAATGGAGGCTCACCTTCGGTGGAAACCCGTGTGGAAAACGACGAGATGTTGCCTTGCCCAGTAGTGGACACTGGGCCGGTAAGCACCCAGCCGAAAATAGTCTCCTGCCCGAAGAGAGACCCGCAGATGTTGGGCTGTGCTCCGCTCAAAAGAATGGAAGGAAGGAGGTCAGCTCCAATCAGGACATCGATCTGGGAACTTTCGTAGAATGTAGGATCTGCCCATGGCAGGTTCGGCAAGTCTCGCATTGAATTCTGCGGGATCGGGTAGGACGGAAGGTTGCCTGCCAGTTCCGGCAAAACGTAGGCGGCTGCGTCGAGCTGCCAGCTCGGTCTTTTCGGGGAACGGATGCAAAAATCACAAAGTTTCTGGGATCGAGCGGACACTGTCTGATTAAGGCCCGAAATCTGTGCTTGGATAAGTCGGAATGGCAGCTTAATGATATTGAAGAGCCGCTCTGTAATGAACGTTGCCTCGGAACCCGGGTCAATAAGATCACGGGCTGGGAAATTCGTACCAAGGTGGCATATGTTAATGACCGCGGTGCCTAGAAGGACAGCCCGTTGGCCAGAGGCGAAGTAGTTTTGAACGCTGGGTTGCGGTTCAAAAGAGCTTGGATTCGAAACGGATGTGGAACAGGGTTCACTGGAACTTGGAATGCCCCGATGCAGCAGCGAGTGGTGTCGTTCCCCACAAGTGACACAATAGTGGGCGCTTTGGCATTCACGCATCTGATGGCCTCTTGCGAAGCAGTTGAGGCACAGCTGTTTCTGCTTAATGTAGCTGGAACGAGCATCAGCGGTCATCTGGAGGAAGTGAGGGCATATCCAGATGGGGTGATTCTCCTTGGAGCAAAGATCACACGATCTCCTCTTTGGAACCACGGTAGTCCCGAACGAGTGAACCCTTCTTGGAACAGGGCTCCCCTGGGAACGGAACGGATTCGGATCGACCTTGGATACGTGCGTGGAAGGGTTGCCCTCGATGGCTTCCAGTGTCAGATACCTCTGACTGAGGAAGGAGTCAATCTCGTTCCACGACGGTATCTCCTTCTTTGTGGTAACGGAGTCTTCCCACAAAGCCCGGGTCAACTTAGGAAGCTTGGATGCGCAAATCGTCACCAGCAAGCTGTCCCAGTTCTCGGTGGAGACCTTGGAGTGTGCCAGGGCGGGCAATACCCCATGGATCGTTCCTTGGAGCTCCTTCAAAGCACGACTCGACTCCGAGACGGCTGGGGACAGTGAGAGGAGAATGTTAATTTGGTTGGTCACCAGGAGCCGGTTATTCTCGTACCGGTCACGGAGGGCATTCCATGCCGTCTCGAACCCGTCGTTGGTCAGCGGGGACTTCGCAACGATGGCCTTTGGGTCGCCACTGATCTTGGATGTCAAATGGTACAGCTTCTCCACTGGAGACAGTCGTGGATTTTTTATGTAGATTGCTGTGAACAGATCCCGGAAGGTGGGCCAGCGGACGTAATCCCCAGTGAACACTTCGATGTCACTTGGGGGCAATCGACAGCCGCCATGAGAGTCGGACGGTGCCGAAGGAGGACATGCTGGACTGGCAGCTTGGACAGTGAGGTCAGCCATGTATCGCTCATAATTGCCATAGCACTCGCGATACATGGCTTGGACTTCCTTTTTTGCCTCTATATCCTCGTCAACCATTGCTATGGAACAAGCCTCGAACTCAGCATCCACTTTCGCCCACATGCTCCGTAACTGGTCTCGGCGGATCAGAGAGATGGCGGGGGATGGGGTGCTGATACCCGGAGCGATGAATGGGGCTTCGAAAGTGGTCAGCCTGTCGATGGCTGTCTCGAACTTGGCCCGTGCGGAGCTGACGGAAGACTGGGCCATTTTGAGGGCGCGTTGAGAGCAGATAGGGCTGCTGTTAGTAGGTGCTGGCACCTTGAGCGTGACCGGCGAAGGGAAAAGAACCGATTGGGTCCTCGCAACGGTGGATCTTGTGGGCTTGGGAGTACTTGGTGACTTGACCTTTTCGAACGCCGCAGTAGGTGTTCTCGGAACGGAAGAACTCCTGGGCTTGTAAGCACCTGGAGCGGGCAGCGACAAAGGTTTCTTGCTGTCCTTTTCACCAGTGGGCATATTCGGGCGTCACACGCCGAGGAAAGAGAAATCGGATGCGTGAGTGTCGGACGGATGGACACGACCTTTGTATGGATACGGAGAGCGGATGCAACAAAAAACGCTTGGTATTTGTCGCAATGTGGATTTATTTTCACGTCGGAAGTGTTTCGGTATGTTATGGAGATCGGGCGATAGCAATAAAAATAAATGTACAATCCAGAACGACAATAGGGACCGAACAGTAATATTGGAATTCGAGGCACGAGGTATCAAGGGAGAGGCGGTTGCAAGTGACACCCGAAAATAATATACCCTTGGAATGTAGGGTAGAGTGTCACTTGGCAAGTATTAGCTGAAAACGATATACCCGCGGAATACAGGGTAGCGCGTCACTTGGCGCTCCGTTATGCTCAAGAGCGGCACTGATAATATGCTCTCCCAACAAATAGAACACGAGCAGCGGTGGAGAGACGAAAGCGAAACGAGGAGAAGGCACCGCTATTGCTGCTTGTATGTACGTATGGTTGGGTTTGAGCGTTATGTACCGCGGCTTGGGCTAACGAACCGATTATGTATATATATATATGTAAATGTCTGTGTATCTATGGGCTTGATTTATTATTTGTTTTTTTTTAATAATTGGACTGCGCAATGGCAGAGGAGCCGGCACAGATCACGGACCACAGAAAACACAGACCCACGGAACGGAGGGTCAGAACGGAAGATCGGAGAACGGCCGGAATAGCCGATAATATGCCACCGAAAAAGGCAGGCGCGGAAAATACAAGTGTCACGGGATTCGGACCGGGCTGGAAACACACAAGATCCCAACGAAACCCAAAAAAACACAATGCAGAGCGTCGATTCTTCTTCAGTTTAATATATTTTCACTCCCGTAGATTTTCTGTGTGCACGGGTATGATTGTAATTATATGGTTGTACATATGTAAGGAACCGAAACGAAAACGTAGCAAGAAAGCGGCTTATCGAAACGGGGGTGGAAGCGAGAGTGTTCGGGCTCGAGCTTGCAGACTAGCGGAGAACGCGAAGCGTGGATCGGGAGAGCGCCCACGACCGCGCGAGAGCGGGATTGTGAGCGCCGCCCACAGTGCTATTCACCAGTCTGCTGCTACCCTGAACAACTTGGAACCTGCATGGTTTCGGGTATGTATCCTGGTCTCCGTGCGGTCTGAGTCGAGGTTCTCCCGTTTCCTCCTCCAATAGAAAACACCAGTGCCTCGTGATCGCTGGCCGTGTAATGCTGACCTAGGCGCCAGTTGGCCAGGGGGGAAAGGGAACTCGATACAAATTTTATATCGATAACCGAACCTGCTCCTCCGCGATTGAACGTGTTCGCTGTACCCTGGTTCAGCAGAACAACGTCTAGTGTCGCGAAGGCTTCCAGGAGGGCTTGTCCCTTGGCGATGGCGTCCGAGCTGCTGCTTTTGCTGATGTCGCTGCCCCACTCTTGAGCCCAAGCATTAAAATCGCCCGCGATTACAGATGGCTTGTGGTCTCTGGCATCCTCCACCAATTCATCCATAGCTGCGCCAAAGCTCTGGCGACTCAGACTTGGTGGGAAATAGCAGCTGTAAGTCCAGAGGCTCCCTAATTTTGCCCTGACAAAATGTCTGTATGCGTCGCAGGCAACTGGCCGCATCGGTGGCCTGTCGCAAGACCATATCGCTGCTTTGCCTAACGAGCTTTGGACCCAGCAGCCATCTTCCGGGGATAGGTAGGGTTCGCTGATGACGGCGACGTCTGAGTTTAGCTCCCGCACTGACTGAGTCATAAGATCCATGGCAGCCTCGCAATGATTTAGATTTATCTGGTAGAATCTAATCATGACTGGCGTTTCTTGCGTTCACGAGCATTTTGGATGTCATAGGGCATCTGTGGCTTCCTGCTATGTGCCTATGGGGCTTCCCCTTACCAGCGCAATAGAAACAACTCACCTCGTTATGGCAGTCTCGGATCTTATGGTCCGCCGCCCCACAACGGAAGCACCATCCGCTTCTGTCCACGGAGCTTTTGCAATTCGCTGCAACGTGTCCAAGCTCAAGGCACTTGAAGCACTTGGTTGGTAGGTTACGTTCCCGGATACGGCAGACAGACCAGGCAATCCTGACCTTTCCAACTGCGAGTACCTTTGCTGCCAGAGTAGCCGGAAGGCTGATAATAGCCCGCTGAGTGCAGCCAGAGGCTGGGCGCAGACTTTTAATGGCGTCCGCATCCAGCGAAACGCCGATTTGCTCGGTGAACGCCTTCTTCAGGTCCTCCGCGGAAGTCATCTCGTCCAGATCGACAACCTCTAACCTCGTCTGCTGGGTGAGTGTACGCGCCTCCACCTTACCACCCAGAACCGTACCGATGCTGTCGCGGAGTCGCTGCGTTGCCTCCGATGTGGTGGCGTTGAGCTCCAGCAGGAGAGCAACTTTGGCTGTGCGCTTCCCCCTGCGCACGCTCTCGCCGACACTCTTCATCTCCGCGCTCTGGTTGCGAGTGACCTGGTTCAGCATCTCCGCGTATGTCATCTTCTCCTTTGCCTCGATGATGATGGCATTGGGACGTGGCCTCGGCTGTCTGACGTCAGGCCTACGGCCTACGTCAGACCCTCCGTGTGGGGGTCTTCCAGCCCTTTTTTGCGCTTTGGTGTTCGCAAGGTGGTCCTTTCCAATTGCCGCTTGGGCCCATTTCATTGAGGGGGGTACTGCGTCTCCTGGTCTTGTTGATCTACATTCTCGGTCCTCCGGGGATTTGAATCGAGGCTAAAAAGCGCGGACTTTTGAAGCCTCAGAGCTTTCTGCGCCAGGAACTTCATTTCTTTGTTGATATAGCGTGCGTCCTTCGACATAGACGACAATTCCGTTGACGGCTTGATAAGGGTCGTCAGGATCGCTCGGAGGTCTCCAGTTTCCTCTGGCTCTGCTGTTCCCATCTCCAAAGTGGCGCCGCTGAAGTCAAACGGGTTGACTGGGGCTTCTGCCGGGGCTGAGACTATCACTAATGGCTGCTACACCACTTTTAGGGGCTCCTGTAGATGGGAGACTGTTCCCAGACGTGGATGGGCCCTCTTCTCTACTGGTGCTTCTGCTTGGACTCACACAGTCAGTGTAGGCTGCTGCGCCGCTTTTTGGGGCTCGTTTAGGGGGGAGCCCGTTTTGTGTGTGTGTGTTTCTTTTTATACCCGGTACTCGAAGAGTAAAGGGGTATATTAGATTTGTGCAAAAAATTAATGTGTGTAACACCCAGAAGGAAGCGTTTCCGACCCCATAAAGTATATATATTCTTGATCAGCATCAATAGCCGAGTCGATATAGCTATGTCTGTCTGTCCGTCCGTCTGTCCGTCCGTCCGTCTGTCCGTCTGTCCGTCTTCATTAGCGCCTATAGCTCAAAGACCATAAAAGCTAGAGGAACACAATTTTGTATCCAGACTCCTGTCTTATCGCACTGTTACAAGTATATTTCAAAATTTCGCCCCGCCCCCTTCCACCCACTCCAAGGACGAAAATCTGTGGCATGCACAATTTTAAAGATACGGGAAAACCAAAAACGCAGAATCATAGAGAATGAGCATATCTATCAGATTGTTGAATCTGGATCAGATCAGATGATAAATATAGCTACAATAGAAGAAAGCCATTTCGAAATGCATCGTTCCCTCTCGCTCTCTCTCACACACAGGGGTAGGCGCTATGCCTGATCGAATTTTTTGACGCCTAGTTCTCAGAGACTATAAGAGCTAGTACCACCAAACTTTCTATCCAAGCTCCTGTGATATCAAACCGAGACGAGTTTGTTTTAAAATTTGGCCACGCCCCCTTCCGCCCCCACAAAAGATGAAAATCTACAATTTTGAAGATACGGGAAAACCAAAAACGCAGAATCATAGAAAATGACTATATCTATCAGAGTATTGAATTTGGATCAGATCGGATCATAAATATAGTCAGAAGGAACAAATGAAATTTCAGTGGCCTTCCAAGCGCAGACTCATTCCCTCTCTCTCTCGCACACAGCCGTGTATGTATATGTAGGAAGTAGATAAAGACATGTAGAAAAGGCAGATGTAAAAAAAGTATGTAAACAAAAATGGAAACATCTAATATATAAAAATCTCCGAAAAGGTTGACTTAATTTTTTTTTCTTTTTTGGCTAAAACTAAATTTATCCCTTTTGCGAACATGTAATAATGTAATTTATTACAAGCTCACATACATATATACTGACTGAGTACCGGGTATAAAGTAGAGCCGCGGCGTAGACGCGGCTCACAACGTTCCCCCTCGTTTTTTTTTTAATCTGTGAATTCTTTATTTAAGTATTTACGAATAGGTTATTAACTAATATAAGTTATATATTCGCTCACATCTACGCAGTTCCGTCATCGCTAAGGCGGCAAAGTTATTCCATGCCGTCCATATCCTGGAGTCTCTCATTATATGTTCTACTAGGTCGGTGGGCGTGAGTTGCCCCCCCGCTGCTCGCCATAGGTCTCTCCTGCTACTGCCAAAGCGCCCGCAGACAAAGATGATGTGCTCAGCGTCTTCTGGGCTGCTACCACACCACCTGCATTGTGGCGGTTCTTGTGCCCGAATCTCCACAGGTACGGGCTGAAGCAACCGTGTCTGCTGAGCAACTGTGTGGTATAGAAATTAACCGCACCGTGCCTCCTGCTGATCCAAGCTCTGATATCTAGGATGAGACGGTGGGTCCACCGGCCGTTTTCAGCAGTGTCCCATCGTCTTTGCCATTCTCGGAGGCTCTCTTCTCTGGCCTGCAGGCGCGCCGCTCTCCTTTCTACTCCAGCCCGGGTTGCTTCTGCCACCGTCTTCTCATCGATGACCAGTAAATCGATGGGGACCACTCCTGCTATGACAAGCGCAGCGTCATCAGAGATGGTCCGGAAACCACAGCAAATCCAAAGTGCCCAGAGACGGTGTATGGATTTTATACCCCTGGCGTAGCTGGTGACCCTAATGGCGTCCGCCCAAATCGCCGCAGCGTATGTGATGGCTGAGCGAATCACACTGGTCAGCAGCACTCTCCTCTCCTGCCTTGGTCCCCGACTATTAAGCAGCATTCGGAATAGGGCGCGGCTCGTGTTTGCCGCTCTCTCCTGCACGTATACCAAATGCTCCCGGAAACATAGCCTCGTGTCGATCATTACGCCCAGGTAGCGGATGGCTCGTTTCGACGCTATTGTCTGTTCTCCTATCCTGATATGAGCAGTCTCCACAATAGCTCGAGTGCTGACCAGCACTGCCTGCGTTTTGTGAGCCGCCCATTCGAGCCCCGCCGATTGGAGCCAGTCTGCAATCAGCTGGATTGCGTCGGTGCATGCTGACTCTGCCGCGTTCAGATGTTTGGCCACCACCGAGAGTGCCACGTCGTCGGCGTAGCACGTCAGTTGGCATCCGGCTGATAGTGTGAGCCGCAACACTCCTTCGTACACTATGTTCCATAGTACTGGGCCCAACACAGATCCTTGGGGGACGCCTGCCGATTGCGTATTATCGCCCGATTGCGTATTATGCCCATCTGGCTCAGGGAATTGGCGATGCATTCCCATTTTACCGAGTTGAAGGCGTTCTTTATGTCCAGGGTAACAATAAGACAATATTCTTTTTTGCCACCCTTTGGCACAGTCTCTGTCCTTACGAAACACTTGGAAAAGGTTGGGATCAAAGAACTCATTGTCGAAAAAGTTTTCGTTGAGCCAAGTTTCAACAAGGATGATGACGTCGAAATCGCACGTAGATGTGGCCAAGTACACCGCTTGAGCCTTAGTGCGCATACCCGATTTATTTTGAAAGAAAATGCGGATGGATTTGGCCCCATCCATCGGCATAGTCCCAGGAAGTGGCGGTGCCGTCCGATTAGCGGCCACGAGAGTAGGATCCAGAGGAGGGTCAGGAACATCACATACGGCAAGGCTCGGCAACCTGCCCAAACGTCGCAGTCCGAAATAGCAGTGCACCATACTCGACCAGAAGATTGGGAAGGGCAGCGGTAGGGAACCCCAATCCAGGTGTTGATAGCGAAGAGGCGTTCCATTTAAGAGCGAGCGCCGGGCTGCTGACTCTCCCCAAGTGTCGACTGCAGCGACGGCGCAAGCAAAGCACACAAAGAACTGCATTGGCGTATGTTGTTGTAATGATGACGTCAGAAGCGCACATAGTCGAAATAGAGCGCCAGCAAGAGCATCGACGTCCGATCCAGCAGCAGCCGAGCGAATATCGCACAAGGCGCAATGCGAAAAAGAGATATTTTGTTGGTGTTCCAAAGAATGCCGAATATGAAGCAGCGACGGGCGATTGCTCATTGCAAAGAGGCGAGAAAATGTAAGCAGAATAGCTTGTCGAGAAGCGGCGATCCAAAAACCAAAGGCGCCGCTCACTGGGGGTTTTTTGAAGTGGATGGAACTGGAACTTCCTGAGTCGGGGTGGACGTCCGCAATGGCACAAGTGTAGGCAGATTAACAGCCGTCAGATCAGCTGCAGGCCTCTGTCTATGCACAAAGCGGGAAACTCTTACCGATGCTGGCCAGAATTTGTCGTCAAAGACCATCGGGAATAGAGGCTCAGGGACCCCAAGTTTGAAATTAACGAATTTCAACGCAGAAATATCAGCATCTCGCTTGACCAACTTTGCACAGGAAATTTCGGCCTCGGACACCTTCAGTTTATCGGCAACAAATTTCACCACCGCCTCTGGCTCCGTCGCAGCGGCAAATTTACCGATATGCAGGTATTTTCGGCTCTGCAATACATTTAACTGCTCACAACTCGGAGCAACACCAACAAAACGCTTAGCGTTTTTGCTCCGATTCTTCCTCTCTTTCCTTCGGACTGTGACGAAGCCCTCCGAATCAGAAGGGAGAGCGGCAGCTGGACCCGGGTCAATGACCGCAGTCGAGTAAATCAGTCACCGGTATGGCATTATTGTCATCCTTCTTAGCAGCAACCCTCCTATTCGACTTGACCGGGAGGGCAGCCTGAAAATCTGACTTGAGATCCTGATACAGGCTTTCAAGCTTCTGCACCTTGTCACTCAGTTCGTCAATTTTGGAGTGCGAGTCATTCGCAACCACACAGTTATCACACTGCCACAACAAATTGGGCAGATTTATTAGAAGTTTAATAGCATCTGAGGGTAAATCAATGCACGACAGATGAAACGCACAGCGGCACAACGACGAGCAGCGAACAGCATCAAAGCAGCGTAGCTGAGCAGCAGTGACGTCCGAATTGCATTCCAAGCATATTATCTGCTCCATCGTCTTCCGCAATGAGTCGATCAGACATATCGGGCGAAACGAGGAGTGTGTTTTTTTTTTTTTTATTTATATTAGTACTAATGGTGATATATATATATAGAACATAAGATATAAATATAGATTATAAGTAAGTTAAATATAAATATATACGCCAGGCTTGCGGGACTACCGAGAGGCATTGCTTCACAAGGCTGGCTGGCGTTTTACGGCCGCTCGTTCCGAAGGCGTTCCAGCCGCCTCAGCTCCGTCGCAATCTCTGCCGCAAAGCTGCATATCGCCGTCCAGTTAGTCTGGTTTTCGAGCATGCTCGGTACCAGACCTTCCACTGTAATGGGCCCGCCTATGATCTCTTCTACTCGTCCGCGGGCTGCTGCGAATCTAACACATGTGGTTAGGGCGTGCTCGGCGTTCTCTGTGGTTCCACAGCTGGAGCATCTTTCATCCTCCTCGTGGCCAAAGCGATGTAGGTACTCCTTGAAGCACCCGTGTCCGATGAGAACCTGCGTCAATGCGGACGTAAGTTCCCCATGCTTCCGGTTTACCCATGCTTTAATGTTGGGGATTAGTCTGTTTGTCCAGCGGCCAGTTACCACGCTATCCCATCTCCTCTGCCAGCTTTCCAGACATTTGAGTCTCGCCCTGGTTCTCGCCATTTCGATTTCCGCCTGTGTGGTGGCGCCTTTCCTCTCCTTGTGGCTGTCGCTGGCTTCCATCGCTGCAAGTTCGACGGGTGCTATGCCGCCAATTACCATGATCGCCTCTGTGGAGACTGTGCGAAATGCGGAACTGACCCGCAGGGCTCCAAGTCTGAAGTCTGCCTCGATGCCTCTGACGTAGCTCTTGGTGCTCGTAGCCTGAGCCCATATAGGCGCTGCGTATAATATGGTGGATTTTGCCACGTTGAAGAGTAGTCTCCTGCTCGTCGACTTCGGGCGTCTATCGTTTAGCATCATGCGAGAAACTGCCATAACCACGCCGCGTGCTTTCTTATGTGTCGACTGTAGGTGCTCTCTAAACGATAGCCGAGTGTCTAGCATGACTCCCAGGTACCTTATGGCTCGCTTTGATGCAATGGAGGCTCCACCTACGGTTATCCTCGCTGTCTCCACCTTTTTCCTGCTGCTGATCAGTACGGCCTCCGTCTCGTGCTCGGCAAGTTCGAGCCCTGCCAGGTTCAGCCAATCGCTTATCGTTTTGACTGCTTCGTTCATGGTGGTTTCCGTTTCTGCGATGGTTTTCTTGACTACCGTGACCGCGACGTCGTCCGCAAAGCCCACAATTTCTACTCCTTGTTGGAAGTCCAACCGCAGTATTCCGTCGTACATTGAGTTCCATAACAACGGTCCCAGTACGGATCCTTGTGGGACTCCTGCCGTGATGGAGTATGTCCGGGGACCGTCGTCGCTGTCGTATTTTAGCCATCTATTGTCCAGGTAGTCACTGACCACCGCCTGCAGGTATCCGGGGATTCCGAGTCTCTTCAAGGAGGGAATAGGTGTTTAACTATTTTTTCCAGTTGTGCACTTCCTGTTGGTGCCGAGTTTTTGAATGCACCCATCTTCTTCATTACCACTTTGTATGCCTTGCCCCAGAGGTCGTTCTCCGCTTCGTCACAGAGCTCTAGGAAGCATCGCTTTTTGCTGGCTTTGATCTCCTTCTTAAGAGTTTTCCTCTTTTGGGTGTAAGTTTCCCTAAGAGCGTGGAAGTTTTCTGCTCCGCGGGATCTGTGGTATGCCCTTCTGGCTCTTATGCATTCTCGGCGAGCATCCTCTATCGATTGGTTCCACCAATATACCGGCTTATGCCCTCTAAAGGTTTTGCTGCGCTCCATGCTGGCGTCGCACGCCCCTTTAAGCTTGCCCATGATGCTTGTCACCTCGTCTTCTTCGCCATTCATTTCCTCTAGTCCTGTTAGGGCTGACCTGAAAATGGATATGTTCAGCGTAGCTTCCTTGTAGTGTCCCCTCGTGGCAGTCCTTGGGTGGGCTCTTCTGGTCTTGATTTTGCAAAGGATGGCGCTGTGGTCGCTCGCAGTGTATTTTTCGCTGATCTGCCATGTCGTGGTCGCTGCCAGTCGTGTGCTTACGTAGGTGAGGTCGATGATGGATGTGGCACCTGCTCTGCTGAATGTTGGGGTGGTACCAACGTTTTTTAGGATAATGTCCAGGGAGGCAAAAGCCTCTACCAGGACCCGACCCCTGGCGTTCGTCGTGGTGGACTCCCATTCCGTGGCCCATGCGTTGAAGTCTCCTGCTATTAGCGATGGCGAGTGTACCCTGATGTCGTTTGCCAGGTCGTCTATCGCATCGCTGAACTCCGAGAGTGATCAGCTGGGTGGTAAGTAGCAGCTGTATACCCATAGGTCATTCAGCCTCGCTCGTACATATCCTCTCGATCTTTTTACTCCTTCTAGGTGTTGTGCCGGGTTTCCGCACATCCAGATAGACGCTTTCCCCGATTGATCCACGACCCACGTGTTTGATCTAACGGGCTTGTAGGGCTCGCTCAACAGAGCCAGGTCTATGTTGAGCTCTTTTAAAGATTGGGTGAGCAGGTCTTGTGCCGCCCTGCAATGGTTGAGGTTCAGCTGGAGGATACTTAACATTTTAATAGTCTTACTGCCTCGCGGTACGCCGGGCACCTGAAGCTTCCAGACGCGTGGTCCGTGGGGCTTCCCTCTTTTTGCGCGCAGAGTAGGCAGTGTGGGTCTTTACTGCAATTTCTTGCTTCGTAGTTGTTACCTCCACATCTAAAGCACGCTCCTCGGAGGTCCTTTCTTCCGGTGCAGGTTATCGAGATGTGCCCGAACTCCAGGCATTTAAAACAGCGTTTTGGAGACACGCTGTGTGTGTGTATATGCGTACTTTTGCCTTCCTGCCGATTACTTGTGTCCATGCGTGTGTGTGTGATGAAATGCAATTTTTATTTGGCATTTTTCGCGCCTCAAATTCCAGGCGATTTTCTCTTGATTTTTATACCCGGTACTATATACATATTTATATATATATATCCACGGCATAACCTTGAATATGTCCATACAATATCAACCTTCATCTTGTCTGTGTTTTTGCCTGACAATTTTTTTGCATATTTCAATTGTGAAACTGACGATTAGTCTTCATTTATATGTACTTGGACTGAACAAAAATCATTTTTATTATTCAGACAGCTTTAAAAAACGACCGGTCTCGCTCCCGTTTTGTTATTCTGCAACATGTCTCCGTCGAAGAAGCAGCCAAAGCCAAAGAGCAAGCAGTAAGTACATAAAGCAAAAAAGGCGGGTGGCCAAATAAACCCACGCTACTCAGAATTAGCGAATCCCAAAAAAAAAAAAACCATTTTGCAAAAAACGTAGTCAATTTTGCTAAGAATGAAACAATTTCCCCACAGGAACGCATGCCGTCAACCAGTCTCTTATCAGACATTTCGACAACTAATAGTGAACTTGCCGGACATTGCATTCGAGGTGCAACGCGACCACGCTAGTCATGGAGCACACAAAACGCTGGACGAGTGCGCCAAGTGGTTGTACATTAACTTTTACAAGGACCCCAGCATCCGAAAGCGATACCATTTCAAGGTAATCGCTTGTCCCCGACCAGTGAAGGACAAGTTGCTCAGTATGCCATATGCAGAAGAGAACGAATTGCCCGAAGAGCTTCAGGATGAATCGGTCGATGGTGTAGATGTCAAAGTGGCAAAGAAAGTAAAATTAGTAACACCCAATGAATGCCGAAATGGGAGGGTATATTACTGGAGGGAGGATCACAGTTCGCGGATGCCGTGCCAGCCTTGGGCTTTCCCGCGTGCAGCACCGTCCACTGGTGGCTCAAAGCACAGGATTTACTATTAGGTGATCTACAAGGGAAGGGGAGGGGTCGACGTTACGAGCGCTACGCCGCTGTCTGATCCGCTGGCGGTGTCTCCTCGGTGCTCGCATACTTGCCATACCCAGTGCCGAACAGCTGAGGCGAAATTTCACAGAAGCAGCTGTTGAACCTATCAGCTTTAATTGGTTCAAAAAGTAAGAAACAATCTTGATGAAATTAGGCAGAAAATGCAAAGATGCATCAAGTACAGGTAGCTGACCGAAGAGAAGTGTTACAAGGCATACTTCAAACGTTTTACAGCTTGCCAGGAATACGAAAACGATTCCCTTATAGATTGAAGCCATGTCCCCAAAAGATACGGGAAAAATTGCTGAGTAAATTGCTCGGTAATGTTAAAACGGCAGCCAAAAAAAATCGACCAGAAATTCCAATAGAGGATACTGGTCAGGCAGAACTGTGAGTATTTCTGTTTTCAATGTTTTTGTGGCTTTTGAGCGTCTGCCTGAGCAGCATTGTGTCGTGCAAGAAATAATGAATGATCATTGTCTAAAGATTTAAAATCTCTTTTTTTCTCTTTTAGGAGGGTGGAAAAAGCAGCCCAGGAAAACAAGTACGAAAACAAGGAAAACATTCCACTTTCAGTTCCGTTCAAGACTTTCCAGCGTTTCGTAAAAAATCTGGACGAAATTATGAAGCAAATGGGGCAGTGCGAGGAGTACAGAGAGAAGTCTGAAAAGCAGTGTGAGGAAGAGTACTACCAGAGCTTCTATGCCATGCCCCAGATGCGTGAACGCTTCAAATGTGAGCTCAAGCCTTTTCCCGCCAAGACCCGCGAAATGCTGCTTCGATATGACGTGGAAGATCATCCACCATCCGAAGTGCAGTCTGAAAACATTCCGCCCAGGAAAACAAAGTGGGTTTATTCGCTTATAATGATAGATTATAATTTGAATAAACATTACCTTTATATTAATTTCAGGCGAGGCTATTATTGTAGGAAGATCCTCACCAGAAATTGGCTCATTTAGTGCTGCATTGTAGCAGTCAGCATACAGCTGCTTACGTTCCTGTTCCAGCAATTCAAGATCCTCATTGCCGGCACAATACGTGTAATACTGCTTATAAATTTCATCGAAATCGCACCACTGCAAGATCTTCGGTGACAATTGCTGCAGGTCTAGCGACTGCAGTGACACTCCTTTGCTGTGCAACAGTTCGCGCAACTTGGACAGCTGCACGTACAAATTAAGTGGCCAATGGCCATGGTCCATAACCGTTTAATAACGGTACCGCAGCATGATCTCGTTTTTTTTGACTTCCTCGCTTTTGTAGAAGCTTGTATAGGTGCGGAAATCCTCTTTGCTCAGCTGGGAGAGTACTTGCCAAATCGTTTTCATGCGGCCATTGCTTCGGAATATTAATTCTTTGATAGTGGGCCCAGCCTGTTAAGGGACAGACGGGCTTAGTTTTGGTTGCGCCAATGGCTGCTTGTCTATTTGTTGTCTATCCTACCACGCTCCGTGCGTGGTGTCGAACCACCAATTTGCTTTCATGATTTTTCGAAAGTGTTGCACCTCGAAGATGCAGTAAACAAAATGCAGCTGGAGCCAAATTACGCTAAAATGACGGAAGACGAGTGCAAAGGGCTGTTCTACAAGACCTTCTATAGCACGCCGAGCATACGCGGCAAGTATCCGTGTGCAATAAATCCCTGCCCGGCCAGCGTGAGGGCTAAGCTGCTGTCTATCCCCCCTAAGCCGGATGACCTATCCAACCACCAGGGAAACGTATCTGCCCAGCGCCAGAGCACTCCAGATGTGGACAGCTTGTATGCGGCTAGGTGAGAAATTTCAGTTGCCTTATCCCTGGAGTCTTTGTGGGGGCGGAAGAGGGCGTGTCCAAATTTTGAAACAAACTCGTCTCGTATGTATGTATGTAGAACAATGTGGTATGACCGATGGATATTAATTTATCCCGGTGGCGACGAAGCTCAGTTACCGAATGATTGCAAAGGCTGACGGCCTATTTGCCGTGCCCTATGAAGCAATGTTTAAAGAGAGCGTGAGAGCGCGATAAAGGCGAGAGTAAAACAGCTCGGGCTACTGCTAAGCCGAGTGCGAAGATCGAAAGAGACGATATAAAGAGGCGAAAGAACACCGCTGCCGTGCGTAAGCATATGCGGGAACAATCAATTTTACAGTGGACAGTGCAAGTGACAAACAATAATCTGAATTTACTTTAGGCCGCACCACTGACTATAATTTTTAATACCGACATACTCCCCCCGTTGAAAGCCTGAGTTTTAACAGACTTTAAAGGGTTTAGCAGCCGCAGCTTGTTGGTGATTCGATTTATCACTCCTGTTGTCATCTTCACTTCAGCACAGCAACTTGGACTTAGTCCAAGAAAATCTCGAAGTCCAGCGCGAAGATTCTGCTTATGATCCTTGATGAAAGTTGATTCGGGAATTTGCTCAACTCGATGCTTCCTGGGTGGGATGACTGGATGACTGCCAGCTAAGTTCAACGAGGATTGAGGAGAATAAGCCAAGCATGTGGGCTCGCTCAGATCAGCTGGAAGAGTCCTATGCGAAGGAATATCAGTCGGATCCGGAACGTTTGCCTTGACGTAGGGCTGTTTTTTAGTTGACAAGTCAGGAAATGCGCCTCTGTAGGGAGGCGACGATGATTGATGATTCGAAAACGAGAAGATAAGTTGATCAGTAGCCAGCTCTGAAGCTGGTTCCAGCGGTGTAATGACATCGCTGTCAATGTCCAAGTTTAAAAGGGTTTCCGCAGGCCCCACCAAATGCCCCAATTGGCATCGATGTCTGGATAAAGGCCCAGTTCGTATCTCCAAAATCCTATTGGACTCCTGAAAGTGAGAGCCGTATTCCGAGTCATCTATGTACAGGTAACGGCGATGGATTTGATTTTGAAGATTAGAACCCAGGAATCGTGGGGATTGAATTCGGGGAACCTTGACCAGGAGAACCTTTCGATGAGCCGTTTGCCTATAAGATAAGGCAGGAGCGCATGAAACTATCAACGAAGAGCCAGTGTACCGGCCACAACATCCAGACATGACCCATCCCAAACGAGTTTTCTGAATTAACGGTAATCCGGGCAGCAGCTTGACTTGCCCAACACACAGGAGCTCCAAAAAAAGTTTTGCTCCAATTAACAGATCGAGGCCGTGAGGTATATTAAATCCCGGATCTGCGAGTGGTATGTTTGAAGGAATTTCTAGTTGCAAATGTCCATTTCAAGGCTTGGCTGGCGATCGGTTATGTTAGGGACGATAACAGCAGCAATCAGAGTGGAGTAGTTCGAACAGCGGGTGATGACAATCCACCGGTGATGAAGCTGGAATCGCCTATTCCCGAGACTGTAATAGACGATTTTTTCGTCGGAAGCTGAAGCCGATTTGCGAAACGGGAAGTTATTAAATGCAGCTGAGATCCGGAATCTAGCAGCGCTCGGCAAGAAACGAAGTCTCCAGATTGATTTTTGACCAAAACGGTGGCCGTGGGCAATAGTACATCATCATTGCTGAGATCCTGGGCAACAAGAGTAGTAGACATAGATGCTGAAGCAGAGGGTTCAGTGGTATGCCACAACATCCAGACATGACCCATCCCAAACGAGTTTTCTGAATTAACGGTAATCCGGGCAGCAGCTTGACTTGCCCAACACACAGGAGCTCCAAAAAAAGTTTTGCTCCAATTAACAGATCGAGGCCGTGAGGTATATTAAATCCCGGATCTGCGAGTGGTATGTTTGAAGGAATTTCTAGTTGCAAATGTCCATTTCAAGGCTTGGCTGGCGATCGGTTATGTTAGGGACGATAACAGCAGCAATCAGAGTGGAGTAGTTCGAACAGCGGGTGATGACAATCCACCGGTGATGAAGCTGGAATCGCCTATTCCCGAGACTGTAATAGACGATTTTTTCGTCGGAAGCTGAAGCCGATTTGCGAAACGGGAAGTTATTAAATGCAGCTGAGATCCGGAATCTAGCAGCGCTCGGCAAGAAACGAAGTCTCCAGATTGATTTTTGACCAAAACGGTGGCCGTGGGCAATAGTACATCATCATTGCTGAGATCCTGGGCAACAAGAGTAGTAGACATAGATGCTGAAGCAGAGGGTTCAGTGGTATGCTGGGACGACGTGGACGGAGAGGGAGCATCAATTGGCGCTGTTTGCCCTTGGGCTGCAGCCGCTTCAGGGTTGCCGAAATGCAGGGCAGTATGATGCTTACCCCTGCAGGTGCAACAGTGGCTCGAGCTGCACTGACTTGTTCGATGCCCTGTTCTAAGGCAGTTTATACACAAGGAAAGCCGCTTGGTTTCTATATGACGATTTGCGGGGGACAATGCTTTAAACTTTGAACAGTATTGGACTTCGTAAGTGCTATCATTACAAAACACACAGCTTGAGGTTTGGTTGGCTGCAAGCAAGGCGGACTTAGAATTGTTATGCTGTTTATTCTTGCCCACCTGACTGCTCGGCGCATAGGATGCCCTAGCAAAATCCGATGTCTCCAATGACGTGGATCGCTGCTCAAGGAACGAGGCCATAGTTTCCCACGACGGTATCACCTTCGCAAACGCTGGGTCCTCGAATCGCTCCTCCCACTTTGCTTGGGTCACTGGATCCAGTTTCCGGAGCAGCTCCTGCACGAGGATGCATCCTGCGATCTGCTCAGTAGTGTCCAAACCTTGAAGCGCACGCATATGAGCGTTAAATTTGTCCGAAAGCTCCCGAAGCATAACCACTGACCCAGGTTCCACAGCTTGAAGCGCCAAGATCTCGTTGATGTGTGCCTGAAAAATCAATCGTCGATTATTAAACCTTTTTTCCAATAAATCTAATGCCACGCTATAGTTGCCATCCGAGATTTCCAGCGATCGAACAGTCTCCAATGCCACATCCCGCAGACAGGAACGCAAATGCTGGAACCTTTCTATGTTGGTTAAGTCAGGATGACTGTCGATGATGGTAACAAACATGGAATAAAAATCCGTCCAATCCGCATACCCATCGCTGAAAGTTGGCAATTGTATAGGTGGCAGGGAGGGTAGCTGTCGACGGCGAGGTAGAAACTGGGGGCAAGCAAACTCAGTGGTAGTATTTCCTCCAGCAAAGGTATAATGAGGTGGCATGTGTGCACTATTCCGGGCGATTTCACGCGTAATCGAAGGCTTCAGCATACGGAACATTGTTTGAAACCTGTCGCGCAAGCCACTGTCAAACTCGCGGCAATCCAATTCCTCGAGCTCACTATGCACGGTTTTAAATGTGCCGTGCAGTTCCTCGATCTCATCCAGCCTCACTACTAGCATGTAATAGTCACACACCGATGACTCCTCCTCCCAATTGGCACTTAGTCTCGTCAAACTCTCCAATAAATCCGTAGCCTTCAGCTTCAGAAATGACACCCTGTTTTGCTCCTTGGTCTTTGGCATTTCGTTAGCAGCATCCAATTGCATAGCATCGGCAGCGTTAGCAGCATCCATCTCCATGGCAGCGTAGCTTAGCAAACGTTTCTTGCGGGAAAGTGATGGGAAAGAGTGCCACGCGTAATAAAGTCTCTAGCGGGAAGATGATCGCAAAGAGTACCGCGCGCAATAGACGACAACGACCGAGCACTGCAAGGCAAGACAACAGCTATATGCGACCCTATATGTAAGGGCGGCCAACGTCTCTAGCGGGAAGATGATCGCAAAGAGAACCGAGGGCAATATACGGAAATGACCGAAAAATGCAAAGCAAGCCAACAGCTACATATGTGCGTTTGCTATATTCAAGAGCCGCCAACGTCTCTAGCGGGAAGACGGTCGTAAAGAGAAACGCGCGCAATAGACGACAGCACGAGAACCGCAAGCCTGCAGCCTATGTGCAAGCTCTATATACACGAGCGGTCGGCGTATGAAACGTTTCTTGCGGGAAGATGAACGCAAAGAGGACCGCGCGTAATAAACGGGAATAGACGAGAACCGTAAGCCAGCTATGAACAATCCCTAATATGTAAGGGAGGCCGGTTTATATTGTATATGGGTGATATTGAGATGGCAATTAGTTTATATGTTTTAATGTAGTTTGTGAATGCACAAATATTAATTATTGCACAAAATCACGCCGGGGTCACCAATGTTAAGCTAGTGAGGTTTTTCACCAGCTGGGGGTGGGAAACCCGACAGTGGCTATATTTATGATCCAATCTGATCCAGATTCAACATTCTGATAGATATGGTCATTGTCTATGATTCTGCGTTTTTAATTTCCTCGTATATCGTATAGTCGCGGAAGAAGGCGGGGCGAAATTTTGAAATGCTCTTGTAACAGTGTGATAGGACAGGAGTCTGGACACAAAATTGTGTGGCTCTAGCTTTTATAGTCTCTGAGCTATAGGCGCTAATGAAGACGGACAGACAGACATAGCTATATCGACTCGGCTATAGATGCTGATCAAGAATATATATACTTTATGGGGTCGGAAACACTTCCTTCTGGGTGTTACACACAACCGTTATCACCACAAATCTAATACCCATATACTTTCGAGTACCAGGTATAAAAACAAAGTTGCAAATATTTTTAAAAGGTGCCAGACCTAGCAACTAAATCGCTAAACTGGCAGCACTGGTTGGGATAGACATCGAAAAGAGACGAGGCAAAGAGATCGAGCGCGATCGTGTTTCTCGGCAGCATTCTGCATGGGTTAGAGGGAGAGAGAGAGAAATAAATTGAGAGACCCATAAGAAATGGCGTCGCAGACAATGAGCGGCTGAAATGGTTGGTTCTTGATGCTCTCTGAACAGTCGAATTTTGGAAGCTCGGCCAAGCAGTTGTTAGCGTTGTCGGCGTTGTGGGCGTTGTAAGCGGAGCAAAGCTGTTGGTGCGACGGCTCTTCAAGCGAGTTAAACAAAATGGAGTCTACCAACACCGAACACCCTGAGGGAATTCTGGGATTAATTCGAAATCCGACATATTTATATATACATATAATAAATTTGTAAAGCTTACTTTGTCGTTCATCTGCACCAAAAACGCCGAGAAACTGCGTACCTCTCCAATTTCTATAAGCCGTTTACAGTTAAAGTTGTGATGAGGCCTATGCCAAGAAACCGCGTCCCTCTCCCCCTTCCCCAACAAGCCATTTACAGCTATGAAGAGCTGCGTGCCGCGGTTTTTGACCGCGGCCAATGGCCAAACTTCAAAACCCAATAGAACAGATATGTACATGATATCGGATCGGATGTGCAATCGGAGAAAGCGGGTCACCGCTTTTCATAGTCCTCCTGGGGAGAATGGAACTTTTTTGGTCTGTAAGGAAAGCAATACTATTGATTATAACCATTATAATTATAAACAAAGGTAACGTTATCCCGACATATGTATACATGTATATATTCATAAAAGCTCCCGCTCGGCGGCTGCCACTGAGCAGTGTGCACAGTGTACACAACAGCCGGAAAACGATTTTCCGATAGGATCATCCGCGGGATGGCCACCACGTCCCGCGGCTGGGCCACCGCGTTCCGAGGCATGGCCACTGCGCCGCCATCCTGCCAGGCCTCCCCGATGTCCGTAATAACTATTAATTGTGTGAGGCATCTGTGGGTTTAATGAGAATGGGAATATTGTTTAATAAAAGTTTAATAAAACTTGCTTTTCGTTTTTCTCTTGCTGGCGTGGATTGAGTTAAGTTGGCGGAGTTTTTTGAAGGCGAATGCCGATCAAAATCGAAAAAACGATTATCTGATCCGAATTGATTGGATCATCAACTGTTTTAGCAGCATTAAAATTGATTTTTGGCTATATTACATTGTAAAACACGTAGAAACATTTTTTTAAGATTTAAAAAGAACAATTAATTTCTAAATATATATCCATGGCTTAATTAAGGTTAGGTTAGGTTAACCCGGAAGTCCCTCAGCGGGTACTATCATAGGCTAGTATGGCCCTTAGTTATCCGGATATAAATGGACCTTTACGGGGGTGTTGGTGAGGTTTGGAAGTCCTCGAGAATCGAGCTGTGTTTAGCAAAGGCAAGTAATTCCCTCGGCTTCCTCTTGAAGCCATCTTCCAGTGATGCCATCTCCGGTGCGCCTAGGTATCTTTTCCTTGCCCGTGAGAGAGCCGGGCAGTTGCAAATGAGATATTCCAGGGTCTCGGTAGCCCCGGGTTCATCACATTTCCTACGGCTGTGTCTGTTGGTGATGCCTAGCTTGGCTGCGTGCGCCGCAGCCAGACAGTGACCTGTGAGTATTCCCACTAGCAGTCTACAGTCTTTCCGTGGAAGGTGCAGTAGATAGTTTTCCATTGCGCTCTTTGCACATGGTTCTCGAGGTTCTGCAAGAGGTTGTGTTCCTCCATCTGTTCTCGGTTTGTAGAGCGGCCTGCTTCTCTAGTTCGCTTTGTAACGTTCTAAGGGAGATGGGCACGTTTTCGGTTCTTTCGTTTGCCAGCCCGACGTCTTCCTTAGCCAGAACGTCCGCAGCCTCGTTTCCTTCGATGCCCTGGTAGCTGAGAACCCAGTAGATTCGCACTGACTTAGTCGTGCCTCCCTGCTTGCCAGGACACTTCTGGAACTAACTGCGAACGACTGCATGGATTTTATCGCCGCTTGGCTATCAACGAATATGTTCACCACGCTGTGTGGTCGCTCTGTAAGCTGAGCGCCCTCTGCTGCCTTCTTGATGGCGAAAACTTCCGCCTGGAATATGCTGCATCTGTCCGGTAGCTTATATGACACCCTTGTTTCGGGGCTTGTGCAATATATACCCGCTCCTACTCCTCCGTCCATCTTGGAGCCGTCAGTATATATATTGAAGTGTTGAGTCTGGTCCCGTCCTCTTTTCCAGTCTTCGGGTCCCATAATTGTGATAGTTTTGACCTCGAGGCAAGTTTGGGGCGTAAAACTGGTCATGTCCCTCCCAATTGATCTGTGCCCGTATCTTTGGGGTGACATATTCCCCGATGCAATAAGTCGCTGTGCTGCTTTGCCTGCAGTCAGCCGAGCGTGGATATCGAGGGGATCGATTCCGAGTATGGTTTCGAGTGCTATAGTTGGGGAGACCCCCCCAAGAGACCGACGCCACGCCTCTAGACCAGCGGGAACCCTTGGGTGGTCTAAATATATCGCGAAATTCAACCCTAGCCGGTTGACACTTTCGCCTGTTAACATCTATGCAATTTCTTCGTCCCTTGCGCTGACCCCCAGACCTAACGCCCAGATGGCGTTCCATCTGCGCACGATCACGCCCAGAATGACGTCTAGATGACGCTACCATTCTCTCTCCTCTTGGCTGATCCAAGCGTTACACTTCCGCGGATTTCACTGTGCCCGGACTCGCGAGCTTCGAGATAACAGTCTTTCTTAACTTCTCCCAGTTTGTGTTCCGGGGGTTTCTATAGACTTTTACCTTCAGAGAGTATTTTAATTCGCACTTGAAATGAATGTACCTATGGTCCGAGAAGGATGGTCTTTCGAGGACTCTTCATCCAGATACCATGGTACTCTTTTCCGTTACGAGGGTTAGATCTAGCACGTTGGACGAGGTGGGATCTACGTAGGTGTATTCCTCTCCCACGTTTGCTACATCTATGTTAGTTGATAATATAAAGTCTAGGAGTGACTCACCTCGGTCGTTGATATCGGGGCTTCCCCACACACTGTGGTGGGCATTGGCGTCCGTACCAATGATGAGTTGTTGGTCCTTGGAGTCGGCTTCTTCCACCAGACTCCTTAGCTCTTCAGGTGGTGCGGGCCTGTCGTATGCCATGTAGCAGGAGGCGCTTCTCCTCACTCTCCAGCATCACTACTGTCAGGTCGTCTGTGCTGTAATGAGCCATAAGGTAAGCGTGGATTCCCTTTCGTACGACGGTTCTATTCCTGCTTACCGATGTCTACTCTAAGCACGAGTTGTAGTTTGTGAACTTTAGTCCGGACACTGTATCGCCTGACGCAATCCAAGGCTCCTAGACCAAACCAAAGACAATATAAATAGTAAGATAAATCTCGCCATACAAAATTTTTGGAGTCCATTTTGGCTGGGTGGAATTTCGTATGGAACTTCACAAATAGAGAGAGACAGATAGACAGAGAGAAAGAGAGCGAACCGCTCTCTCGTCCCATACGTGAGGCTGAGATTCAACTGTACGTGTGCACACATGTTAGGTCTGCTTGTTTGTATTGGTTGTTGACGACGCCGCGCTCAACGAAATACCGAATACCTTAGAATTCATTGCGGACTATGACACTATTTGAAGACGCTTGCTCATAATACAAAAAAAGTAGTATTTTGTATACCCCTTATATGCTAATTTTGTTTAATGTACTATACACGAATATAATGAAGGAATGTACCTATGTAAAAATACATAATCTATGTGATAAATGACTTCACATTCGATTAAATGTCTGTTGGGTATTTGTGTGTCGACTTAATATGCAAAGAATTTTAAAGTTCTTATGCATGCATGTATGTGCGTTTGTACGTAAACTTGTGCAAAGAAGACAAGACAATTTGATACAATTTCTTGAAAGGCGAATGGCGTTATAGGGGTTGATTTTGCGATTGAACAGGTTGGATAGAACCAAAAATTGTATTGTCTGTTATCGTATCAATATTTAGTCTCTTAGTAATATGTATTAACTAAAATATAAAGAAACTTCTTAAATTTATGTAAATATGTATGTATTTGTATATTAACTATTTCATATATTAAATATAATAAATTATATAGATATTATGTATATTACCCATTTTTAATATTTGATAAAATAATACAAAAAATATTAGCTAAATGATTTTGTGCTATTTGAATTTGATTTTTTTGCGCGCGCTTTTGTGTGGAAAAAAAGTGCGCCAACTTTTTTGTTCTCTCTTTTATTTTCTTTTCTTGCGTTTCTTGAAGGCCTACAATTGCATTGAGCTGCTGACTGTTAGATTTTGTAACTTTTTTAATACTTAAACGCTTTCCCATTGACAAAAAGTGGATCAGTTGCATCAGTGACATATAAAACAATAAGAGCGTGTTTTAATTGTGTTTTTTAGTGCTCAAATAGCAAAGTTTTCTGCCAAAATGAGTAAGTACTAAGTAAGGTGTAATTTGTTCGCGCCAATTTTACGTGTTGCTGCTGCTGCTGATTGATACGAGGAATTCAATTTTAAAACACTTTTAGCAGCAATTTGTCCCTTCTTTGTCCGTTTCGTGTTCCTTCATCTTTTTCAATTGAATAGCTATTGATTTTTGAGTTTTTCTTTTGGGGGAGACCCACCACGATCCTATATATCCACTATAATTTGTAGAGAAATCGTTTTTCATAGCCTTTTTGAAGGCTTTTATGACTATGGCAGATAAAAAAAGACGAGATATTGCGGGACAACGGTGCAGCCTTTCCCACTGCCGAAAATCTAGGCGCGACTTTCCAGGTATTAGATTGTTTAAGTTTCCTGATGATCCAACAACATTAATGAAATGGGCTGAAAAATGTCAGTTTACCGAGGATTTTGTGGCGAGCTCTTTAAAGCTCTTTTTATGCCAAGATCATATTTCCCCAGATAATATTCGATCAAGGACACTGACGAAGCGGACAATCCCAGATCGAAATCAAAGATAATAGTTGCAATAATGATGAAATTGATTTCAATGCATTAAGATCGCCTCCACGGAAAAGAACTCGATCACAGTCTCCTGCTGGAGTTTGTCGTCAGTGCAAAGCACAACAACACTTAAATACTACCAAAAGAAATATTTCACATTTCAAAAAATGTCTGAGGAAAGACAAAAGCGAATTAAGATGCTTCAAAAAGAAAATGCTAGTTTAAAGCGAAAAATCATTCGATTGGAAGCGAAATCCAGTAAAAACTTAGTCTCTGCAGTTGATAAAATGGATCTTACCGGAAATGAAAAAATATTGACAAAAATACTTCTTAAAGAAAAAAAGGGAAAACAAATAAGATGGAATGATTCCGAAAAATTGTTCGCTCAGAGCATTTTCTACAGGTCTACCTCAACGTATAAGTTTTTAAGAGACTCATTGCAATTAAATCTTCCTAGTCCATCATCTTTACAAAAGTGGAACAGCATAAAAAAATTACAGCCTGAAGACAACGAATGTTTTTACTCAGCACTTAAAGATGCGATCAAGGGAATGGCTGAATGTGAAAAAGAATGCATAATAACTTGTGATGAAGTTGCAATAAAAAAAAATGTGACATACAATACCGCTGTTGATATAATAGATGGCTTAGAACATTTACTCGAACGTTCTAATAAAATGGGAAGTCACATTTGCGTATTTTTTATTCGGGGTATTTTCAAAAAATGGAAATTTATTTTAAACTATTTCGTGCCAGAAACAAACATAAAGGGAGAATGCTTAAAAAGCCTCATCTTTAAAAACATTAATATTGCTGAAAATATTGGGTTCACAGTGAGAGGCGTAGTATATGATCGAAAATCGAAATGACTCTAGAAAACGTTTGTATGGTAAATAGAAAAGCGCTGTTTTTAGGGTTTTCCCGGAAATTATTCGATTTTTTCTCGCCTTTCAAACCTTTCCTAGAGCTCCACGAACATTTCAAGACTAAGATAAGATAAATCCGTTCAGCCGTTCTCGAGTTTTAGTGAGACTAACGAACAGCAATTCATTTTTATATATATAGATAATTTGATAGATATCTACTGATTTATCCAATATTGCGGAGCTTTCTATGTTCATTTTTATCGGCCAGCAACATGTGCCGCGAAATGAGCGACAATGTCCCACAACATGGGCACGGAATGAGCAACATCTTGCATACCCCTTGGAAAAAGTTATGATATAATTAAGGAAATGTTTGTCATCGCTCCCATTAATGCAGAAAATATCTCAACGAAATATTGCAGTTAATGGTCTTCTTACAGAGAGCTAACCATAAATGTACTATATCGAGGCATGCCTGCCATAAATGTACTATATCGAGATCGGGATCGCGATATATAACAGGAAAAAAATCAAATGAATGAACAGATAAAAAATGTTGATCTGTGAAAAGACATTATCAATAACGTTTCAAAGCAGTTTGGAAAAAATAATTTTCAACAAAGGAAAAAGGGTATCCAAATGTCCATACCACCGGTTAACAAGCAACAAGTGTTCAAATTACGTTCCACATACGTGCTGCGGTTGCTTAAACGTAAGTGCCGTGTGACACGTTTTAATGACACTCGCGGTGCGCACAGGGCATTCGGTGCATAAGACCGTATGCCTTTTTTTTATCGCTGACACCGATGTTTCTCCAGGACAGGGCTGTCCTCATGGTATGTTATGCAAATGGGGTGAATTTTACCTTGCAGGCGTTGAATTTTCTGGGGCGTTTTGCCTTTTGTCCAAACCCTCTTTTTACTCAGCAAGGGGCTTATATTATGTTTGTGCAGCGAATGCAATAACCGATTTTATGAACTTTTTGTGTATAGGTATGCACGATATACGAAATTTTGCAGCTTATAATGGACAAAAATATGTATCGGGATCGATATATATATATACGGGAATCGAGTGTTAATACGAGAAAAAGTCATCATTATTTCGGATTCAAAAAAGCTTGGAAAACAGTATTTCAACATTTATTCAGATATAGGGCATACAAATTTCCTTACTTCGTAAATATGATGCTAATATGTAGCAAATGTGTAGTACCCGTGTAGTTGCCATGTACAAAAAGGGACATTTTTGTCGACCTTCTTTTTTAAACCTATTTTATGCACAATCCTGTACAAAAGAGTCTTT
Source organism: Drosophila helvetica (assembly GCA_963969585.1). NCBI lineage: Eukaryota > Metazoa > Arthropoda > Insecta > Diptera > Drosophilidae > Drosophila > Drosophila helvetica. Next base: position 17,473,985 of record OZ018401.1, on the reverse strand, counting down.
AAAATGTTGCCATTCTTTTAGAAAATTGATTCATTTACAGGTTATAATTATTTGGTCTATGCGTAGGGTAGCAACAGCAAGCTGTAGCTTTATAATTAAACTTTTTAGTATAATTCTATAAGTTTCTCAAAACTATGTAAATCTTGTAAATCTCAAGCAAAGTTGCCAGTTAAAAACTTGGCTTATTTCAGCAATTTCATCAATCTTATTTCAAAATTACCGCCAAATTAAAAAAATTATCGATGTTTTAATACTTACACGCAAAAATGAGCGACAGAGAGCAATTTCCTCTCTTTTTGGTTTTTTTCGGGTTCAACGAACGAATGGTATGTTCAACACGCAAAAACAGCCAAGGGAAATCCCAAGGCTCATGCGAACCTCACCTAGCCTTCATTCTTCGACGATATACCGTGAGGACAGGCCTGTCTTCATGGTATGTTAGTCAGATGGGGTGGATTTTACCTTGCAGGCGTTGAATTTTCTGGGGCGTTTTGCCTGTTGTCCATAACCGCTTTTTTCTTCACTTGCCCAGCAATTTCCCAGCGGGAAATTATATAAACTTCTTTTCACGGGTAGATATTTCCCAGCGGGTGGATTTGAATGCACGAGAAAATAACAAATATAATAGATAAGAGTTGCTAAAATCAAAGTAAACAGTTTCATCGGGTGATTAGTTGTTCGATGATGTTATCTTTTTACCTTAATTTATGGTTTTCCTTCCAAGGAGTGGTCCACTTGCCCCCAATTATAGATATTATATTGTCGCCCCCAATAGTGACCAAAATAACGCACCGATACTATCGTATCAAAAATAAGAAATATCGCCCATGTCGATATATCGAGTTAATATCAACAATCCCTAGAAACCAACACAGAAAAAAAAAATAATCGGCGGTAGTTGCGCGGCGCGGCAAAAAAAAAACACATAAATAAAATAATATTGTGGTGAAAATCCTATCATCCGAATTTTTTTGCGCCCATAAACGGTTTGTGGTCCTATTGTTGATCAAAAGTGCAGCGTATAAAACACACACAGTCACAGGAGGATCCAAAGAGAAGTACGTGCAAGAGTGCGAGCAAAAGCAGCAGCAGCCGCCGCAAAAAAGGAACACAAAAAAGTCATTACGCATATTATTCTAGTTGTTGTTGTTCTTAAAGTATCTTGTTAATATTTTTGCATTTAAACGCATCTGCATAGATTTGTGTGCGTGTGTGTACCAATTATTTTCAGCGCAGTGTAAACACTACTTTCTTTTAATGTTTTTTTTTTTGCAAAGACAAAAATGACACGAACGATTGTCGATTGCTTGTGTGTGTGTGATAATTTTAATTGATTAATAGCCATATGACTGCCCCGACCTCATCCCTCATCCGCACCGGACATTGTTAATTGTTTGACAAACAAAATTCTTGTAAAAACCGCCAAAAAGGCAGTGCAAAGAAAGCAGCGACAGCAGCGCCAGCAGCAGCCTGCTCCAAAGTGTGTTAGTACAGGGTGAGGCATTCCCAGAGTGCACTCCACGTTTTCCCCTTTCATTTTTTGTAAGTGCATGCAGGACACACACGCACAGCACAGCCCAGAACAGGATATAAGGATATATGTGACTGGGAAATGGTTCACCTTGTATTAATATACCTTTCCCCTCTCTGTCTGGCTTTGGATGCTCGTATGTGGATGTGTGTATATGCGTGGAAAGCAAAAGGCAAAAATATAATAAAAAAAAGAAGCCAAGCCCAAAATGTATAACGGAATGCATAGCAAAAAAAAAAAAGTGAAATTTCTCTGCACAATTTCCCACTCTCTCTCGTTCGTTCCCTCTTTCTTGCTCTTGTTGAATATTGAAATCAAAAATTATATTCGCTTATTGTTCACTCAATGACAGAGACAGGGAGAGATAGATAGAGAGAGGGGGGAAGAATGAGAGGCTATTCTTTCATTCAAAAACGAAAGAGGGAGAGGCTTTTTATCAACGGCTATCAGCGGAAATATTCCCTGCTTCTGCTGCCGCACCCCGCTTGACCTTATTCTCTCACTCTCGCACGCACACACACACACATATATATATACACGCAGTCACTCACCCGCTCTTTGCCTGTGGCTCTTTACTTTTCGTCTGCGGCTCTCATTCCCTACGGGAGGGGTGGGTGCAAGGTGCAGGCAGGGGGCCGCCCGCATTTTGCGCTAACCCCCCCCCCCCCCCCCCCCCAAATTCAAGTACTGGTTTTATTTTGTGGATAGTTTTTGATGTTACTTTTTTTGAAGTATGCTAAATATAACGTTATAAAGAGATATGTGGTCTATGCAAGGGATTGGGAACAAATTGTCTGAGCAAAAGCCGTCACGTTTCTATGGATGGCTTCCTCGGCCCCCCTGTCTGTCTGCCACCATAGATGGTTCTCTTGCCCCACGCCATCTCCTGTCCTATGGCTCTTTGAGAAGTGCCAATTTTCTGATTCTATCGCTAATCAGCAACAGACTTTGACATTAGCGTTTGATCATCATGATCATAAACTTTATCACGCTTCTTCTTGCTTCTTTTTCATCTTTATCTTCATCACGCTTCTGGCGTCACTTTTGAATCGACTTTTTCGTTACGTTACGGAACCAGCTGCAGCTGCAAATTGATAAATGCAGCATGCCACACAGAACAATGACACACATACACAAATGGGTTTCAGATCACAGTTTTACTGTTTTCAATTAAGCTTTCTTATCCCCTTCCTGCCTTCCTCCCTCACTCACTCTCTACCTCTCAAGTTCAAGTTCAATTGCAATCCATCAAATTATTGAGGTCTCTCTCTCCCTCTCCCCCTCTCTCTCTCTGTCTCAGATCTGACTCACCGTTAAACGATCCTAAAATACAACATTGTTTTTTGTGTGTCACACACTAAACACAGTCATTCGTGGCTCTTCCTCCCTCCGCCCCCTCCCTCCCTCCTTCGATTCTACTAATTGTTGTTTGGTCGGTTACCAAGGGGCGTCAAAAGCTTTCAGCGTCGAAAAAAGCGCAAAGCGAATGGAGGGAGAACGGGAATTATGCGAATAATGCGTTCTAAATTTCTCCCTCTCCAAACCCCAAACCCCCAAAAACCAAACACACACGAGAACCGTTTCTGCTGGAACGATGACAGCAAAAGACAGAGACAGCGCCAAAGAGCGGAAAGAGGAAGAGACAGAGGGTGAGGTGACCCAGACGCAAAGGCAGGCTCCCAAAAACCGTTATTGAGTTCATTGATTTTTAATTTGTCTTTGATTTTATGTTTGCGCATTTTTATGTATTTTCTTTTCTTCTTAATGTACATACCGTACATACCATATCCCCCTTCTTTTCTATGGACCATACATTTTCTTGTGTCCGTCCGTTCGCTTATGGGAAATTGGTACCAGGGTATTCGACTCTCGCTTATTGCTTTACCAACATTTAATCGAAAGACTGCTTATTCCTTTAACTATTACATATAGAAAGAAGATCCGGAGATGGTGAGAGTTTGAAGAGCTGGTTTTTGCTTTATGAAACCTGATCTTATAAATGGCTAAATGAAGATTCAGTTTTGAGAATGGCTTTCAATCGTAAACTTTAACCTTAATGTTGATTTTCTACCGTTCTGCCATTCTGCCATTGGCAATATTTATTGTCTTTTGATGTCGTTAACAATAATAACTATAGAAACAAACAAACTGAGCACTGAATCATCATTATGAAACGCGGACGATCTCACGATGATCGGCCCCACAGTGGCAGAGTTTTTCTTTTTTTTTCGAGTATCTTTTGTTCTGTGTCGCCAAATGAGCTCTGCTCTTGAAAGCCATTCGCTTCTAGCTGCTGCCAAATAGCCATCCACAGGCAGACCAGCAACAACTTAGCCTAATTTATAGCCATCAAGCTGTGATTTGCTCTAATTTCGCACCTAATGGGAGTTCCGTCAGCGGAGAAAATTACAGAGAACAGAACTACTCTTAGATTTGGGTAAAGTCTATTAGGGTTTGAATTTTCTGTTTTTCTGTTTCGGTTTTCTAGAGCAAAAAGATTGAAGATTTCACATTCTATGTTCTATCTATTTATACATATCGGATGATATTCCATTGGAGTTCCAACAAGATGTTTTCAGATGTTATGAATAGTCGTGTTACATCATCTGTGGCATTCCAGTACTCCACGTTTTTTATACAGGTTTTTGCTCAGGTCTCTCCGAAGCGGTTTTATCGCATTTGAAAGATCTTTTATCACAGGTTGACTCTGCCTAGGTTTTAATTATGGTTGCGCTCACTCTATAGCACTGCCCCCCACTCATTTGCCTCCTCCCTTCGTACACTCTTCAGAAAACACTTCCCACGCATTGTGTTCGGTGTTTGCCTATTTTTGGTGTGAATTCAGTTGTTATTTCGCTGTTGGAACCTACTCTTTATCGCTATGGCAAATCAAACTTGACTCTACGCACCCCCCCTATGACGGCTCTATGGCTCTTTCTTGTCCAAGGAAAGTTTTGCGTACAACCATCAGCAATCTGGGAGAAGAAATACAAGAAATTAACAAGTTCACTCTCAAATGCGAAACACTTTCTCAGTGTCAGGGAAATACCAATCTCTGAATGCGAATAAAATTCAAAAAACATATTCGTATGTGTATGTACACTCGTTCGTACAACATTGTGTACGATATAAGAAGAGCTTCGCTTCTGAAAACGATTTCGTGTTTTATCGGTGCGCCGCCACTTGACATTGAAAGCGTCGTCACACGCGACTGCGCAGCAGCGTGTCAGCAGAGCAGCATACATACATATGGACATATAAGGGAGCGGACAGAGGCCAGTGGCTTTGACGCATATGGCGGCAAGCCTTTGCTCGCTTCTAATGCTCTAATACTCTACTCGGTATGTGAGTCACATAGCCCAAACCAATTACTCTGTACATTTGAATGAAGTCTCCATCCATCTGGTATATGGAGGCTTTCTGCAAACATTTGATACAGAAAAAGTCCAATTAAATACGTATGTATTTTAGGTATCTCTAAATATGTATCTTCCTTGTAATAGATTCTGTTTGGAGAGAGAGTATCCTTTAGTCGAGATTACACAGTAAGTCTGTATGTATTTCTCTTTTGGGTTTACCGTGTGTGTGTCTGTGTGTGTGTTGGATTTTTCCCTCCTATTCAATAATAGATTATTTATTTGCATTCCGCTTTGGGATACTCTTTGGTCGACCAAGTGCATTGAACCAAAGGCTAATCCAACGTCATCTCTAACGAAACGAGATAACCAACACACACAAAAAAAGAGAAGAAAAAAAAACATACACTCCTTGGACGTACAGCAGCGGTTGGAATAGTAGTGCGGCATTTGTTGCATTGCATTTGGCAAAGGTGTCAAGGGGATAGCAGCTGATTACAATTAAATATGTGTCAATGCATGCCTCCAAGAATTGCAACTATCATTCATTGTACAAATTAGTGCTACTGCGAGTATTATTTTGAACGCAACTGTAAACCATTCTCTCTCTCATGCTGTCTCTCGCTGTGTCGGTCTCCAAAGTAAGAACTGCATTTAATGATGCCAGGCAAAAAAGCAAAACAAATTCTCACACAGTCCAAGCACCACACCTCACCACACATGAGCAAAAGAAGTTGATGAAAAGGCGGCAGCGAAACAAGAGGGGGAGTCGAGAGCGAGAGAGCGAACATATTAAAATATGTCTGTGCGTAAAACTGTGTAACTGTCTTCAGTCCAGTGTCCAGTGCCCAGTCCCCCCCTCTCTCTCAACCAATTGCCGCTCTCTCCATCTCTCACACATGTGGCGGTTTATTGAACTTAATCTTGTGCGGAAGTTTAACAAAATCACGCCTCTGTCGCCGTCGCTGTCGCTGCCCTGCCACTCTCTCTCTCTCTCTCTCTCTCTCTCTCTTCTCTTACATTTTTGTTGCTCTATGGAGAATGCAAAAAAAGACGCAGCGCAGCGCAAGAGGGCGACTCTGCTCTGCCGCTATTGCAACTGTAAAGATTGCAAATGGCGCAGCGAAATAAATGGCAGGAGAGGCGGCAGAGAAGAGACACAAAAAATAACTTGGCATTTGGCAAACGTTGAAAAAAAGAGCAAAAGCCACCAACAACGTTAGAGTGAGGGGCCATAAGGGGGTGTGGCATTTGACAAATTACAAATAGGGAATGTTGTTTTTTTTTTACCTGTGCGTTGTGCTCATTAGCAAAGAATTTCACCGACAGGATCAGACAAACAGTAGCTCTAAAGCACATTTGTGTCTGTGTGGGGGAAACTCCCAGGATACATAATGGAGAACTTCCTGAACAAGAAATGACTTTATAGGGCCTTCAGCTACTATCTGTCTGTCGATATTGCACTTAAGTTTAGAACGTTTCCACCACGGCCACGGGCACATTCATCCAATGCCATTCGCCCCGAGTGATTTTCCGAACAAAATACATCTCAAGAATTAAACGGTACTTTGTTGTGATTTAATGAACAAAAATGTTGAATTTCTTTTCAAATTACGCAAATCTTTGCTACTTGGATATTAAAGTTGGGAAATTTTGCAAATTTTTCAATGTAATGCGATATTTCTAGGCTAAAAGTAAAACAGAAAATCAGCTGTGTTTCTGTTTCGCCAGTAACGTTTATGGCGCGTGACTAAATAACCTATCTCTCTCTCTCTCTCTCTTTCGCTTTGTAGAGAATCCCAGAAAGCCCAGAACATTTTTCAGACAGTAAATTGTTTGCATTGATCCCCCCATAAACCTGAATATGGTACACGAGTACTACCGAGTATTATAAACATTTGCCAGAAACCTGTGCGGTTCATAAATATACAAAGTTGTTGCTTCCAGTAAATACATATGTACATCTCTTCTTCTACATATATGTATGTACATATGTACATCTCTTTGTCGTTTACACTAACTGTAACGTTGTTGGCCACAAAATAGCTTCAAGGTTATAGCCAACAAACCACAAAATGCTGCCAGGTGGGATGACGGCGGCGGCGGGGGGCAGTCAACCAACCAACCAGCCAACAAGCAGCAACAACCGCCTTAAGTAAACTGAAATGAACTAAAAATAAATTCATTAATTTAACAGTTAGGCTTCGAAATGAAACTAGCGAAAATCCAAAGCAAACGCAAACGAAGCTGAAGCTGAAGCGAGAACGAAGACAGAAGACGGAAGACAGAAGACGGCCGGGGACGATACATGGAACTCTGACATGAATTTACGACGGGGAATGGAACCCACGGCATCACGACGGCACACGCAACGCTGAAAGATGGGAAAAACTGTTAAACCACAAAGAAAAACAAAACAAACAAACAAAAGAATGATCCAAAGCAGACAACCGAAAGATCCACGGGCGAGAGAGATACAGATACCGAAGAAACAGATCCATCATTTGATCTCTTGAAAGATGAAAAACCAGACGTTCTAGGCGATGGGAGGACGGACTATTTCTTTATATTTGAAAAAACTAAACACAGAATTTATAAGAGAAACAACTAAACACAGAACCATCGAAAAGATAAACCCAGAAATCAAATACCCAGAATCATAGCCGATTCAAATGTAAAGATAACAAAGCTTGAACCAATCTTCACAAAGATTCTTTCTTTTAACAGAACTCTAAGCTTTAACAAAATGATCTAATGCAGTGGTACAGTCTTCAGTGGCTCACAAAACTCGTAGAGAAGTCAACAGAACGCTTAAACCCTTAATATAAACAAGATACAAGTAGCAAATAGTTAAATTCTCAGAAGATATGATTATCTTAGGTTTGAAAAAATTGTTCCCTAGTTGCAATTAGCCGGAACATTCAAAATCTCGGAGTAATGGTTGCTAACGCGTGAATGTATCCGTTTGCTTAGGGGAACATTTTAACCGCCTGTCTTCCATTTGGAAATAACTTGAAGGGCTTCCATCTGGAAGGGTCCAAATCATCCATAAAGGGATAACCTAACTCCTACGAAAATCGGCAACCTGGAACCTGTAAATGTTAGAGGCACAGGGAATACCCTGTAGCATAATAAATGTACCGCGAGCTTGGATACACCCTGTCCGTAGATCGGGGGTCGTGGCTCGCAAGGGTTCATTAATGCGACTCCACTAATAGCATAATACTGGAGCACAATGGAGCACAGTAGAGAAATTAAAGCCAAAGAGCACACGACGCAGGAGAGAGAGAGAGAGGAGAACGACGCCGGAGAGAGAAGGCTAGGCGTTCGTTTTGTGGGAACTCGTTATAGCGGTACACTGTCTTTCTCTCTCTCTCACTCTCTGTGTGGACGACGACTTTCGTGCACCTTTAACATTAAACTCTCAGACTCTCGGATTCTTCAGTTCACCCCCCAAAAAACCAAACGGAGTTGCACATGCCACATCGCGCTTCAGTAACCACCCATAAAAAACGTGGCCCTGGAACATACTACAACATGAAGGAAGGGCCATGAAAAATGCTAACCAAAGGAACCAAAAAAAAAACACAAAAAAAAAAACTAAACGCAGACACAATGACGTCAGTTGCAACAACCACCAACAGAATGGTGGATTTCAAATGGAAATCAAATGAAAATCGAATGGGGAAAAATGCGGGAATACAACTACACGACCCCCATGCGAATGAGTAATAAACACAAACCGGACGGAGGCTCGAGGCTGGAGGCTGTCTGCCCCCCCAATGTGGAGTATCCAAAAAAAGAACTAAGTAAACGGCATGAAAATTGCCTTCAATTGCGAAAAACTTGATCAAGTCTATGGCTAGAGAAAGAGAGAGAGCGGGAGATCTGTTAAAAATCAATTGAGAGCAAATAAATATTGTTGAAATGATTATTTGGCTTTTGGCTTAATTCATACTAAATTATTAGCCCCCTCCCCCCCACCAAGAGCCATAATTTTTCGTTTAAGATTAAAGTGTTATTATGGTGCTCCCAAAAAAGAATTTCGGGAATGAAGGAACTCGTAAAAATCGTTACATTAAATCGAAGACAGTATTTTCATTAGCACAGTATTTGAAAATTTCACATCCCAAAAATCCCACTACATCGAATGGTTCATTGTAGGTATATTTTTCATATAATATCGGAGTATCTTTACGGAATATACGAATGTGTCCTGTTGCTTATGGGAACTTTGTACAATGAATCAAAGGACTTCATGGCCGTTCAAGAAACTCTCAAATAAAATGATAGAACGATGGAAAAGGTTGGAATTTAATGGAAAGACAAACTCTACGAATGACTTCTATTCCGAAAAGTTATTTATTAATTATTTTAATTATGGTGCAATATTAAATGGAGTGAAAATTGCGATAGTAGTGAAAGGCAGAAAGCGAACAAATTAATTGAATGAAGGAATTATATTTATTTATTTGTCAGGGAATAAAACAACTTCAATCTCGAATGGGAAAACATAATTTTCATTGGGAAACAGCTTGTACGGAGGAAACACACACAATGCTTGTTCCATTTTGGAAAGTTAAGAAACCAAATTTTTTTTTTTGGCTTACGTCACTCGGCATGTGAAGAGGAAAAGTGTGTGTTTTCCCTGACGGCGCATTGTTGTTGGGGTTCTTTTGGAACGGTAACAAAACGAAATTTCCGCAAATACTATACATTGGGGAAAATGTTTTCTCGAAAATATCGTTTCTCGTTTCGTTTCGTTCATTTGTTTATAACGATTTCAATTTTGGTTTTCCGATTTGTATATGGAATGGACACACAGACAGAGACAGACAGATAAATCTCCTCTTTCGCTTTGTACTTTTTTTTTTGTTGTGTGTAGTTTAGTTTTTCGTTAGACGCGGTTTTTTTGTTTAGCTTTGTTTGTGTTTCTCTATTTTTTTTATTATAACAATTAAATTCGCTTTACGACTGTGGTGTTTGTGTGTGCGAAAATATTGCCTAACCTTGGCCCATAAGAAAAATGGAATGGCTAAATAATAATCTAATCAGCAAAATTCAGTATTTGGCTGAAAGGAACGAACAGCAGAAACGAACAGCAGAAGCTAGAATTCAATCAGAACTAATGGCAGAAGCACGAACCTACGAATTCCCAGAAGATTGAATGCCAGAATATATGTACATATGTACATGCCAGATGCAGAAACATAGATATAAAGTGGATCGAAACACATACATACACACAAAGATACAACAAGTAGATTAATCCCAAAAAAATAAAAAAAACAGTGCAATTATTGTCTGTCAAATGATTTTCATAACTTCACGAGTATGTCTGAGTTTTTCATAACCGGTACGGTACGGTACGCCGTGTCGGATTTTGTTTAACGGTATGGATGGATGGAATGGATTACGGCAATAGCATTTAAAATACTCGTATTTGTAAGTACGATTTCTGGCACTGAATTACCCCTAAGCGAACGGATACAATTCGTTTTTGAAGGCTATGAAAGTTGGATATGTATTCCAGACTGTCCCAAATAGCTCCTTAAAAAATATCCTGTAAATATCGTATATTATCTTTCCATAGCTAAGGGAAGGGTATCCTCGTAGGCGGTGTCTGTATCTTTCTGTAGGTCTCTATAGCTTTCTCACCAGTTTTTCCGCACCGTTGCGTATGAGTAACATTTGCAATTGAACACGTTTGTTGTGTTTCGTTGTTGCTCTTGCTGTTTTTCCTGTTTTATTTTAAGTTTTTCCTTCTTGTTGATAATTGAATCGCCTGCCTGCCTGCCTGCCTGCCGCCTGCCTGCAAAAACTTGGGCGTGGGAATACGTTTTATCGTATCGTATCGTATCGTTGTTGTTTACTGAATGGAGTGTCCGGGGGTCTTGCACCGAATTGATTGACATGCCAGCTTTTGCGCCGATTACTCAGACGAGAGTACGAAGCCCCAGACACTAGACACTCTATGCTACTTGTTGCTGTCATTGCCATTACCCAAAGCCACTCGAGGAGTTTTTCCAAACAAATTGAAAGTCTTGACAAATGTTTGAATGAAGGAAAAAGTATCGTTTCTTTGAGTATTTTTAGGATGTGCTATGTTATGGGAGATCCTTTGCTAACAAAGATACATACATATGTGTTGACTGATCTAGCCAATGATGGCTAGTGTTGTTTAAAACGATTGGACACAACTGTACCTACAGATATTCATATAAATATATAGTAGAATAGGCTTCTTCATCAATAGCTACAGCTGTGGGGTTCCATTTCGTTTGCAATTGAAATATGGTAATAGCCAGTGTTGGCTAATGCGGTTTCGACACAACTGTACCAAGTGCCAATCGATTGCAGTAATTGATATTCCCATTGCGACAGCCGAAGGTTGTGGTTGAATCTCGAATCTCCCATTGCCATTGCGTGGTGTGCATTATTGAAGGCGCCTTAGAGAGTACAATATTATTTCTATAATTATTATTATTATTTCTATAATTATTATTATTATTTCTGTTTTTGTTTGTCATACTTGAACCCTCGAACTGTGTGGAATATTTGGCCATCGGCCAATTGGCCAACTTATTGGCTTCCATCTCTTGTTTGGGGTCTATAAAATGCTCCTTCAATGCGTAATATTTGCGAATGCCTCCCCCCTCAATTTATGGCCCAATCGATGACGCAGACAATGGCAGGCCAGGCCCATGGCAGGAGTTGGCAGGAGGCAGGGTGCTGGATCTATTGTTGTTTGGGGCACAAAAGGCTAATTGCAAGCGGCAACAAACAACAACGGAACAATACACAATGAAAGGTGCACCGCCGACACTTTGGACACCCTTCCCTGCAGCCGCATATCGTATATATCGACTATCGGTAATCTTTCGCTGCAAATTTCAAGTCAGATTCCGAATCGAGAGCATTGCTCCATTTCAAAAAGGGTATCCCAATGCACACACACAGAGAGATAGAGAGAGAGAGAGAGAGGGAGAGAGTGGTGTACAATTTTGGCCTGGTCTGCATTATGCAGCCCGCCTTCCTGCTTTCCCCGTGCACCCTGCACCCTGCACCGTGCACCGTGGCCCGTGCCATTTGGCATGTGTAAATGTGTAGTTCATTGAACTTTTCATTTTATGCTTCATTTGCTAACCGAACAAATGGCAACAAAAAGAAAACAAGAAACAACCAGCCATAGATGGAGGCAGCACGCAGCTGTGTGGCACAAAAACGAACCGAAGAATACTTACACTGGAAAAGACATACATACATTTCATAGACTTTTGTGACTGATGTTACCCTGTTGAAAGGGTATACTAAGTGCGAGTGCAAGTGCCAAAGAAAACACCAATAGGCAGAGGCAGTCTTACATAAGCCGAAAACCAAGAAAGAAAGCCAGACAAACGGCAAAAAAGAAAAAGAAAACTACGAAACAAACCGCAAGTGTAGAGCACTGCTTTAAGGCAAAGAGCGATGTAAAGAGATCGTACTAAAAGTTACTAGAAAAGGTTTAACAGAACAGAACACAAAACGAGAACTCGTTCAGCGAAGAGAATTCTCATTCATAAGCTGTTCGGGAGGCAAGGAACCGATTGCATTCCGTTCTACATGTGATATGCCTCGTCTGTCGTCCGATGTTGCGAGGACCATCCACGTTTTCAGCACGCCCTCTCGGCTCTCAGAGAGACAAGCACTAGAAGGAGATGGACAAAGTTTTACGTTCTGCTGGACATACGGATGGGCCCTCGAAAGAGAGCAGATTAGGTTCGCCTTGGGGGAACACGTTTAACGAAGAGAATGATAGCGTAAGCTGTTCGTGATTGCCTTCGATTCTACATACGATATGCCTCATCTTAGGGTTCTATTACTCGAGAAGTGGATGCCTGAGAGAGCACTTCCAGCCACTCCAGTGCTATCCAATAAGTCGCAGGATGAGCTCTTTTCTTTAAAACTTTAGTGATATGAAAACCTCGCCCAACGTAGGCCATTATTTTCCAACATAAAAACTAAATAATAAATAAACGTTCACAGTCGGAGCTGCTTGTGGCTGGACCATGTTCTAATGCCAATAAACAATAAACTCAACTAATTTATTGATTATTAATTATATAATAAAACAATTAGCAGCAACAAACATTTAAACTGATCCCCCTATCGAGAATCTATAGAATATGTACGTCATATTTGGTAGATACCAAATTGTAGATATATCTTTGAAAGCAATAACTAATCCGCAAAATGTACATTTGTTTTTCCTTTTTTTTACTTTGCAGAAGGAGTGAGTGAGTGAGAGAGAGCCAGGATATCCCGCCATTATGAGCAAGAAGCCAACAGTCGGACCGGCGCTCCACAAGGTCATTATGGTGGGGAGCGGCGGCGTTGGCAAATCCGCCCTCACACTGCAGTTCATGTACGATGAATTCGTTGAGGACTACGAGCCCACCAAGGCCGATAGTTATAGGAAAAAGGTAAGATAAACCATAGTTGGATCTCCGAAACTATACTACAACCATGTATATACTTGAATTGCTTTTAGGTTGTGCTGGATGGTGAGGAAGTACAAATAGATATACTGGATACTGCTGGGCAGGAGGATTATGCCGCAATCAGAGATAATTATTTTCGCAGCGGCGAGGGTTTCCTCTGTGTCTTCTCAATCACAGACGATGAGAGCTTCCAGGCTACGCAGGAATTCAGGTGAGTGTGTCAAGAGAGAGAGGAGTGTGAGAGGGCGGGGAGGGGGATGGGGATGAGGATGGGGTGTTGCTGTGACAACAAGTGTAGTCGCTAGCGGTTTTCTTTCTCACAACACACACAGCAATCTGAACATTTTTTTCATTTTTTTTTTTTTTTTGTATTGCTGCTAATTAGTCACACAAGCACCTGAGTTTCCATGGAGACACCAGTGGGGGAAGGGGTGGGGATTCACAGAGCCAGACCCAGAGGGAACATTAGGTTGTAGTGACAGTCAGTGGCATGTGTAATGCACCTTTATTCATACGAGTACACCATCCGGAGAGGGGGTGGGGGGCGCGCGGGAATGAATGATTCAACGTATCATAAAGATGTGTCGCTCTCGTCGTATTCAGGCTTTTGGCTTTCGAGAATCGTTAGCAAATATCTTATCGAGTTTGTAAATTTTCTGCATTGGTTTTATTATCATTATTATCGAGGAAATTCAAGCATTCTAAAGGTTTTTTTTCATTTATGACAGGGATTTCGAAGGAGAGAGCATTTCAATCGCTTTCGTATGTCAATTTTGGTTGGGAAACCATCATAGGGGCCCATGAAGGATAGTGTCTCTGATCCTATAGTAGAACATGTCTTAAAGCACTTTGTTCAGTGCTCTTCTTAAACGATTTTTCAATTTCATATATATATTAGAGGGCAAAATACACACAACTTTTCTCTAAAGTCTGGCCCACTCAATATTCAATACTCAATTGAAACACACCACCAATAACAACAACAGAAAGGGCCAGCCTTCTAAAGAACATCTAGCTCTGCTCAGCCATTTTCATTCCAATTCCCATTTCCATTTGACCTAATTGAGTTCTTTCAAAATATTCAATAGGAGAAACAAAACGAACCTGGTAGAAAGAATAGATATTGTGAGAATTGTAGCTACATATTGTTTAGGGGGTGCGACCTGCCACGCACACAGGGGTTGACCGGTTGCAAATATTTATGCCTCTATACAAATACGTATCTCAGGGATACACATATGTAGCATTCAGAATACATACATACATATGTATGCATGGATGTGTGTACATAGTCTGTCGCGTAGCGAAGTGACACACGCCACGCCACGCCACGCACTGACTCACCTGCAAAAACATTGCCATTGTGGGAGGGGTGGGGGGTTCGACCAACGATAAGCCTATCTATATCTACATATATACATTCCTATTAACGTACATATCTCTAATGGCTCTCTCTCTCTCTCTGTCTGTCTTTTTAACTCGTTTTTCAGAGAACAGATATTGCGGGTGAAGAATGACGAGAGCATACCGTTCCTGCTGGTGGGCAACAAATGCGATTTGAATGACAAGCGAAAGGTGCCGCTGAGCGAGTGCCAATTGAGGGCCCAACAGTGGGCGGTGCCCTACGTGGAGACCTCGGCCAAGACGCGCGAGAATGTCGACAAGGTGAGGGCAATGCCTCCTTCAGATACCCAGGCAGGGGGCTACAGTTACAGTTACAGCCTACCCGAATACACAGATACACTTGCAATCGCAAGCGCCAAACACACACACCCACACACACACACACAAAAAAGAAACAAACACTAATACGACTACGAATACTCTTTCGCAATAAATTGGCAAGCCACAAAATATGTACAAAAAGAGTAAAATTGTGAATTTAAGTTAATTTCTAAGTTCCAAGTATCCATTTGAATACAATATTTTCTGTGTGTTTGTTGGTTTTCCCCTTAGTTTGAATTTCTACTCTCTCGCAGAGTGGCTGAGTATTGACACTGGGATCTGCAGGGAAACTTGTAAATATTGTTATTCGAATCGAAGACATTCGACCCATAGATATTGATTATTATTATTTTGATTAATAGTTATCCCTATTGAGCTAGTAAATATCTTAGAGCTCACTCATTTCAATGATGATAAGCGAGTTGATCCATAGATAGATAGATGTAGAAGACTATTTTTGAGTCTCTTTGTCCCTTAGTCATTGCCTGAACTCCAGGGTCTTCCCCAAGTACATGCCTGATTAGATCCATCCAAAAGCAAGCAGTTCTTCAGATTACAATCTCGTTTTGGTCAACTATAAAGCCCCATCTAGATTTACAATTTCATTTCATTTGTTCCCTGATATTTAAGGCAAACCTCGATCACCAGACACATAGTTTTCCTTAGAAACCCAAAAAATCAAGTACCATCAAATCGCCATACAAACACACACATGAAAATAAAATAGTTGGAAAAGGAAATAAACACTTTACGTATCTTTAGGTATGAGTAAATATTGTTTACACTCGTTTAAGTCTTATCTTTGAGTTTGAGTTTTAGTATGCGCCGCAAGCGAAGGACAATCGTCACAACTTAGCTGGAGAATAAGTGAAGATTATTTTAAAAATAAGATATAAAAAAAACCACAAACTATTGACGAAGATATGTACACCTAAGCTTCTTTGTTTCATTAAGTTAGCTAAGCTTAGCGTAATATTCGGCCATATATCAATATAGATTACATTTAGGGGAAATGTGATTCATTCAAGTTATATCTTTTAGAGTTTTTTTGCCTCTCCCTCTCCCTAAATATATAATCCATCCGTTCAAGATTAAAACATTTGTACTACGTTTGTGATAGCAGCTAGAATTGAGGAAGTCCAATAGGAATGGAGAATTTACTTATTTTTATATCCTGATTAGTCATTGGGTTCCCATTTGAATAGAACATGAATCATATTTTCAAATTCTATAAAACACTTGAATATCAAATGCATATAGAAATTAGTATGGATCAAACATCGATCAAATAAAGCATATACATATCTAAGACGTTCAAATATCCATAGAAATGGTGTGGAAATTATTAAACACTTACAAAATTTTAGGCACAAAAGATTAAAAAACCCAATCTGATGGAAAGAGTATCCCAGACGGAGTACTGTGCTAGAATTTGTTGTATAAATTATGTTAATTATAAGATTATATGCAGTATATATATAAGCATTGGTATTGGGCATTATAGCGTCGCGACACGTGTGCCGCGACTCTTTCTTCCATACGCTTCAACGATCTCTTCTCACACACACACAGACACACACACACAAACAAACAATACACAAATACGCAAATACAGATGCAAGCTAAAGGAGCCGGCAACACGCACCAAATACATAGTGTAGCTTTGTTTTGCTGCCAAGCTTTCGATGTCGTTGCGCCGCTTTTCTTTTATTGTTTATTGTTTGATTTTTGATTTTCATTTAATTTATGAGTTCAAGAATAATAAAATGCCATATGCATTTCCCTTTCTCTGTCTCTCTCTGTTGCACACTCGCACAAGCCGTAGATGATGTGTTTGTGTATTGTTGTTTTTTTTTGTAATATTTTCTGTATAAAATATAAGTTTTGAATACGAATTGTAAAGGCTGATGTGTTGACGCTGTTCTCTGATTGTGATTCTGATTCTGATTCTGTATATGACTTAATTCCCAATTAAATCCACAATTGCAGGTATTTTTTGATTTGATGCGCGAGATAAGGTCACGAAAAACCGAAGATTCGAAAGCCACGAGCGGGCGTGCTAAAGATAGATGCAAGAAGCGGAGACTTAAGTGTACCCTACTTTAGGCATTAGGTGCATACAACCAACATTTTCCAATACTTTCAAAAAAAATTAAAATACAAATACCCAAAATACAGTACAACCAACATATAATATCCAATATATAATACAATAACCCTTAGATTTGTAATCAATCCATCCCAATAATTTTCGGTTAACCCGTAGCTTGAATCTACCAAATTTTTGCTTGTTTGCTTTTGGCTTTTAGCACTCTTCTATCTTTTACTAACCTTTAACGCCCCCATTTACTTTCGATGGGTTTTTCTTTTACAAGTATATTTTGTGCAATATTCTGATACTTTACTTTTATTTAATTATGATATTTGGTTTGCCAACACCATACTACACCACAACACAACACAACTAACTAACCATAAAAGCTCTTTTCCAACACTGAATTTCTTTGACCAAAGAGCTTTGCTGCAATTTCGGGAAATTTTCAAGCACTGTGTACTTATGTGGGACAGACATGGATTGGGGATACAAATGCTGGATGCAAAAACTTCATTTTTTCCTTCTGTTTCCATGGCCTTCAGAGCTTTTCTTTGTGGTGCTAAAGCAGGTTCTACTATATTTCATGGTCAGACATTTGTTTTCTCTTTTGTCAGAGCTTATAGGATCTAAGATTTTTTCTTTTATAAGATCTAACACACACACTCATACACACCCACACAAATGTACATACACCGACATACCTATACAAACACTTTTCGAAACAGAAAAAAAGTATACACATTATGTTTTTGATATTTCAATATTATGCCTGAAATTTATTTAGATTTTATTTAATTTGGTTTCTTGGTTTTCTTCTTACTTTGATGATCTTTCGTTTTCTGGTATTGAAGTGTGTACAATGTATTTCAAACTTATGAAACACATTGAACATACCTTCCTAAGTACAGTGGGGTAAAGAAAAAGTACCTAAAGGATCTTTTCTGTTTTTGGAAGGAGACTTTTCTAACTTTTTCTCTGTTCCTACCTTTCTTAGTCCTGACCAAATTGCTTTCGGTTTTCTCTATATATTTTGTTGTTTAGCAAACTTTTCAAAATTTCTGTATCCATAGAGAAGAAATTTTAACCCTACCATCAGCAACGCATCTGTGAAACCAATTGAATGATATTAATGTATCTTCTTATACATATATTCTTCCGACATAGGTATTTTATGATCTAATCAGGGATATTTCATCGCGTAAAAAACAACGCCAGACCGACGTGAAACAGCCGCCGAAGCCCAATTCTCATTGCTGCCAATTGCTGTAAGATGAAACAACCAACAAACAACAACTACCACATGATGAACAACAACAACCACAACAAATGCAGCAGCAAACAACTTGCAACAACAACAACTACAGCGGCCGCACGGATAAAACCCTCAACAAAGAACAGAACGTTATGTTAATAATAAATTAACTTAGAGAACATACACACACACACACACACACACACACACACACAACATACACAAAAAACAAAAACAAGAACAAGAAAAAAAGAAAATATCAAAAAATTATGTTCCGCACCAAACGAAAATGCAAAACACTCAATCCAAGCTAAAAAGGGCATTGTAATATACATAAACAATACTTTTTTTTTGGCAACAAACTAAATTATTTTTGCAACATGCAGCCGTCAGACAGTCAACAGTCAAAATTCCTTTCAAGTCACTTAACTTCTGGTTAAGTTTTCTTTAATTTGAACAATTGTTTTTTGTCTTGTTCGTTGCTCTTTCAAAAACGAAGGAGAAAAAACAAGCCTAAAGCGTAAACTTATTAAATATAATCAATCTTAGAAACCTAAAAACCAATTATGCAATTCATTAAACACTATAAATATCGTCCTTTTTTTTTTGTAATAATTTTTAATTTAAATAGCGAAATGCAAACACACACAAAACAAACAAGAAACCTTACAGAAAAGCTTTTTATGAATACTTCTATATATATTTAAATATACAAAAAAAAATAGTTAAAAAAAAACCGAAATTGCTATACAAAAAATAGAAACGGAAAAATAAATAATTTCCCATTACTAAATATTAAAACGAAATGAAACGAAACAAGTTTTTAAGGTAATTTTTGTAATTTTCTAAACGGAAAGCAAAAAACAAATAGAAATAGATATACAAAAATACAAAAAAAAAAAACAAATGCAAAAATTCAGAGAAAACTAGAGAAACGAATTATATTTTTGACAAGCTTGAGAGATTTCCCTTGAACAGTGTTTATTTCTTGTTTTCTTTTGTATTGTAACGCTGAAATACATCCAATATATATACATACATACAATTGTATGCATGTATATATAACTATATAAATATGGCAATTTCTCCCAATTGATTTGCTTGTTTACTTTTGTAAAACTGCATTCTGTATTGTAATGTTTAAGCTATTATTATTATGATAATTATTATTATTAAATATATAAGTTATATATGCAATCAATTGATGGATGGTTCAACTTTTGTATCAAGCACTTTCCTTCCTCTATCTCTCCCTCCCACCCCTACCTCCTACCCTTTATGCTTTCTGTCAAATTTGTGAAAATTTGTTGCTAATCCCACAAACACGGACACAAACACACGTTCAAACACACTCTTTCTCATTCACAAAAACAAACACTCGCTCACACGCATACATATGTATATCCAAAATAAAATTCAGCAACAAAACGCATTTTTTTTATATGAAAATATATATATATACATAAATTATTATTACGAGAGTTACAAATGGCGATTGCAGGAGCGTACGTTTAGCTTGACTCAGAAATAAACCGAAAAATATGAGAAATAAAAACCAAACAACAACAAACAAAAAACAATTAAAACTTAGTTTTACTTTCAATCAAACAATCATTATCTTTTGTGTAAGGATCCACAAATATATATATTTGGAAGCAATGGTACGATAGAAAATGCTTGGAACACACCAAAGCATTACCGAGGGCGTCAGGCCGCTCCCTCCGTTCGAAGTAAAATCTATCTTTTGGGGGCTGGAAAAGTGATCCAGCTCAGAATGATCACAAATATACATGCCCAAATCGGACGAAATATGGATAGCTTTATCTAGGGAACATCAGACATCTTTTGACTTGTCTCCTTCTCTGATGGCAATCGTAGCATTAAACTAGCTGGATCAACAGGTTTCGGCACCCATGAAATACATATGTAAGTAAATTATAACTGGAGACAGTGCATGGTATTTAGCAGGGACCGTAAATAAGAGTTA
This sequence comes from Drosophila helvetica, assembly GCA_963969585.1. Taxonomy (NCBI): domain Eukaryota; kingdom Metazoa; phylum Arthropoda; class Insecta; order Diptera; family Drosophilidae; genus Drosophila; species Drosophila helvetica. The sequence goes on along the minus strand of OZ018401.1, from coordinate 17,453,559 downwards.
TGGGTTAAAAAAAATGGAGGCACAAAAAAGCCTCCCAAAAGGAAGGGGAAAATGGACATATGTTATTTTCGCACAGAAAATTCAAAAACAGGATAAACTTTTATTTGGCATTTTTTTGTTTAAAATTATTTTTTAATTATTAAAATTAATTTATATAATAAAAATAAAAAATAATTATTATAATTAATTTAAAAAAATAAAAATCAATTCATAACTTTTATTTTCAATTTTTATAATAAAAATGGAAAATAAAAATTATTTTTCAATTTTTATTTTAAAAATTGAAAATAAAAATTGAATTGAAATATCCTTTGAACCGAAGGAGACAGATCATATATAGACCCATATATATGATCTACTCATTAATACCTTTCAGTTGATATATAACATGTATGTACATATGCATGTACATATGTACATATGTATGTACATATGCATGTACATTGACAGTTACGAAAAGATACACTCCCCAATTTGTAAAACACATATGTTTTTGCTTTGAAATCTGTGTGTTTTTTTTTATTTTTTTCGCATTTTCTGTTTTCTTTACACATTTACATTTATATATAATATATAGATCCGTTCTTCACATATACTTTTTTATATCCGTTGCAGTTGATTCATGCCTCAATTCATTCCGTTTTCATGTTTTTGTTTGTTGTGGTATTTTTTTAAAATTAATTTTACAAGTTACATTTACAGCTAAAAAGGTTTTCTCTCGTTTACTTCTGGTTTTTTTTTTTTTTTTGTTAAATGTTTATAATTTTTTCTTGCTGTTTTTGTTGTGTTTGCTGTCAGCTTTCTCCTTTATAAATATACGTTTTTTTTCGAGTTTTTTCTCTCTTTTGTTGGTGTTTTTTCTTGTTTTTGTTTGTGAATAATTATAATTTGCAATACTCCCGATGATTTTTATTTTCAACTTAAAGAAAGAATTTTAATAGAAATTAATAGATAATTAAGTTAGGCTTAACAATTCTAAAATGAAATCGTTTTGTTGCTGTTTTTGTTTTTTGTATTTTTGTATAGTTTTTCAGTTAGTACGAATTACACAAAACAGTATTAGGTTGGCTACTTAAAAATAAAACTTAAACAAAATTAAAAAAAAAAACCATTTACGAAAACTAATTTCCAATTTTTAAATCAAAAAAATCCATAAATTAAAGAAGAAAACTTAAAAAAAACCTAATTACGATTTAGGGTTACGATTCTTCAAAAGGTGAAACTTATCTTTTTATTATTCTTTATACAATTGCATTTATGATTTATTAATAACAGAAATCAAGTGAGAAACAGGAGGCTATATATTGTAGATCGTAGAATTATATCCAGGGGCGCAGTTCCTCTTTCAGCTTACAAAATAACTAAAACATTTTACAGTTTACATTCAAAAACATTTACACAGACAATCCATACACATACATATATATTACTCCTATATTCTATACGTTTGTTAGATTTCGATTTTTTAAGCTTTTATGGTTGGTTTTCGCTTTTGCTTGCATTGCAAGTAAAAACTCTTTCTTGTGTGAAAATAATTTTCATTTGTGGGAAAATCTGTATAAAAATCAAATATATTTTTACGTTACTCTTTGTCCACTTTTTGTTTTTTTTTTTGTATTTTTATTGTTAATTGGAAACGAAAAACCGGCTTTTTTTCAAAATGGTATTTACAAAATATTGAAAAACTTTTACGTTTCGCTCTCCTAGCTACTTTCTTTATCTCTCTTCTTCCCTACTAGTTCGTGTATATATTTACATACAAACATATATATGTATATATAATAGATAGATGATATATAGTTTTATATTCATTGCCGCTACATTACAAAAAAAAAACAGCAAATTCCGGAGGAATTCCCTCTCTTTCTGTTGGTGGCCATCTTTCTGTTCGTTATTGTTCCAGGACATATCTTTTGCTAATACTTTTATCAATTCTCCTTTCATCTTTATCCTTTTCGTCCTTGTCTCTAGATATACGTACATACATATCTATATATATATATTCTAACACATACACATTGAAAAAAATGCTCCAAAATATAACATTTAGTTGTTTGTTTTTGTTTTGTTTATAGTTTTACAGATTTTTGTCTAGTTTGTTTTTTGTTTTGCTTAAATCAATAATTGTTGTTTGTTTTTCTTTTGTTTTTGTTGCCTATTTCTATTTTGTTTTTTTTCTCATTTTTCTTTGTATATAAATATTTTTTTATAAGCTTTTAAAACTGTTTTTTGTTTTAACAAAAAATGTTTTGTTTTTTTTTGTTGCGTATGGTGGCATTATTTGTTTGAAATTTTTACTACCGTAAAATGTTGTTACTATTTTCGACTTTTGATTCGACCACACTTACAGTGCGTTGCATAGCTATAGAAATAGCTTACATGGCTATGAAACGCACTGTACTAACATTATATACATATGTCCTATGTCTTCTTATATGCATTCGTGTCTTTCGAAAACAAACCGAGAAAATATTACAAAATATATGTAAAACTTTGGATTGAAATTGGGATGGGGATGGGCGGTGGATAAATATGGGATATGGTATGTATAGTATATACTAAGAGCTCGCGCACACTTTCAAAATTTGGAGCTGTTTCCTCTGTGTTTTTAAACTATCTCAGCGAAATGTTGCATACAGTTATATTTTATGACTGCCAATCATTTGTCGGAATCGGACGGATCGGACATCTGTATATATGTATTGCCCATTTGTGTTATTGTACATAACTCACACAAATTTGGTGAAAATTGGAGCACTATATCATATAGCAGCCATAGTACCGAAATATTGATGATTGATATCATCAATCAGATTGCTTAAAAAAAAAAAGCCAAGTTAGCAATGTGCGCACTTGCACCGGTCTTTATCTGAGACTTAGAATAAGTTTTCAGCTCCGCTTTCGGCTAGAGTGTGCGCGCGGACTTAGAGGGCTGGGAGAGGAGGGTCCTTAGCTTATTGCACTATTACACATTTAGCTACACAATGTCTACGACGATGTCAGTGTTTGTCTCGCCTTGGTTTCACCTGCTACGATGCTCTAATATCTAATTCAAATGGGTACTACACACATATCTTTCGCTATGGATGGTTCTACACCAGTGATCGGCACGCACACTTTCAAATGTTTTGCAGTGCACAGTGTGCACACACACACAAACATGTAGATATACATACATATATGGGGGCTATGCGATAAATTCTATGGTTAAATGTATTTGCACACGCAGATATAACAAACACGCAAAATACTCTCTAATTGTTTTATAATTCTATTGATTTGATTTGATTTGATTTTTGCTTCGTTTCTAGACACTCAAAAAGGAGCAGAAAACCATTATTTTGAAATATACAGAATGCTCACATAATAGTTTCATGTCATTTTGCGGTAGTAAAAAAGTAATCCTTGTTGGCTGTTATCTTTACATAAGTACGCGTACTCGTTATCCGTTCTCTTCTCAATACAAAAATACTCGTACTCATTCTCTTTACCTTGCTATAAAAAATGAGTACATCATTTACTCCGCTTGGTGTTTGGTCAAAAGTAGAGACTACAAAAGGATTTTTCATTTTGTTTTCCTATAGATAGTATATAGATCTATATGCCTTGCCAAAGTGTGTTGCAAACTTGTTGTTGGAAACTTGTTTTCGTTTACATTTTAATCATAATAAGTAATCATTTTTTGTGTGGTTTCTCCCCCTAACTTCTTGTTTAGTTGTAGATATACATATACATATATATGATATATACGATATATATATATACATATATACATATACATTATATAAGTGTATGTGTATACTTATAAAGCGTTACCCATTGGTGGTTTCTGTTACAACAGCGCATTTTGGTTTACAATTTCTTATCCTTTTTCTTTTACAAGTAAATGTGCTACTCTTAGTTGTTGTGTTGTTGTTGGTGTTTTTGTTCAGATAGATCTAGATCTTTACTAGACTATAAAGTAGTACACTAAAATTTAATTATTTATATATATATATATTTATATATATGTATACAATTATATAAATGTTGCATTTTTGCATTGGTTTGTGTGTGTGTGTTGAAGTGCTGCCGCTTGGTGAATTTTCTATTGCTGTGTTGTTGAAGATTCTGTTGCTCCTGCTGCTGTTGACATTGTTGACGATGATGTTGCTGTTGGTGTAAAAGCTGTTGCTGCTGTTGATTGTTGTTCGTGTTTATTGTTTGCTTATTGCTTTTAATTCTTAATCCTTTTGTTGGATTTTTTATTGTTGCTCTTGTTGGTATTTCCTCATATTATTGGTCTTGATTGGTGTTGATTATTGTTGCAAATGTTGTGGCGAGTTGTTTTGTTTTATTGTTGCACATGTTGTTGTTTATTGTTTTTGTAGTTTTGTTATATTTTCTCATTTTCCTGTTGTTGTCTTGTTGGCTCGTGTATGTGTGTCTTCCCCATGGTTTGCTGTTGTCACTTCTTTTGGTGTAAAATCATCTATTAAAAAATACCTCTCCTCTATCTCCATCTATCTTTCTTTGCTCTCTTTTACACAATGATTTTCAAAATCGATGCTAAATTTTGGGCGGAACTGTTTGTTGTTGTTGCAACAAATGTAATTGTTTGCTTTTGTTGAAATTTATGTGTGTGGTGTGTTTTTGTGTGTGCCTAGTTGTGGTGGTGTTGTTGTTGTTGTTGACAAAGAAAAGTAGAAGATTCTTGAAGAACAATTTGTAGTTCATCTTCTCTTGGTTGTTGTTGGTGTTGTTACATTTTATAAGGTGGGAGCTGTTGCACACAATTCAGTTGTTGTTGCTGTTGTTGTTATTTTTATTGTTATAGTTGTTGTAATTGTTTGTTGGCTGTTGCTTCTTCCTCCACAAATTACTGCGCCGTTGTGCCAGCACTGAGCCTCAAGAAATTGTAATTACGATCCTTGTCCGCCTGATGGAAACCTGATCGAAATTTGCAATAAGAAAGTTGTGATTAGAAAACATTAAACGTTGCACCAGAGTTTCGCTTACCATTCGCTGATCCCGCAGCTGATGGCACTGCGGTTGCCACTATGGTGGCGCCTCCATTCAGGGCGGTGCCAGGGCCGCCTGCGGCCCCATGGTACTTGAGGCCAACGCTGCGCGATCCCAATAGATGCGCGGTCGTCGTCTGTGTGGGCGACGATGAGGAGCTTGACGATGAGCTGGACGACGACGACGAGGATGAGGAGGAGGACGACGATGATGAGGAGGAGCTCATGAATGAGGCCGACGACGAGACACCGCTCGACGATGAGCTGGGCGATGGCGACGGCGTCGATGGTGTAGGCGAGCCACGTGTTGTGGTTGCACCCAATGTCAAACTAGTGGGACTACCCGCCGGACTGCTGTGGTGGGAGTGATGCTGGATGGCCGTTGGTGAGATGGCCAGAATGCTGCCGTTCTTAATTGTCATGATGGCTGTTCCGGTGGTGGTTCCGGTTCCGGTTCCATTCCCATTTCCATTTCCATTACCGGAGATCAAGTGGTTTCCAGCAGCAGTGACAGTCACAGCCACAGCTTTCCCGCTGGAAGAGGAGATATGCTTTGAGTTGGTTCCTGCTCCTAATACTCCTCCCACTGTTGCTGCTCCTGCGGCGGGCGCTGCTGGTGTTGTTGCATTCGTTTTGCTTATCACAGTTGTTAGCTAATTTTTTGCATGAAAAAAACAGAGACAGTGATATAGATTCTCGATCGGTTAAGGGTCGGGGCAGGGGCGGTGACGATTGGGGCATCTTCTTACCCCAGTTGCACAAACAGAGGCTGTTGTGGCATCAAACAGTATGGTTGTTCCGCTGCGTCCACTGGCTGTTGCGGATGCTGATGAGCCGGCCGTCAGGCAAACGGCTAAAAGAGAGACAGAGAGAGAGAGCGTGAGATGATTGCACAACACGTCAAGGTCGCCGGAATTCGATTGGCAGAACCTCAAGCGTATGGTAAATTTGATCTACATGCAGCGCAATATGCAATGCAAATCAGATTTCGGACCGGCTGTTTGTACCTTTTTCAATCAGTGGAATGCTCTGCTGGTCCGTGTCCCTTCTCAAACTATTCAATCGCTTTTGCAGCTCAATCTTCTGCTTGGCCAGACGCTCCACCTCCGCCTCCTGTTCGCGGTCCCGCTGCGTCAATTGCTAAAAGATGACAAAAGGAGAGTGAGAAAATGCTATTGATTGCTATTCAATCATTGACACCCACCTTGACATATTTGTGGGCCGTATCGAGTATTATCAAGTTGGAGGTCTTCTTCCGATCTTCGTCCCCCATGGGCAGCTCCCTCTTCAGCTGATCGTAGCACTCCTTCAGCTGGGCCCGACGATTCTTCTCCAGCTTGTTGTGCACCTCCCGAGTCCCAGCTCTGTGTTGTACGATCGCAAAATACAGTAGTAATTAGTATTCTGTTTGGATCAGATCTCGCTTGGGGCACTGATGCACTCACCCGTTGCTGTTGGAGCTGGTAGTGCGCCTCCGTCCGCCGTGGCTTAGTTGAGATCCCACCGCTGGCGCCGAAGTCGAAACTGCGGAGCTGCTGGCCATCGACGCTGCAGCGGCGGCTGCTGCCGCCGCACTCGCTGCCGCCTGGACATTGATGAGCTGGCGGTAGGAGCTGCTAGCGCCGCCCGCCACACCACCCACCACCCGTCCGCCATTCACATAGCCCAGTGGGTGGTGGTGTTGCTGGCTGTCGCCTTGGGTGGGCGCTGAAAATTTATGGGAGGAGAGTGAGTACGAGCGTATACGGGCATTCGTGTCGGCCACTTTTCGTGTGGACATCGGTGGCGGGGTGAGTGGTATCCCTGTCTTCCCCAGGACCTGCTTCTGTTGCTGTTGCTGGTGGTGGTGGTGGTGGTGCGGGTGGTGCCGCTGACTCTCCTGCCAAATGGCATTTTGCAAATCAGACAGGTGACCTGCACTGCCGACGCCTACCCCATGGCTGGCACCCAACAGAAAGGCGGAGGCGGAAGCCGGAGCGGAGGCTCCTGCCGCTATCGGATTGGAGGCGGAGTTGGAGCCGCTGTCGGGCGCCGGGTAGACTGCGCTCTTGCCATCCGACACCAGCAGATATTTGCGCGGAATCTCCGATCCACTGCCACTACCACTGCTGCCACTGCCACTGGCATTACCGTTGCCGTTGCCATTGCTCAGTTTGTGCTTTGGAGCCTGATGGATCAAGGTCGGGGCCCCACCACTGCCGTTCGCTCTCAGAATGAAAGCAACTGAGGCGGCGGCGGCTGAAGTGGCGTTGGAGGTGGGAGATTTGACAGGAGACGTTGGAGAGTTGGGGCTACTGCCTCTCGATGCAGTTGCCACTGCCGTTGCTGCTGCTCTGCCTGATGCTAATGATGTTGCAATTAGTTGTTGCTGTTGCTGCTGCTGCAGTTGCAGTTGTTGTTGTTGTTGGGAGTAGGAGTTGTTGGAGTTGGACGAGGAATTTTCATCCTCTAAAATGTGATCCGACAACCAAAGACAACATAGGGAGAAAAAGATAGAAAAAAAGAAAGAAAAATCATAATAAGAAAAAGGATAGGATTTTCCAAAGACCAAAACGAAAACGAAAACAAAACTCATGATGGATTTCTTTCAAATGTGTGGTACGAGCATGAAAGGCAAATGACGTCAATTTGCATTGTGTGGCATGCAACTACCTCTAGCATTCAAGTACGAGCTAAATACTGAATATTCCGCTCATCCGAAAGTGCTGATTGGTGCTATGAACAAAGAATGTCGCCATTGTCAGGCGCTCAAATTTAAATATGACTCAGGTGGTATGTGCTGCCGCCCATCAGGGAGAGAGGAAAGATTTGAGAGATTGTCTAGAGACGAAATTCCTAATTCCTTTTTTATGGTTTCATTGAAGAAAACTAAAAATAAATTTTTATTTGAATATTTTTAAATTTACTTTCATTTTTAGTTTAGAGAATTTTTTAGTTTAATTCTTAATATTTTTGATTTTAATTTTTTAAATTTACTTTCATCTAAAATTAAGATCTTCTTGTAGGTTGATTCTTACTATTTAATTTTTTGTATCCTATTTTTTTTTAGTCTTGTTCTTTGTTTAATTTTATTAATTTTTTTTCATACATGTGAAAAACACATTTAATTTTTAATTTTGGGTTCTTTGATTTATTTTTAAAAATTGTAATTTTTTTCATAACGATCTATACAAAAATACAAAATGTAAAAAACTACACAATTTATTTGAATTCTCCTCCTCATTTTTAATCGGAGTTGCAATAAAAACAATAAATGCCTGAATAGAATTATCGTGAAAGTACAAATTTTAAATTGAAACATTTTTACTAGGATGTCGGAACTTGCCACAGAACAAATCTCCATATTTTTAGACTGATTATTCTCCATAAAAGCGCAGAATGAGTGACAGAATCTAAGGCTTTTATTATTAGAAGATGACCACACGGTGGGGTGGTCTTTAATGGAAACGGAAACCGTTAAGGAAGGGTTTTAGTTGCTTAGATGGATTATATCTAACATATTAATTGAAAGAAAGAAAAGCCACAAAGAAAATGAAATAACAACAAATAAAAGCAAAACAATAATTAAGTCAATCACAATAAATTCAGCAAATAGTCTGACAAACAGCAGCAACAAATAAATATAATCAGGAGTCGGCAATCAACGAATTCACAATAAATGTTTAATGAGGTCCTTGAGCACAGGTTAATTATATGGTGATTATGGGTGCGTGTGTGTGCGTGTGTCTGTGTGGGTGGTTGGATGAATTAATTATAATTCCGTTGGAAAATTCAATGCGATTTTCCCACAGTGCACACAGTTATAGTACAACAGCCATAAAGCACAGTAGTAGCAACAGCAACAACAACAGCAACAGAGACAGCGACAACCACAAACTACAACAATTCGAGGATATTACGAGTAGTATGCATTATTAATGATTGATTTGCCCGTCCCTTCGTTCTCTGTGGTTGCCTTGGCAGTGGAAAGGGCAATGGGGAGGGTGTTTTGGTGATGGGGGGGACTGGACTGGTTGGTTGGACTGGGTGGGTGGCTTGTCTGACACGTGTCCATTTGGACAGGTCGCAACCACAAAAGAGATTGAATAAATCACAAATAGTCGTAATAATATAATAGGTATAAACATTGAGCCCCCTTTCAGGGGAATCCCCCTAAAAGTATACCAAAGAACTGATGAATAACTGCCCCCATTAAATGGGTATTCGATTTCTGTTTGAGCTGGAGCTGTTATTCCAACTTCAAGACAGTTATCCCCATTAAATCAGTGTTCAACAATTTACCATAAGCGAACGGCCACCCAAAAAATGTACTTCTATAAGAAGCTATTAGGATTGAGATATCCTCACATCGAATAAAGCAAAATTATGGAATTGGTTGATCAATTATGGTGTCTTACCAAGAAAATTACTAGATAAATCGGTTTAAGGATAGATATCCTTCGAAATACCAGAACAATTTTCTCATCATCGTTCCTCTGATAATCCTATAGTATACGTTTTTGGGCATTCAAAATCCATCCTGAAGGCGAGATTACCGCCTCAACCCACCCCACAATCGCGAGTACCCATTTTCCACATCTCTTTCACTCGCTGTTCACACATGCACATGTTTTCCATGCCCATCCCCCTGCCATCTCCTCTCCGAGCAGCAGTTTTCACACCATTCCTCCACCTCCACCACCATTTCCATTTGCACCACCTTATCAGCCCAGCCCTTCCTACACCCAACACACACATTCTTGGCCCCTACCCACACCTGTTTTTTTTTTCTGTTCATGCTGCTGCTGTTGCCACCGGGCTTTTGCAATTGCCGTCTGTGTGTGCCACGTGATGAAAGCGCACGTGGCTGCAACAGCAGCAGCAGCACTTGGGGGAATGTTATCAACACTTGCACGCACACACACACACACACACACCAATAGAGGGAGCACACACAGATACATCACACATAGGCAGGCACAATATGTGTATACAGTCATTGCCATGACGATAATGACGATGTATCCATTTGTTTTCGACGGCAAGGGCTCCAAAAGGTTGGGTATTGCAAACGATACAGCTTGTTGGTGTGTTTTCTGTTTGTTTATTTGTTGTTGGTGAGTTTTCGATTGGTTCGTTTGTTGTTGTTGAGTTTTCTATTGGTGTTGTTGGAACCTTTCTATCGTGGTTTCTGTCCTTGGTGTAGTTGCTGTTGAACTTTTCGTAAATGCATTCCTAATTTTTGAAATCTTGGGGCTATCTTGTAGGAGTCCAATTTTCAATTGGATAGAACATACATAAAAGAAATTCCAGATTGGAGAAACGCAAATTAATAAAGACACAACAAACAATTGTCTTTCATACATACAGTGGTGGAAAAAATAATATAAACATTTTTTTTTCGTATTTTTTAAAAATTTGTATCATTGAAAATCTTTTTTTTAAGTTTAGTAATTTTATTTTAAAGTCTATACAGTAACGCATCAAAATGTAACAAAACAAAAATTAGTTTTTCAAGTTTTTAGGTTTGGATGACATGCTTTTTGTGGCTAGAGGGAAATTACATATTTCGAGTGCCTAACAGTGCCCCTTTCACAAGCAAGGAAGCGCCTCTCACCTTGAATCTAAGTACACCTTGCATTCACCACACACACACACACATCCTACACTTCTCCCAATTTTCCCTCTCCAGAGATTAACCATTGAGCGGCCGTGGGCTCTTGTCTCTTGCTCCTTATTTTCTGGAAAGGCCCAAGAATCACGTTTAAAAATAGACATTTCCAGTGAAATTTGACAGCCCAGAGCAGAGTGTCTTCTCCCTTACCTGCGGATTAATTCTGCTTGCATAATCTTGCACTTCTCTCGCACACACAACCCCCCAAAAAACCCTCCCACCAATTGTTGTGGAAGCTCCAGCTGATGACGAAACAAAAGCAACAGACAGCCGTACAGCAAAATACAAAGAAAATACAAGAAAACAACAACAGGAAAAGGAAAAAGCAGTGGTTCAAAAGCAGCACACAAGCAACACCAAAAACAAAACAGAATAGGAATCAAGTGAGAAGAAAGGGCGGGAGGGGAGAGAGAGAGAGCACCAAGAGATACAAGGGGGGTGAGGTGGGTGGTGTAAAACAAAGACAGCTGTCCATATATTACATGCAACAAAAGCAAACGCAACAATAACCAACCAATTTGTAAGTGTGAAGAAAACAAACATAAAATAACAAAAATAAAAAAAACATAAAAGAAAGGCAAAAAATAAAGTAATAACATGAAATGGGCACGAAAAAGCAATACAAAAACATAAATGCGTACAAAGTTCATTGACTTTGTTTTACACCACCAACGCAAGAGAGAGCGAGAGAGAGTAGCCCAAAGAGCAAAAGAAAGAGAGCTCCAGCTAAGAAAGAGAGCCACAGTATAAAGAGGAGCGAGTGGGAGAGTTTTGCATGTTGTTTGTTTGCAAAGCCACGAATGAATGCAGACAAAGAGAGACACAGAGAGAGAGAGAGAGAGAGAAGGAGAGCGGATGTGTGAAGAGGGTGGGGGGAAGCAAGAGCATGCCAACGCTCACGTGGGCTGCTGATTCGCTTGCATAAACACTTTGCTGCTCCACCACTCTCTACCTCTCTCTTTTTTTTTTTGTTATGAGCTGTCATTAGTTTGGGGGCTAGTATGACTAATTTGTCAAAGAGAGAGGGAGAGAGGCTCGCGCGATGCGAGCCATGACGTGACCCCAAACAACAACAACAGCAACAAGTACGCTTTGTACGTGCGAAAAAATACGAAAACAGGCAAAAGCGCATGACAAAAACGAAAAACAAAAACACACACTGAAAAGAAACGAGAAGAAGAAGAAGAGGAAAAAACCAAAAGATGAAAAAAGAAGCAAAAACCCAAATGAGCACAGCAAAAGGCAAATGGAAAAAAAAAACGAAACGAAACGAAAAACAACAAAAATATACATACATACATTTGTACATATGTACATATATGTATTTCTTTTTGGACGCTGCTGCAGTGCTCTGTCAGCGCCCACCCCCGCATCTTCACTAGCCCCCCCCTCCCACTTGTATGCAGCACTCGTATGTATCATAGTCAAGGAAACAGCGCAGCGATCGCAGCAGCAACGGCAGCAGCAACATCAGCATGACAATTTAGCACATGCCAATTGGGCTGCGCAGCTGACGCTGACGCCAACACTGACTCGGCTGACGTCGGCCGCTTACCAAACAGCGCGCGCTAAAAATATAACAGTACCTGCTGCGACTGCTCCGACTGCTGCTGCCACGCTTGCAACCTGTGACCAAGAGAGAAAGACAGAGAGAGAGAGTGCTGCGTTTTGGGGTACAGTGCGCGCCCACGCAAAGTGCAGGGCGGACAACAGACAGCGTCGACGCCAGCGACGACGTCGCGACTTCGCAAACAAGGTCAAAACAAGTTTAAATGCAGCGAACAAAAAAATTAAGAGAGCGCCAGCACCGAAGAGAGTATGAGAGAGATAGAGAGGGAGAGAGAGAGCAGTAGATCAGCAGCCAGCAAGAGTTTCGTTTGTGGGAGGAGGGTTAGGGGGTGGGGTAGGGGGTATAGACAAAGAATTACTGCAGCAGGCAGCTGCATAGAAAGAGCTTTAGATTCTGTTCTGATGATGTTTCTGAATACATATTTTGGCAGGGTATCAATAAACGCCCATCTACTGGCAGGATATTCTCATAGATTATTTTGGATGGGATGATGATGACGATGACAATTGAATTGAGAGGGAGAGAGAGAGAGACAGAGAGAGGGCGAAGGCATTGAAACTTACCCGAGATAATTGTGCGACCTTCGCTGTGGCGCAGCGATGACGACTCCAATTGTCCATGGGCGGCGGCGGCGGCGGCAGCAGTGGCGGGTGCAACGACGCTGACGCTGCCAACGTACTCGTAATCATGGCCAGCTCCGGCGGTTGCCACCAATTGACTGCGTGGACTGTTGCTGTTGCTGCCGCAGCTGCTGCTATTGCTGCTGCTGCTGCTGTTGTGGCCGTTACCGTTACCATTTCCGTTTGCATACACGGAACCCGACAACGATGATGATGACGATGCTGCCGCTGCTGCTGCTGCTGCAATGCTGCCAATGATGCCGTTACTCCCCGTTGTATTTCTATTGTGCTGACTCGCGCTGTTGTTGTTGTTGTTAGTGGGTATACCGATGCTCTTGCTGCTCCGATAACCGACATTCCCATTGATGCAGTGCAGCGGCATCGGCTGTGGCACCAGGCCGATGCCACCACCTGCTCCTCCTCCCGACTGCGGGGGCTTCTCATTCTGCTCAATGAAGAGCACCGCTTGTATTAGCGCATTTATGCCCCCTGACATAGCCGACGACGCGTCTCAATACGCACTCTCGTACTCTTACTCGTACTCTCGGACACCCACGCGCCACACACACCTTCACTTTGGAGACAGGCACACACACACACGCACACACAGGCACACACGTACGCACGCACGCACTCACGCAACACAACGCTATGATGATGATGATGATGATGATGATGACGACGAAGACGACGACGCACACACAGAGCGATTTATTTTAGCGAGAGAGCGCGGGAGAGGAGAGGCACAGAAGACAGGCACAGCTTTAAGTCGCGACGAGACGACGACACGTTTACAGTTGTATGTTGTTCAAAGAGAGAGCAGAGCAGAGCTTGTATTGTATTTTTAGTTGTTGTTGCTGTTTGAGTTGTTGTTCGGCTTCGGTGGTTGTTGTTGTTTGTTGTTTGTTGCTTGCGTGGGTTGCAGTTTTTCTTCCTTTTGTTGTTGTTGTTCTTGTTGCAATAATAAATTTGTTGTTAACGTTGTTGCTGTGTGGCTGTGTCTGCTGTTTAGGCTGGAATGAGCAGAGACGAGAAGAAAAATACGTTTTTTAGTTCAGTTATTCTTCACAAGCAATGCACAGAGAGGAAAGAGAGAAACAGAATAAAGAGAGAGCAAAAGGCGAAAAAACTTTAAGTTTCAGATTATCTATGAAGCTTTGGTCTGCTTGTAAGCACCGCAAGCAAATACATACATATAAGATGCAACTAAAATTGCCAACAATTTTTAACAAATTTGACACAATTGTCGCCTGTACAAGTTAATTCTTTTTTGTTTTCAACTGTTCCATCAACCTTTGGGGTAACGGTACCATTTTGAAATCATCTTCGACACATTGGTCGCCTGCACGAAAGCTGAGCCAGAGAGAACTGTGAAATGCAGACGCGAGCAGCTGTTGCGTTTGCGCTAATTGTTCACAGCTGCGTGTCGGCAACAAAAGTCAAAAGAATGAGAGAGAGAGAGGCCCCCACCCCGCTCCACACACCACAAACACACAAAACCAACAAGTTGCAGCCGCGCAGTGCAGTCGTCATCTAATCAATGGAGGAAAAATGTGGAGGAGAAAAAGGAACATTGGCGCGTGCGCGCAGTCGACGCTGGAATTCCCCTTCTGTCAGCTGCTCTGAGTTGTATGTGTATGTGTGTGTGTGTGTGTGTGTGGGGCATTCAACTGAGCGGCAAAATGCATTGTTGTTGTTTCGCTCTGTCATAATTCATATAAAAGGTCAAGGGTCGCATCCCGTTTGTTTTCCAAGGGCTGCGTGGAGCGAGAGAGAAATAGTCAGAGGGTGCCGTGCCGTTGCAGCCGGCGAATTAACTTGCCAGCCGCTCTCTTGAGAGAGCCATTACAACAGTTACTTCAATAGACAGAGAGAACGGCAAAGAGAGAGAGAGATAGAGCTTATAGAAGCTTTTTTCCTTTTTCTTTTTTTTTTGTTATCGTCTGTCGTGCGGGTGATGTGGGATGCTCCGTGGGGGCAGCTGCCTTGACATTAAACGCGTGACACCACCCACCACCTACCGCCTACACCTCTACATCCCCCCCTCAACATTCCCAGCACATACATACATATGTACATAGAACAGGGTGACGGTGACACAGCGGAGCTGTGGGTGCCCCACTGCGGCGCGTGGCAAAATTCTATTAAATATTCAAATGGAAAATCGCTTTAAATGGATCAGGAGAACAACAAGAAATTGCAATAATTACCTCACCCCCACCCCAACCACCACGTCAGTAAGAAGCCGAGAATAACTTGATTCCTGAGAAATGTTAATACATATCGGGAGGACTGAGGAGATGGAGACCACTGCGAACACACAAGGACTTTGTTTTCCTATTACCTGGAAAGTAAACCAGAAATCGACCCCAAGAACAACAACAACAGCTAGAACCAGGGGCAGGACAGGGGGCGGAGTGAAATCAACCCCGGGGTTAAGGGGTCGTCCTTTTCGACATAGTATATTTCTCAAATACTTTATGGCCCATTGTCAGGCTTTCTTACATATATACACGTTGAATCGAAGGAATCGCCGGAATCAGCGTGTGAAAGAAAAATATGTAAAAGAGAAAGGTGGGGCGGAGACCAGGACGGGTCAGGAACGGGAACGGGAACAGGAACAGGGATGATGATGACGATGATGGGTTGGCTGGCTGGCTGGGCATCCAGGCACACACAATCCTAATAATCATATAAAACACTTGAGTGGACGTGGACCCGAAATGAGAATTCAAAAGTCAAGAAACGAAAAGAGAACTTTCAAGGGGAGTACAGCAAAACGGTAAATGTTAAAAAGGCAATAAAAGAGAAACGAAAAATCCAGAAAGGAATTTAAAAAAAGTGCCAGAATATAATGAGATACAAATTGAGGGACCACCGACCTTTTGCGGTTGACTAGAGAAAACCGAGAAAGGGAGAGAGAGAGAGAGATAGAGAGGACAGTGTAATATGAGAAACTTCCTTGAGAACATCAGACGACAAGATCACATCAGAGATGAGAGATCTGTCAGCAGAAATTTAATCTTTTTTGGTGGACATTTAGGGAGAATACAGGTAGAAATTAAATTCATGAAAAGCTCCATCGAAACATGTATGCCTCTCAAGGACCCCAGACCGCATTCGAGCAAGGACTGACCGGCGATAGCATTCACTCTTCAGTCTTTTGCCAAAGTTTTCAGAAAACTATTCTTAAAGCAAAATGCACTTGAGAAAATCAAAAAAAAATAAAAGCCCTCTTTTCTCAGAACATTTCTAAGAGGAAAGTGAATTTTTAAAGGAAGAAACAAAATGAGAAACGAAAATAAAGAGGAACCGAACAAAATAAAGAAGGAAGCAAAGCAGCAATGACAGAAAATAAGGAAATAAAGAGGAAAGCAAAGAACGCAATAAAAAGAAACCAAAAGCAAGACAACAACGACAGATTGTTTTTTTTTTTTTGTATTTTGTGTAAGCTTCCCCAAGAGAGAGAGAGAGAGAGCGGAGAGAGCTCTTCAGCTGGCTGGCTCTCTATTTCTCTCTCTTCCCCCCGTCAGACAGCAGCACGCACTTTCTTTTGCATTTCTTTCTCCCACCGTGTTCAGTGTTATTGTTGCTAATTTCGAAATGAAGAGTGATGGAGCGTGCAAAAAATAAAATTTCGTATAAAAATAGCCTAAAACGAAGGAGGAAAAAATCTCCGATGTACACACATGCATACGTGTTTCGCACACATGTATGGATGTGTGTATCTGTGTGGCAACATCGTTTCTGGCTAATTTTTCAATCAAACAAAATTCTAGGGACCTTTTTTTTTTAAACTTTCGAAAAAAAAAAAATTCAACAAAAATAAAGGAAAACTAGAAAACTAAAAGCTTACGCACACAAAAAGAGAGCCAGGCTGGGAGTAAGAGAGGGAGATTAAGAGAGAAGGCGGGTGGCTAGAGAGGGAGTCAATCATTGGATGGAGTAAAAGAGCACGAAAGCCGCTGAATGGCTGGACCTCTATTATTCAATTGCATTTTTATTTGAATTATTGCCAAATCCAGTTGTTTTTTCTTTCAATTTTTTTGGTACATGTACTTTTATTTGAATTACACCAGAATTTCATTTCCATTTTAAACCTACTTTTTGGTAAAAGTATTTGTTTAGCACTTGTAAAAAAATAGGTCCGCAAAGTTAGTCTTTGGCTGTATGTTTGTTGGTTTTCCTTTTTTTTTGTGTACTTGTGTTTTGGCTGAACTGACGCAACTTTTTAGACTGTGACGTCGTCTGCGACGAGACGACAAACGGCGACAGCGACAGCGACGGCGACGACGACAGTGGACGACGAAGCGCACGGTACGGCTAAACAACGTCAAATGAAAGCGTTGACAAGCTGCCAAAGCGGCTGGCACCAGAGTAGAAAAGCGGCAGTGGCAGCGGCAACGGCAGCAAAGAGTGCCATACAAAAGAGAGACAAAGCCAAGGTGCAATTTAGCAAGTGAGGAATACCAAGATAATCGCTCTATGAGATACAGTAACTTTTGTTTGTGTGGGTGAGAGAGGTCCAAACTCGAAGAGCGTACTTACTGCCATATCACGTACAAGCAAAGAGTGAGCGAGAGCTTCAAAGAGAACGTAGTCCGTCTGTCTGTTTGTCTGCCTGAGTGTGTGTGTGTGTATGCATGAGTGTGTGCAGGCGAAAAAGCGTAGACAGCGGGACCGCAGAAAAAAGCACGCGCTCCACTATAAATGCTGTGCTTGCGAGAGTGTTTTTATTTGTGTGTGCTGGCAGATGGTTGAGAGAGAACCGCACCCCACCCCACCCCGCCACAACACAGCACAGCGCAGCAAACCACTCACACTCACACCACCACCCCCCTGCAACGGAGAAAAAGGGCACATGCTAAAAACAAAAGCCCAAAAACATCAAGCAATAAAGCTGACCAACTGGTCTTTCTTTGCTTCTCTATCTCACCCACTCTCTCTTGCGAACAAGCAAAATGCAAAATCAAAGAAAAAAAAAAGGGAGAGAAAAGCCACACACAAAACACACACAATGCAAAACTTTTCGCACTTTGGAACTGCTTTTTTGGGCCTTTTTTATTATTTACCGTTAGAATTGATGGAGCACTGTTCTTTATTGTTGTTGTTGTTAAAACTGCTGTAGCTGTTGTTGCTCTCTCACTTGCACACTGATATCAAAAAAACAAAATATATCAAAACCAAAAAAAAAAAAATCAAACCAGAATGGCAATGCAAAAACGATGATGGTTCTTGAGGTTTGTTTTTCTGTTCTTCTTGGAGAAGGTTTTTTCTGCTGATTTTTGTTATTGTTTTTTCTTTTGTTATTATTGTTGTTTCATGGTTATTTCTTATTGTTGTTCCTGTGCCTTCGTTGCTAAGATCCTTTATGTTGATTTATATTATGCCTATGAACTTTTTCTTGTTGCTTAGCTGTTTGCTATATTTATTTCTTCGTTCTTTCTTGTTTGCTATGTTTCTAATTCGTTTCCTTTCGTTTCGTTCTTTTGCTTGTTTTTTGTTACCCGCACAAATGCAATGACAGAAGCAAACTAAATGCTGCCGCAGCTCGGGAATGGCTTTAACTTTGGCTGCGCTGCTGCTGCTGCTGTCGTCGTCGTCGCAGGCCAGTGGCAGCAAGCAGCGACTGCGACTGCGACAGCGACAGCAGCAGAATTCGCAAAAACAACAAAGGCGCACACAGTGCAGTGAACGTATGACAGAGAGAGGGAGAGAGACAGACAGAGAATGTGAACAGGGAGAGACAAGGTATATTAAGCTGAAGGTACGGCAATCTATCAGTAAGAGCAGCCACTATTTGCTTGCTATTACGAAACCTTGGGAGATAAAAATAATCTTCTGAATATGGCACTCCCACATACCACAAAGAGATCTAGAGAAAGAACGATTCTACCGCCTTACCTTCTATCGAAAATATACCTTGGGAAGAGCCAGAGGCAGAGAGCGCACGTGACGCGTTGCGTGCTGTCTTGTATGTATGGATGTATTGATGTATGTGTGTCTCTGTTTGTTGCTTTTCCTCTTGCGCTTGTGCATAGCGAAACAGGAAGAAACAACAGCAATGGGTAGTAAAGTAACTGCGAGCGGGGGCCGAGGTGGCAGCGGCAGCGGCGGCAGCAGCACCACCACCAGCAGCGGCAAACAGGCAGCCAGCGCACAGTAATTGTATGGGCAGCGTTCGGCGGACAGAGCCAAAGAACATTAGGGCGGACCCAATAAGTGCAGAGAAGACAGACAGAAAGACAGACAGGCTGCATGCCCATTGCAGTTTCTTTTCTTGCGACGAGATCCACTCGGGACTCTGTTGTGTGGGAGGTGCTGGCTGATTAGATAGAACTTGAATTCAAATCTGCTTTGTGGGGGCAAAGTAATTCCAATGGGAATTATTGCTTTCAATTCAATAAAGGGTCATTCCAGCTAGCTCTACGATTCTGTTAGACGGATAGATAACACAGCCATAGGTATTTGTTTTTGGAATACGAGTGTATGTATGTCCACAATTGTGGCAAGTGTTTTTGTGTGTTTGTAGTGGTTTCAAATTAAGTAATCAGATTCATCGAAGGATCAGCGAAGATTTGAGGACCACCCTAAAAATCGACATTCATCTCGATTCACTTCTGAGGAGAGCCCTAAGATGCCGCTTCGCCGTCTCTCTCTCGCTCTCCCTATTTTGCTGCTGGTTTTGGCGCTTATGCTGGTGCCGATGGTTCTGCTGCGTCATTGTTTCATTACACATCAGCTTTACTTGCTTCCTCTCTTTTCCATCCCACCAACCCCGTTGCAACCCGACCAAGCTATTCACACCTCCTTCTCTTCGTAGAAACAAACTCTGCTCTCCACTCACTCTCTTTAGCCAGAGTTGAGCGAGCGTTGTTTTCCGTTGTAAGTTGTTGTTACTTGATGCTGCTGCTGCCGTCTCGTCTCAGTCGCTGCTTATGCACTGTTTCTTGTGTGCTGTCTGTTTCCTTCCACGCAAGGTATATCAATTGGAAGGTGGGCGAATTCTGAAAGACTTAGCATGCAGGAAGTGGTGCCCCTTACCTTCTATTGAATGCACCTTGCCTCCAAAATGTTTGCTTGTTCTTGCATTTCTGCCCTGCCTGCAGTCCCTCATCTGACTCTCAGCCAGACACCCCCTCTCTGCTGTTCCCTCCTATCCTATTGGCTTTTGTTATTGTTATGATGCGTCGACGTCGACGTCAACGTCAGTGTATGCGTTGCGGCAGCGGCAATTTCGAAACGTGCTGGCATTTGTGTGGAACGGAACTTGTTTGGACATGCATGGGCTCGTTGCAGCGGCTGCGCGGCCAGCGTCGACAGCGGCAGCGGTTCAGCCTCAGCCCTGGACAAAACTTTGCAGCGTGGTGCTCCACGAAACAAAATACAGAGACAAACAGAGAGAGAGAGAGAAGTGTGAATAGAGAGAGAGAATAAGTGGAGTAAGAGATGCAGAAGCTGCAGCAGCAGCAAATTGTTTGTTTTCATAATTCCTCTCTTGCATTCCATTTTGCTCAACGGACAGAGGTTCTGAATGAAGGAGGTACGAAAGGGACGTAGAAGACTTGTTGGAGGGGAAGTGGAAACAGAACGGTAGTGGGTGAATTGGAGGGGGTGGGGGTGCTGGGGGAGCGAGAAGAGAGTGTCAGCAACAATGTTGCCAGCGCCGAGAGTTCATTGGACTTCTTTTTTTTGGGTCTCTCCCTCTCTATCTTTCTCTGCCATTTGCCCCCATTCCGCCCCCAACACAGCTTCCCCCCGCATCCTCCAGCACTGCCCGGTGCTACCTTTGTTTCGCATTTCTAGGTCAAAATTTACAATTTTAAATAACTCTGCATCCGCCACAGAGACGAATTGAAATTCGGACAATCTATGGATGGATGTCGGGCAACCCTTGCGCCTCGTACGATTTCGATCAAATTCACGGGGAAGCACACACCCATAACGATATTGAACGTTCTTTACGATCCAAGTACCTAACAGCCACCTAATCCTTCACAGATTAGATAATACAACCTGAACTGCCCTATAATAGATATTACATCCCAAGTTAGCTTCTTTTAAGGTAAGGCCATAGAATCGGGCTTGAATACGTGCTTGCAGAAACAGACGTGGTATAGTCTGAAGTATTTAAATATGTACATATAGGCTTCAACTTGAACGTCAACAAACTCCAAACGCCAGACAGTGGCTATTATTAATCCACAGACGGATCGGATCGGTGGGGTTTTTTATTTTTTGGGTGCAAATACCTTTTGAGCTCGTGGTGCCTGTAGGGGCTGTATTTGTTTTAACCAACTTCTGGCCAGGACACGTGCCAAGTTGGGGATATGGCACAGCCGCCGGCTATATAAAGGCTCCGGTGGCACCGAAGAAGACATCAGTTAACGGCTTCGCACTACCCAGTGAAGTCCCAACCACAGTTCCAGTTCCAGTCCCAACGTTTCAGTAACCTCAACAGCCAGGCCCAACATGAAGTTCTTCATTGGAATCCTAATTGGTAATTGGGGTCACCAGCGATCCACCTTATCCCCTAATCCTTCCATATTTCTTTATTTGCAGCGAGCTTACTGCTTATAAAGTGCTCGGACGTCGTCTCGTCTCGTATCAAGGTGAAGACAACTTCCTGTGCGCCTCCGACTACAGCCTGCCCCACTACAGCCTGCCCCACCACAGCCTGCCCCACTACAGCCTGCCCCACAACAGAGCCACCGTGTGGTTGCACTGAAACGACACCCACTACAGACTGCCCCACCACAGCCTGCCCCACTACAGCCTGCCCTACCACAGCCTGCCCCACAACAGAGCCACCGTGTGGTTGCACTGAAACGACACCCACTACAGCCTGCCCCACAACAGAGCCACCGTGTGGTTGCACTGAAACGACACCCACTACAGACTGCCCCACCACAGCCTGCCCCACTACAGCCTGCCCTACTACAGCCTGCCCCACAACAGAGCCACCGTGTGGTTGCACTGAAACGACACCCACTACAGACTGCCCCACCACAGCCTGCCCCACTACAGCCTGCCCTACCACAGCCTGCCCCACAACAGAGCCACCGTGTGGTTGCACTGAAACGACACCCACTACAGCCTGCCCCACAACAGAGCCACCGTGTGGTTGCACTGAAACGACACCCACTACAGACTGCCCCACCACAGCCTGCCCCACTACAGCCTGCCCTACTACAGCCTGCCCCACAACAGAGCCACCGTGTGGTTGCACTGAAACGACACCCACTACAGCCTGCCCCACCACAGCCTGCCCCACTACAGCCTGCCCCACAACAGAGCCACCGTGTGGTTGCACTGAAACGACACCCACTACAGACTGCCCCACCACAGCCTGCCCCACTACAGTCTGCCCTACTACAGCCTGCCCCACAACAGAGCCACCGTGTGGTTGCACTGAAACGACACCCACTACAGCCTGCCCCACCACAGCCTGCCCCACTACAGCCTGCCCCACCACAGCCTGCCCCACCACAGCCTGCCCCACAACAAAGCCACCGTGTGGTTGCACTGAAACGACACCCACTACAGACTGCCCCACCACAGCCTGCCCCACTACAGCCTGCCCTACTACAGCCTGCCCCACAACAGAGCCACCGTGTGGTTGCACTGAAACGACACCCACTACAGCCTGCTCCACTACAACCTGCCCCACTACAGCCTGCCCCACTACAGCCTGCCCCACTACAGCCTGCCCCACTACAGCCTGCCCCACCACAGCCTGCCCCACTACAGCCTGCCCCACAACAAAGCCACCGTGTGGTTGCACTGAAACGACACCCACTACAGCCTGCCCCACTACAGCCTGTCCCACTACAGCCTGCCCCACCACAGCCTGCCCCACTACAGCCGGCAGCACCACCACCCCACTCTGCATCACACCTACTACTCCCTGCGCCACAACTAAAAAATGCAAAACCACAACTGAAAAATGCAAAACCACCACCAAAAAATGCAAACCCACCAAAAAATGCAAACCCACTAAAAAATGCAAACCCACCAAAAAATGCAAACCCACCAAAAAATGCAAACCCACCAAAAAAGGCAAACCCACCAAAAAATGCAAAACCACCACTAAAAAATGCAAAACCACCACCAAAAAATGCAAAACCACTCCAAGGCCCTGCCCCACCGCTAAGTCCATGTGCGGCTGCGCCTAGTGTCGGACCTCTACTCCATAACGATCTAAGCAAGATGAAGATGAGTGCCAGGATGCGCGTCTGCGGTTAAGCCACATGGAAAACCACCTGATTTAACGACAAGGACAATGATCACTATTTTTAGTTATTTGTTGTTTATATTTCTGTAATTGTTATAATTTCTGTTATAGTTTAAATAAATGCTATTCATGCATAGCAACGGGAAACGATCGAAATCGATTCAATCCTTTTCATCTTACTAAGAATCCCCGATTAAAATTCCTACAGATAGCTCTAATCTACATAAAAAACCACTAGGATCGATTAGAAAATGCTCTTAAAGCCACCATCCATTTCGAGGATGGTCCGTAAGGTTTTGACGTTCCGAAATTTCGCAGTTAGTTCCACCATCCATTTTGGATGTTCCTAAACCGCACGTTTCTATGCGATATTTAGCCGATGTTTTCAAATACAACTCTGAAGAATTGACAATCACAGCGAAAAAATGGAATTCACTGGGAAAATGTAAACAATGAATGACAAGAATAACGTATATTCTCCAGCAAATGACGAGGAGCTAGGAGGTTTTTTGATGGCAGATGCTCAATTTTCAATTCGAAATGCTCCAATTTCTTCGGGAAAAGAAGGCGAATAAATAAAAAGAAACAATTGTTGTTTTAAAAATGTTTTTATTTGTTTAAGCAATTTTTCGCTTATTACTGGTACCGACACTCCGCAAATTTCCTTGGATTTTTCGAATCTTTGCACCTTCCTGGAGAGCCCATGTTCACTTGCGTAAATATACATACATATATCTGAAGTAAATTGCAACAAAATACATTTGGAAGACTATGACGAAGACAAAAAGTGCCGTACCGTTTATTAAATACATAAAACATAGTCTTGTATATACAATTCTACTTGGATTTCAATTTACTAACAACCAGTCGCCCCCTTCTTGGCATGCATTAACCAAAATAATTTAGCATTGCAAACAATTCTTCCTCATACTCATATTTGGTTTTCCCCACCATCAATTTTTGCAGCAACATTTGTTGTTGTTGAGCCGCAGTCGAAACAATAATAAAATTGTTCATATTTGTTGTCTAATTTTGACAAAATGCAGAGCACAAATTTTTGTTTTGTTGTTGTCAGCTGTGTTTTCAATGGATGGTAGATGGTGGCCTGTGGGAATCGAGCTTTCACATCTGTCAAAAAATCCCACCGTTCCCCGTAAATGTGCTATTAAACGGCTAGAATTCCACGAAAAAATACTAGAAAGTAATCAAACATCGATACCGCACACTGATCACATTCTGCGGGAACGGTGGGAATATTTGACAGATGCGAAACACGGATGCACACTGCCAACATCCACCATCCAATATCCGACATCCGTGAAGAAACAGCTGACCTGACTGGGATAGAATAACAAAGTTTGGATTTTTTACTTTACAAGTTTACATTCCAATTAATAAATTGGCTGTTGCTCATCCAGTGATTGACAAGTTTGCCAGTCACGCGTTGACGCAATTGCAATCATTGCAGAGTGGGAGGAATGGGATCGGAGGAATGGAATCCTCAGAGTCCTTGGTGGCAAAGATAATCAAATGTGCTGAAGGAAAATAACTTTTCGACTGACTTTTCCGTTTACTTGAAATTTGTTGCAAAATCAACAGAAGATTTTCGATTACTTTTGCTGGGAAGTTGGACGTGGACTAGGACAAGAAAGTCCTAAAACTTGTTTACTCACTGGCCGCCTGGCCGAGGCACAGCACACCGGTGCATGCGAGAGCCAGACAAAAACATAAAGTAAAGCAAAAGCAAAAGCAAAAAAGGAAGAAAACACTAAAGAAGAAGGCAAAGAGACCATTACGTGGGGTGGAAGGGTAGGGGCAGGGGCAGGGGACAGGTGCGTTGAAAGAGGGAGAATCTCACACAAAAGGAGAAGGGCACAAAAGTTCAAAGTGCATGACGGCCATGCAAAGCGGAAATCAAGCAAAATCATGCCAACAACAATCACAGACATGCAGTTAATGCTCCAAAGAGAGAATGAGAGAGACAGGGAGAGAGAGAGAGACAGGAGTCGCAACTGTAATTGGGTTCGATATAAACACACAAGCACACAAACAAACCCGAAACAAGAATCAACACAAACAAGAAGGAAAGTGGCGTGGGCGACAGAGAGAGACAGAGCGGGAGAGGGAGAGGTCGGCATTCGGTAGCTAGCTGAAAACCGGGTGAGAGAAAAACAAAAACAAACAAAGCTTCTACCACTCTCTTTTGTCCCTTTGGTTAGAGCTTAAAGCCGAAAACAGGCTTTGCTGCTGCTCCCCTGAGAGCGGGAGAGAGAGAGAGAGAGGCTGACGAATGAGCATGCGAAACAGCAGCAAAAGGAAAATGCGTCGCAAAAATACAGCGCAGGTGCGAGAACGAATGCCAGCAAGGAAAGGCGCCTGGAGAGTCTCTCAATGTGTGAGTGTGTGTGTGTGTGGTAGGAAGCACAAGGAGAGGCAGAGAGTAGAGAGAGCGAGGGAGTAACTGTAACGAAAAATCAGTTGGGGCGTGAGGCAGACCAGACAGGATGCAATTGGCAGCAAAGAGCGAGAGAGTGAAAACGACAATACGAGTAATTCAGGAGAGCTT
Organism: Drosophila helvetica; assembly: GCA_963969585.1. NCBI lineage: Eukaryota > Metazoa > Arthropoda > Insecta > Diptera > Drosophilidae > Drosophila > Drosophila helvetica. The sequence goes on along the minus strand of OZ018401.1, from coordinate 17,427,916 downwards.
CAGCTCTGCTGGAAAAAAAAGAGAGCAGGCTTGGTGGTTAGAGCCAACTGAAGAAAGACCGGCAGAAGGATGTTATTAGCAAGGGAGGACCGGCAACACACGAGGAGGAGCAGGAGGGAGAGAGAGAAGGAAGGAGCGGAGGCAGAGCTTCAGGAGAGGGGCAGAGGAGGCTGCTATCGGCGCAAGGATAGCGGCGGAAACTAGGAGGAGAGGCGCTAGCGAGAGAGAAGCAGGCGACCAAAGCGAATGAGAGAGCGCCGCCGCTTATTTTGTGCCACGAAGCAGCCCCACTTAAAAGTGAATGAAGCCGGCAGCACCGGTTTGTGTCCCCACCGACTGTGCAACAATTTGTTGCCGCAACATGTTGAACATCGCCCAAAAGCGGGCAAAAGAGCGCAGAAGAGCGAACGTGTCGACGCCTGTGTCCTGGCCCACCCCTCAAGGGATGAATGATGAGTTTTGATAGAGGATAAAGGGGCCACCCTCTACCCCTGGCAAGGCACCATGTGACAGTGCAATTAGAAAGTGCATTATGAAAGCAATTTATTTGCATTTGCAAGCAACTTGAGGGCTAATTGGTAAAACGAAGGCTGCAGTTGAAAGTCCTGGATGACATCCGTATTTTTGGATGACACACGCCGCGGCATCGTGCAACGTTCAATAAGCTAATGTCTGCGTGTTTCTGTGGGCCATTTGAGTCGTTCAGTATCATTTCACTTATGGGGAATTTGCACAACGAAAGAGCAGGAATGGACCCAGGGACTATCTTCTAGCAAAGGCTCCGCTCCCCATGTCCAGACGGTGTTTATTTGTATCCCAGATCTCAGATATGTGGATGTTTAGGACGGACTATTCAGTAAATCGAGATATTCAAGCAAGTGCCAATATTCGTTCTCGAATTGCGCTGGGTTCTTGGTTTATCGTTTAGAAAGTAATGACTTTCTGGAATATATGTATGTATGTATGTCTGTGGGGGGTACTCGTGTCTCTCATATCTCGGGTAATTACATCAACGGGTAATGAGAGCCGAACTGTCGACATTCCCCAGTGCTCATGTGGACATTTCTCAATCATCCGCTCCGCCTTCCACGTTCCCGTATCGATTTACACAGCGTACATTTCAGTTAGCAACCGAAATCCGAAAGAAATGCGTGCCAAAAACAATGAGATACAGAGAGTAAGCCGAGTCCAACATCCAACACAAAAAAAGAAAAAAAACGTGAACAGGCGGCAGCTGCATAACAGGGCGTATGAGTAATGCCAGGCCCTTTCACTGCCGCCTTCAGTCCCTTCAGACCTGTTTTCTCCGCACACTCTCGACAAGCTCGACAAAATCCGACAAATGCAGTCAGTGCAGAAAAACAACAACAGACCAAAAATATAATAGAACATGTGCCGCCAGTCGGGTTACGGTGCAAGTGTTTCAAACTTCTGGCTTTCCATGGAATTTCGATTGGGAAAACAAGAAGCAAAGCGAAAGGCAAAATAAGCGGAGGGCCAAGCCATAAAAATACCCTACAAAAGAAGCAGAAACCATTTCAGGTCTGGACAAGCAAGCTAATTTCAAGGAGCAACCTACATATAACATTTCCATATAATTTTAACTTGATATACATTTTTGAGATCCTTAAAACTTTATTAATTTTAACAACTTAAATATGTTCAATTTGATTAAATTCGATAAGAAAACTTATTTATATCAAAATTAATCAAATTGTCCGGTATTTTAAAACTATATTTTCTTTTATTTTATTCTATAAGAAAAATTAAATTTGAAAAAGTTATTCCACAAAGTCTGACATACAATATAAAAAAAATAAATTTAAGAAAAACATTCTGAACGGATAAATTACTTTGCCAATGTATTAAAACTTTAAACCAAAAAATTAAAATAATTTACTGTGTCACGAAATTAAAAAATAAATAATGCCAAAAAATGGGATTTTTTTGTAATTATCTTGAAAAGTTAAATAGCCAAAAACAATTAGGGCTTAAGAATTTTATTTTTAATTTTTTTTTTTTTTTTTTACTTAAAAACGGTTTGACATTATGGAGTATTATGGATACATATAAAAGAACTCTATCAGAGGAAAGTTTTGAATTAATTATAGTTTAATTTAGTTTTTTTATTATAGTTCTTTGGAGGATCTTAATTTCAATATTTCAATAGCAATGGTGGTACCCTTTTCGCATATAGAGTATCTTCCGGACTTACCCAGCCGCATGGAACCGGTAGGTGGGTGGGGCGGGAGGTAGAGGAACACCAATTGGGGGTGCAAAACGAACGCAAAAATGCAAGTGGGGAGCCGAGCCGAGCCGAACCGCCACCGAGTCGTCTTCAGTTTGAGTGTGTTTCTTGTTTACAGTTTCCTGCTTCCGAGAACTGAAAATGAAAATGAATGAATGGAATGGAATGGAATGGGGTTATAAAAAGCAGAGAAAGATGAGTAGTACACCCATGAAATATGTATTTATATTTATGAAATGGGAACAAACAGAAAGCAAGAGTAACCAAACACTTTGCCAGCCCTGGAGGCGACAGCTGGGGCGGAGAGTCGAGTCGCGTCTTAAACCTTTTTACTCCACCGCCTGTTAAGTGTTAAACGAAAAATGTACATATATACACACATACATATTTATTTTGCTGAAGCCAAAGAGGTATTCCCCAAATGAGATGGGAAACCCTGCAAATCCTGGTCAAGCCAGGAAAAAAGACAACAAAATTTAAACCTTTTTTCTGTTTCGTTGTCTGTCAAGGGATATAACAGCTAGTGCTAAAAGCCCTTGCAGAAATCAATGAATACACTTAAATCTCACTTGGAAAATTCCCTCGAACTTTCAAGAAATTTCTATAGAAATCCCTACAGTTTTTCCAGTGTATTTCTTAAAATACTTTCAATTTGGTGCGAAATATTGTAGACTGTTTCGGGAGGGATCGTGGCAATCAATCAGAAAGAAAGACAAATGGAAAAATCAGACAGAATGGATGACTTCATCTTTATGGTTTCATCATAAAGCACTTGATATCAGATAGCAGATAGCAGATATCAGATATAGGATGTAGTCCCACACAAGCATCTGACAAACAACAAACAAAATCTCAAGTTATGATAAGAATGGGGTTTAAGGTCTCTCGTTAATCGAATAAACCTTTTTCTCGTCTGAAATCAGTACTTGCAATTTCTTCCTCATTCTCGTATGATCTTGAAAGGAATGATATATATATATACATATATGTACATATGGTGTGTGGCTGCCCCATGTGGCTGCATCATAATTGGGCCTATCGGAATCCGCCTCCTTCAATGCAATTTCAATTGAATGCAAACCATTCAACTCGGTTGAAGTGAATTTTGCATGAACTTGACAGGTCAACTCATTAGCCAATGCTGCCCCCTCCCCCCTCTGCTGCTGTGAATGCGTTTTCCCCGCCTCCCCCCCTGACTGACTGACTGACTGACTTGTCTGACTGATTGCCACCGCCCAGCCACTGCCACTGCCACTAAGCCCTGACTGTGAATCTGAATCTGAGTCTCTTGCTTTTGATTATATGGGCTTGCCCCATCATCAATGTCTGATTGTTGTTGCTGCTGCCGCCTGCCACACCGCGACGACTACTAAAATATGCCTATACGGGCCTCGCGATATGGCCGCACATTGGGGCGAAAATGATCACCATGAAACGCTTTAAGCATTCAAGTGCATTTTGAGGGGCAGACAGATGTTTTTTTTAACAAGTTTAAGGCAATTTTGGTGACGTTGCAGCGATATTTCTATGATCTTTTATTGTAATACTTTGGGAAAAGTAATTGTACCTTTTTGAGGAAAATGCGAAAAAATCCAATGGGAAATTATACAGGCAACACTTGATGGAGCTTAAATGATTCTACGTTTCCTTCTATCAACATTCAGCACATATAAAAGGCCAGTAAATACTTTCAAATTGTTCTAGTATCTAGCTGTGGCATCATGCACACGCCATCTATGTTGTTTTGACGCTTCTCGGGCATGCTCTTGAGCAGCATTCGCTGGTGCAGGTCGAGTCGAGCCTCAATGGCAGCAAGGACATGCGTCTCCATAGACTATCTCTCGTAATATTCTCCACCGTTCTCGGGTGTAATATTCAGCATTGAATTTTACACAGATTGCGACCCACTGTGCCACCCAGGCGTGCTCTCGGCCTTTCCGCCATTTGCATTGTGTTTTGTCGTTGCGGCTGCGTTTTCCATATACATTGCACACACAGAATGCAATCAGCCTATGTCTATATGTGTGTTCGTGTGTTCGTGTGTGTGTGTGTGTGTGTGTGTGTGTGTTTGGGGCATGTTTGTTGCATATAGAGAGAAACCAGCCAGCAATATCAAACACGTAGACGTCAACTTTTATGCCACTTTTCATGCATAATTTTCGTTTCGTTTCGGTTTTTGCAGTTTCCCTCCCCCTCTGCACCCGGCCACCCTCTCCCCCACGCATCTATTAGGCGGACACCCTCTTTTCAGCGCCCCCCGCCCCCGCTCCGCTCGGATAGTCTGGGGCCCGAGGTTTAACATTGAAAACGAACGTTGACATAAATGCAATCAGCACGCGCTCAAAGCAGACAGACAGACAGACAGGCAGATAGGCAACCAAAAGAGAGAGAGATGAAAGAGTGTGAATGTGTGAGAGAGAGAGAGAGAGAGAGAGAGAGGGAGAGAAATGTAGGAAAAGAGAGATATGTATAGTGAGAGAGAACTGCAATTGCAACTGCCACGTTGATGACGTGTTTGCTGCGGATTCGGCAAGGAATACGATTTGTGCGATATGATTTGCCCGATAATCATATCATCGATATTTAAATCGATTTCAACGATAATTTGAAATGCTGAAAAGTTTGCAATCATTTCGAAATTGTGTAAATATCTTGATCCCATTAATCACAATATTGCCTATAATTTTTATTTCTGCTTATTGTTTACATTCCAATTATTGCTGCTTTCTGATATTTGATTATTATCGAAAGCTATCGATTACAAATGGCATACCAAAGAGTACGGGTGGGCAGGGGGGGCGGGCTAGAATGTGACTGGTGTTTAATTGCATTCACAGGCAGGAGGAGACGCAGGCGAGCTGCCTGAACCGAAGCTTTTGATACCCTTTGAATAAGCACCGATTTGATCGATTGTTTCGACGAAAGGTTTATTCGATTAAGAAGACACCATAAACTCTACCTATCGATTATATGTGGGTACATAAACCTCATTATTATCATAATCAGATTCTTACATCCACTTGTAGCTAATTAAATGGATGATGTAGTGGTCAGATTTTCAAATCAAAAGGCATTTTTCTGGCGGAACTACATCGTACGACCAAAGAAAATAGAAATACTATGAAAGATAAGTAGCGTCCATAAATTTATAAGGTACTCGATTTTTTCCAGTGTGGCATTTGGAAGTGATTTTAATTTTTGTTGTATATAGTGGGATATAATTGGATATATTGATCCGATCTTGGCAATTCTGAACACAGGCTGTTCTGCTGTTTTCCATATCGGCAGGACCTCTGCCAGGGGCATAGCCAGCAGAGGTTACATCTGCTGCTCCTGCTCCAGCTCCAGCTCCTCTCTCCCTCTCTCTTTTGGGTGGTGCTGCTGCTGATGGCATCCTGCTGACGCTGGTTGTTACCTCCTGCTGCTTCAACGCTCTGGCTGACGTTCATGTGGAGGCGCCCCCCACTGGGTGTTCAGCTTCACCTACTCTTCCCGTGCTCTCCCCCTGCTGGCGCAGCTCCTGCCATGTGCCGTTAGCATGCATAAATCAATCAAGTTGAGTGTTTGCTCATAAAATTGCAAAAAAATTGAAACCAACACAGCAGCACGCAACGCCTTGCCTCTCCATCTCCCTCTCCCTCCCTCTTCACACTCTTCTATTTCTGGTCTCTCCCTCTCCCTCCCATTCCCTTTGCACTCCAACCCCGAATGACTTAAGCGCTCAAGTGTCAAATGCAGCAGCGGCAGCGGCACTGAACCAACGCTCTCACCGACATTGACGCTGGCTTTGACGTCGTTTGCTGACGCAGGAATTTCATGATGCTGTTTACAGAGTAAGAACAGACATGAGTGGGCGGTGTGCGGGGGGCGGGGGGCGGGGGGTAGAGGGAGGAACTTTCAAGAACTTTCCCTCTCTGGAAGGTAACTTCACAACTTTCTTGGAATCCCTTTCCGTCGTTAGGGCAACTCCTCGCTTTTTTTTTTTTGTTTTTAATCAAAAGCAAGAAATGCAGAAAATGCTAAATTCTCGCAGGACAAATGTCCCCATTTCCCCTATCGTCTTTTATTTTCCTTTCTTTTGACTAAGTGAATGAATAGACAGTACCTGGAGATATCCTAGAAGGGCGGGCGGGGTATTACTATTTTGATCAAAAGTGTTCAGGGCAGAGAAGGATAGCCAATGGCCCACAGCTCGAATGAGCCAAAGGCACTTTATAAACCTAAAAGTATTATAAACTCTTAACCATCCAACCTTTTCTATCCACACGCTATAGCCTTTATTTCATAGATCCTTCAAAAATGGAGCCAACCAGATCGGAGCATTATAAAATAAAGTTTCCGTAGAAACAATCATTATGTGCTTCAATCCACATAATCAATCAAATTTACCAATTTTGTATTATTGTGGGTCTAATTTGGGGGAATACTCATAATATACTCGTATATTGGGTGTTTGTAAGAACTTTATGTTGTTATTTTTTGGGGACACAAAATCAATTCGTTATCGGGAAAATTCGTTATATAGAATTCGTAAAATGAAATTGTTTTTAAGTTTATTTTACTTTGAAATTATTAGTATTTTTGTGTGGGAAGCACACATCTATAGTTCCGGACCTTCCCACATAAATTTTTACCTTTGTTTTGGTAGGAAACCATAATCAAATAATTTAAAAAAAATTCGTTATTGCGAGATCGAAAACGATGAGAACTCAAGTTACGGGCTTGGAAAAACTTCGCTATAAGGAAAACAAAAACTCGTTATAAGGAGATCAAAACGTATTGAAAAATGCGTACGAAAATGCAGTGTTGCTATATAGAAAACTTCTTTATAGGGAAGTTCGTTATAGAGAAGATCGACTGTAATTGTATTTTTTTGACTAATTTTTAATTTTTGAGGAACCTATTTAGAGAAAAGCAATAATTTGTTTATAAAAACCATGCCACATGTTCTGGCTCTCCTTTAAAAAAAAACCGCAAGCAATTTGGTGCCGGCGTTTCGGAGATAGCCCCTTACATACAAATTTTGTTCTACAAATTTAAAGTATAGATACAAAAAAACCTTTTTTTCTTTTTATAGATAATAGAATCAAACATGTAATATACAACAAAAAAATATGATAACATATAATCGTAAATATAATATTGAATTGCCGTAGAAACGGAAATCGATTGGCAATGGAGATCTGTATAAATCCACAGTAAAAGAACATTTTGTAATAGTGAATTTTTTAGTGAAAATATTGCAAGTATTTTGGAGGAGCATTGGAGCGTCAAAGGAAAAGAAAGAAAAAGGAACATGGCGAAGAAGGGTATCTAAAGCTTCGTTTCGACTCCTTGCCTTCAGCTTCTTCTTTTTCTGCTGGGACGTGAAGAGTTCCATCTCTCTCTCTCTCCCTCTCCCTCTCCCACTCTCTATGCTGGTTATCAACGCCTCTGCCGCCGCCTGCATGGCTGTCGTCTCAATCGCATTCGGGCATTTGGCAAGGTGTGCCCCTCCCCCATTAAGGGTGTGTGTGTGTGTCTGTCTGTCTGTCTGGCTATGTAATCAGTGTGGCAGCACTCTAATTAGCAGCAAACAAATTTCCAAAGTGCCAAAGAGAGAGAGAGAGAGAGAGGGACGTGGCTTGAGTGAGGCTTGCACTTTGTGCTGTTTGAACTTTTCACTTTCGAAATTGTGCTGCCACGGCGCCTCGCTCTCCAGCACATGATAAGGCAGAGCCATCCATCAGCTGGGTCGTCAATCATTTGCGGAGAGACCGGACCGATCCCCAAAGGCAAGGCCTCTTTAGGGTATTTGCCCAGTCGACTCCTTTCAAAAGTTGCAGCTCAGGCACACACACACACACGCGCATACCGAAACAAAAGCGAATGCAAAACACTTATCATGACCAGAAGGAGCGCAGGGCGAGGTAGGAGGGGAAGAGATAAAGAGAGCAGGGCTAAATGAGGGCGGCCGTCTCTTGTGGGCGTACGTTTCATTTTTATTTGATTTTTCGTTTTGTTCTTGTTGTCCCCCCCCCCCCCTCGTTCTCTTCTACTGCAACGGAAGCATAATCAGCAAAAAAAAAATGTGCATGCTGGTTCTTGTTGTTTTTGCTATCGTTGTTGTTCTTGCACTGATAAGAGTGCGAGCGGGCCCGCCTGCTGAGCGCACGAAAGTGGAAGAAGCCAGAGCCAGGAGCAGCAGAAGAAGAATAAGAAGCAGACACTTGTCAGCAAGGTATGTTCTATACAAAGGTAAGGTATCCCTAGAGAGGGAAGGCACCCAACGCGTGGATGCTGCAAGACAGAAAAAGAACAAGGATGGAAGGTGGAAAAAGAAAATAATTAAATTAAATTACGCTATTCGAAGGCAAGCCGGAACCTGTTGGCATTTATTAATATATGTATGTATGTATGTATGTATTGTACCTTTAGTGCAGATGATGAAAAATTTATAATGTACGTAATGTAATGTATGTATATATGAATTTCTTTGATAAACTATTTTTTTTAGGCTGTCTCTCTTGTCTGATGTCACAAAATATGCGCCCCTCAGCTATAGTTTCTAGAGATAGGATTAGACATGGGCTATATCGAATACACAGTATAGTTTATGCGGTGCGGAAATATGAAATATGTACATATGTATGTACATAGATTTGCCTTGGATCTCGTGCATGAAAGGCCATTGAGAAAAATGGTCTTACATACATACATACATAAATATATGTATGCTGATATGCTGACTTCTCTCTGTGCTCTGGCTTCTGTTTTATGTTTCCTTCTCCTTGGCACTTGCCCTTGTCCCTCCGTCTGGCGCGTCCTGGACGAAGTTTCATGGCCATGGGCAGAGTAGAGGAGGAGGAAGAGAGCCAGCGGCAGCGGCAGAAGCAGAAGTAGAGAACTAAACAGAGCAAAAGCAGAAGCAGAAGCAAAGCTCAGCAAAAGTTCGCAAGCAACAACAAAACAAAACCATACGCTTAAAGAGGAACAAGGAAAATAAGAATAAGATGTACAAGATGAAGAAGCAAGGGCAAAAGTAAAGCGGAAAGGAAGGAGGAGGAAGGAAGGGAAAGGACGGGACAGACAGCTTTGGGAGACTAAACCCTGTTGGGATGATACCCTTGAAAATATCCTTTATTCAATCCAATTTTTTTATATTCAAGTTTTGATTGTTATATCTTCATAAACAACCAATCGAAACGTTTTTGTCGAGGCACATTCAATGATAGCGTTTTTCGGAACTTTTATTGTAACCAAAAAGTTATGGTCAGGAATTCTTTGGGAATTTGATGATCCTCCCTCCATACATCCCACCCTGCGCAAGGGGCATCTATATATCAAAGAAAGAGAGAGCTAGAGAGATGGCAATGGCAGCAATGGGTGGCAGGGGGCAGGAAGGGGATGGGATGGGAGATGGCGTGTGCTAAGGACAGGACAGGACAGTTGGGAGCCACTCAAGTGCCCCAACTAATTGGAATTTGGCACGTTCAACCAGTTTGCCACTTTCCAGAATTCATTTTGTTTTTGTTCCTCCTTTTTCGCATCGCATCTTTTGGCTCTTGATGTTGTTGTTTCTGTTGTTGTTTTTGGCTCTCCATCTTCTTGTTTACTTTGGCTGCAGTTGGTCCACTAAGATGGGAATAGGAACAAGAAAGAACATGGCCAAGAACAAGAAGAGCCCGACAAAACAAGAAGAACAAGAACAACAAGCTGAAAAGAAACACAAGAAGTGGCAGTGGCAGTGGCCAAACTAAAGAAAAAATATGAGAGAAATTTCGAATTGAAATTTGAAGCAAATTTAATGGGAATCGATCATTCGACAAGGGATCATTCAAATCTTTCAAATGCTTTATGGCAATAGTTCTTAAAACAAAGAACATGCTCTTGTAGAAAATATAAACCCAAGGAATGGTCGTTAAGGTATTCTCTGGATTAGACATTATCAGTTGTAATGCCATTTGGCCCAAGTGGACAGGAAATGCATTTCTTTGTTTAGTTTGCTAGGGACAGAAGGCTGAGTAGGCTACTGATAAGACATTGAAAAATCTGGGGAAATAGAAACCCCAGAAATTCGCCAAATGAAACAAAACGAGAACCGAATTGAATAAAATACTGTTAGAAACTGGTCTAAAAAGTAGAGAGCAGGGGAAAGGAGGATGTAGAGGCAAGAGGCAACGAGAGATAGACATTGACAATGATCAAGCGGAAAATGAAAATTAATTAACTCGTAAAAGAAAGAAGGAAAACAAAAACAAGTAACAAACGCAATTAAGAGAGACAAATGCAGTGCGGACTCTCTTTCCGTGTCTTTCTCTTTCGCTCTCTCTCTTTGTCATTGCACATTGCGCATACGTCACGTTTTCCAATTGTCTCCTTGTATGAGATGCTCTTTTCTTCATTTGTAGGCTTTTCGCTGGTTTTAAACTCAAATCATTTTCGCTCTTCATTCGTACAAAAAATAGAAATTATGTCAAAAAAAAGGCCAGAAACTGCATCAGAGGCAAAAATAGCAAGAGACAGAAAGAGAGAGAGAGGCAGTGTATTAATATAAGGTAGGGCTCTCCATCGCACGTAGTTTTTGTGGACAAAGAGAGCCAAAGCGAAAGCAAGAAACCAAAAATTTGTCCTCACCTTGCCCAAAAATACACCTTGGAGAGCCAAAGGCATTCATTCTGATAAAAAACAATCACAAACATTTTCCAAACAAAACAAAACTTTGACACGCTCTCTTTACACAACGCGAGAGAGCCAGCGAGCGAGAGAGAGCGAAAGAGGGAGAGATGTCTATTAATTGCAAAGCCTTAGCTTTGATTATGACAGCAACAGCAGTTTAAGCAAACGGGAAACCGAGGCAGAGTGGCAGAGCGGCAGTGAAAACCCAAGCAAAAGCAGTTTTGTTGGACTTGCTCGACTTACTGCAAGTACCCTACCGCTGCTAAGGGGAAGGCTGCTGCTATTTCTAGAAGGGGCTTGATCGTAAAACCTTCATATCAGTGAGATTACAGTCGACAAACTGTTGCATAAAATAAGATTAGTTGTGGATAAATATTTGTTGCACAACCAAACGATAGCAGTTATTTATTGAAAAACTTTTGCAACGTATTAAGCACAGCCACACCCCTAAGAACGTGCCATGCCACCACCCGCCATCATTCTTCTTTGCGAATGGTTCCGCTGAGGTGAGGTTTTTGTCATTTGACGTCAACACGTGACTGTTCATTTGCGGTTCACACGTAATTAAACAGTTACCATAATGTGGCCTCATTTTGTATTATATTACTTTAATGTTTCAAATGTGTACAAATGTAACAGCACTCCCCCGCCCCTCCTAACATTGATGTCTCATCACTAAATTTACGAGTGATTCATCAATCTCCTCACCATTCGCCAGTCGCCTAAGGCCGAAAGGTAGCGCATTCAATGTACACGTAGCCTAAAAGACACGCACGCACACACTCTCTCTCTCTCTCTCTCTCTCTCTCTCTATCTCTCTTCCTCTCCCACTGGAGTGAGAGCGATAGAGCGCGATTGTCAGTGCAGTCATGTGAATGCATTTATGACCTACAATAATAAGGTGACACACACACAGTCAGCGAGCGAGAGAGCAGAAGAGAACGAAAGAGGGAGCGAACATGGGTGCGTGTGTGTGTGTGTTATCTTTTGTCTCGAGTTCGTTTAGGCTCCCCTTTACCGCTATTTGGGCTGCAATCACGCGACGGGACGGACGGCCACAATAACATTTCATCAACAAAGGCTGAGCGAGACCGTGGCAGCTGTAGAGAGCGTGTCTTTTGGGGTGTTGTCATTGCAAATCAAAAAAAAAAAAAAATTGCAAACAGCTCTGTCTCACTCCCACACTGCTTTTCGCTCAACTGAGCGCAACTTGTTTGCTCCGTCTCTCTCTCTCAGAGCAACTTGTTTGCTTGTGCTCTCTCTCTATCTTTCTCAGTATTTGGAAAAGCTCACGTGTCAGCATTCAGTTTGCTGCCACGCAAACTACTCATACACGCTCTACCTCCCGCCCAAGCCCCCCTCTGTCCATGTCGATCACACTCTTTGCAAGCCATCAATCATCATGTGAGGCTTAATTCTCTTACCTTTGCGTACATAAGCCTTTCCCATTATGTTTCCTCTCTTCACTTTATAGCGGCACTCTTCATATTTTGGCACACAAAGCTGTAAGCCGCTCTTCCACACAACGGCATTCATTGCACTCTTTTCATTTTATGCCTCTCTTCTTGACAATCCGGTCCTTTCTCTTCATTTGATGACGCTCCCCATCCTGCTCTAGTCAGCCGGTTTTCTTTGGACGTACCTCGCCTCTCTTCGACTTGTTTTTGCACTCTCTCTCTCTGGCTCCCCTTCCCCCTTTGTGGATTCAACCCCCTCTCTGACAGTTTTTGGCTCTCGTTCTCTCTTGTTGCGGCTGACGTGTTTACTGGTTTGCTGCTGCTTGCTTTTGTTGCCGTTCTTTTCTTATTATTTTTTTTCGCTTTTGGGGCGCACGTTGCTTTGTTATTGTTGTCGCTGATGTCAGACACAAACACACACACACGCATACACACACACATTCATAGCCATACAGCCATGTGCGCTGTTGCCGCAAAACGTCTCTGCCGCTGCCGCTGCCGCTGCCGCTGCCACTGCCACTGCTGACGCCGACAATGTGCAATGTGAATCGCCCCTCTGTTCTCACCCACCCACTGTTTCCACCCATCACTGTCTCTCTCTGGCTCTCCACGAAACAGCACATAATGGACACGACACTAAAGAGCAACAACAAAAGACGCACGCACACACACACACACATGAGTGAAAATAATTGTATAATAAATTGAAAAACTTAAGCAACAAACAGAGAAGAAAAATAAAAATTTTTTCGCACCGCCACGCTCCATACATCCCCTACCAAAAAATTCTATTTTTTTTTTTTTTTTTTTTGGTGACGCAAATTGAACGAAAAACCCGAAAAACAAATTAAAAGTGCAGCAAAAACAAATAGAAAAGATATTAGCACACATAACGACTATGAGATACCCTCTAAATTTGCACTTTTAAATTGGCAGAGGGATCCTTTTCTCTGGCACATTTCTAGGTGATAAAAAGTCCGATATCGGATTTTCAAGAATCCCAAGAATCTGCAATGCCTAAAATAATTTATTTTCGTGGATATTAAATGGAAATTTGCCTTTAGGATTTCCCTCCCAAATATTCCTCAACAAAAACAAAAATCTGAAATAAATTCTTTCTCCGAAAATGTTCCCACACTTTTGTATTAATAAAAATTAAAAAAATTAAAAATTAAATAGGTACCAAATACACAAAAAAAAAATATTCTAAATAATATAATTATATTAGTAATATATATATTAGTCCTTTTGTAAAAATTTATTTATTTATTTATTTATTATTTATATATTAAATTTATTTATGCTAAAATTCATTCCAATATTGGAGAGTTTTTCTTGATAGCGTAAATTCTTTTTTGATGGATAGAAAATACTCCTAAAACAAATACAGTTGTTCACTAAAAACCCAGATCAGCTCCTTGATATAAATATATATACACTCTATCTGTTACATACACCCACAGTAATCCAGCCAATACGATTTTTTGGGGTATGCCACGAGTAACAGGGTACTAAAATCGAAGCAAACTGAAATGTTCGTTTTCGGGGGACTAAATGAAAATTTATGAAAACGTTGACATTGAAAATGTGACAAAAATAATTATTTATAATTTTGATTTTATTTTTTTTTTTCGGTATTTGGTACCTATTTAATTTTTCTTTTTATTTTTATTAATACAAAGGTGTGGGAAAATTTTCGGAGAAAGAATTTATTTCTAATTTTTTTTTTGTGGAATATTTGGAAGGGAAATTTCCATTTAATTTCCATGAAAATGAATTATTTTAGGCATTGCAGATTCTTCAGACTTTTGAAAATCTGATAAATCTGATGCGTTCTTCTATTATCTTTTGTACTCCGTTTTCCTGTCTTTGATTTCCTTCCTTTACCGTTACAGTTTCATCATACGCTCTTTTCGTTTGGGCTGACGTCACACCGCTTGGAGCGCTCACGCCTACCCGCCCTTTATGGAAGACTTTTGCGTGGCGCTCCCTCTCTCTCACTCACTCCTCTATGCCGTGGGCGGGGGTGGGGCGAGCAGGGTGCGCGGAATTAGTCACTTAGTGCCACAGCCACAGACTGAATGGCACTTGTTGTTCTCCCCCCCACCCGCCACGGTTAGAGGGGGGTGGGTCGAAGGGGTGTTTAACTATAAGACTGACTGATAAGCGCCAAAGTGAGTAATAATCGGCGAGAAAGAGACAAGAGTATTCTCATGTGTCGAGTCGTATGACGATGAAGGTGCTGGGAGGTGTGCAGGTGCAGGTGTTCAGCGGGGTGCGGATTTAGTGGAGGAAAGGTTATCATCGGGGGAACAAAAAACTAGTTGGCAGCAGCACCTTCATGGGAAATTGCATTTGCAAAAAAAAACAAAACAAATAAAGAACTGGGTCTCATCCAAAGGTCGTACAATGACTTTGACACTGAGACTCTGAGGGGAACACGAGCAACAGAAGGAGACACTTGTTCTGAGAGAGAGAGAGAGAGAAATGCGAGGGGTGCCTGTAAAAATTAGATCTATGTATCTTCAAGATTCTTTTACCAGATATCTAGACACGGATCCCCAAACGGAAATCGTATAATAATCGTATGGGGGATGGGGGAAAGAGAGAGACTGTTCCCTCTCACTTACCGTTAGTTGTCAATGCAAAATGGCCGACACCATCCACTTGCAACAACATTAGCAACAAAAAAGTTCAAAAGAAATTTGTTGTTAATTTTTTTTTTTTTTTGGCGGCGGCGGCGGTGGGTGTTCACGCCCCCAATTTGACAACAGCGAAAGAGAAATCGCTTTTTCAATTTTGCACGTTTTCAAAAAGTAAAATTAAAAAAAATATCTGTATATAACAAGATGTTTGCGAAAATAAATATGCAAGAAAACAAAAACAAGAAGAGAGACAACAACAGCAACGGCAAAAAGAAAAATAGCAAAAAAAAAAAGAGGTGATGGCAAGTCAAGAAGGCCTTAACCCCAATAAATGTGTAAAGACAATTAAAAAGCAACAAAAACACGACAAAAGACAAAAAAAAGCACATTGCAAAAATAAGACCAAAAAAACAAAAACAAAAACACATGCGCCACAATCAAAATAAATAAACAACAAAAACAAAAAAACAAGAGAAAAACCGAAACATTAGATACCCTAACCATGCAAATCGTGAATAAAACTTAAGAGATTTTCATTTAAAGAATCTGAAGATCGCTCATAAAGTATATATGTAGTTCTAAACGATACATTTCAGATACATGGTAGTATACATATATACTACAGATACATATAGTACCATATTCCGTAAAGGTTTCATTGGTTTATCAGCTATAAAATTATATGGAATCCTTAAAGAAGGATCTTCAAATTTAAATCAATTATTTGTAAGATCTCTCTAGGTAGTGCTTTTATTTCTGGGCTGATCAGTTCCTAACCTGCCTTAAGAAATATACATTTAGATACTGTATCTTTAAAACTTTAAAATTTGACTCCTACTCAACTCCCCAAGACGATCTTCCTCGGACAAAGCTCTAAAAATATCCCCGAATACCCTCCACTGGCAGGGTATCCAGCACTGCCGTTATGCGGGATGTGGGTGGACTTCGAAAGTGAAATCCAAAGACAAGATCACGCCGCCGACCAACAGATGGCGCCAATCAACGGATTGTCTGGGAATCACAAAAAAAAAAGAAATACAAAAATAATTGTAACAAATCCAGAGTGCCGCGAATTATATAACAAAAAAAAAACCTTGATACAGAAAAAAACACACCAAAAAGCAAAAGCAAAAGCAAAAAGCAACAAAAACAATTACAATTATTTCCACATTAAAAGTCATTTTGTTGTTGCAAAAATTAATTCGTTTTTAATGTGTTGTGTCTCTCTCTCTTTCTCTCTCTGTTGCTCTTTCCCTTGAAAACAACAACAAGGTTTTGAATGTTTGTCTTTGTTCGATTTTCGAGGCCTCCAGGAAGTAGATAATAATATGTGCAGACTCGATAAATGTCCAAAGATATATGGTACGTACTCTATATGGTATTTTTGTGTGTGTTTCTTTGAATTTACCAGTCCGTGGAGTACATTTAATAACACAAGCGTAAATACCAATCAAGTGTCGCCAGGTGGCTGTTTTTATATCTTAACCTGTCCTTGAATCGATTGAGAGGATTGAGGCTCAAAGTTGGCACAGATCGTGCATCTGTTCCAACTCCCTTGGGTGCTGAGGAACTCTCCCTAAGATTAATTCAGGGCTGCCCCCAAGGTCGCCAAGAGAGCTTTCAGTATACATACATACGAGTATCTATCCCCCCCCCCCCCCCATACATTCTACAGTTGAATCTACAATCTTCCTCTTTGCCGCAGAATCTCAGTCTTCATTTGCTTTTAATTTTACCGTAACCGTAATACCGGGGTATGATGATTTTAATCCGATGTATGCCACGCCTCTAAGACCCCATAAATTCTATTTATTTTTTGATCCGTTTGGTCCTCTCTTTGAGTTTCATTTTGATTTTTTGTATCTAAAGAATCCAATAAGCAATAATATTTTAATATGATTTGTTCTTATTTTTAATATTTAAAATATCATCAATGGGTATCAACAGCTTCGCTACCAACACGTTTTTCTTCGTTTCTCTCTCTGGTTTTTTTTTCATTTAATTTCATTTCGCACTGCAATCGATGTCGCTGCCTGCGTCTGCGTCAGCGTCGCAGTCAGATGTTTTGCTTCTTATAGAAAATTTCAAGGTCATGCGCGCAGGCAAAAAGTTTGTTGTTTTTTGTGTGGTCTTTTTTTGTTTTTGTGCAAAATAAAAATGGATAGGCAGCAGAAACAGAGAGGGGGGGGGGGGGCACGGTTTAGTTAGTGTGGGAGGGAGAGGTGAGGTTCCGTTGGATATGAGCCGACGGGTTTAGCGACCCGCCCTATCAACACGTGGTCAAAGCTCACTCTTCCACATTCTCTTTCTCTTTCTGAGAAGTTTGCTGTGCGCTCTTCCCACACGGGATACCCTTTCTATGACAGGATCAAACATCGAAGAGTTACTTATGTTTCTACACTTTAAAAACCTTTGCTCTCTCATTATTTCCTTTATAAACTGTAACATTGTCATTATAGAGATATTTTTAACAAAATTGCATCATTACTTTTCTTCAAAATGCTTCTGGGATCGGAAAATGCCCCATTTTCCCCATCTCTTTGTGTCGAACATTTGACCAGAACCAGTATACCCTGCTATCTGCCCAAAAGGGAGGGTATAATAATTAATTGCACACTTTTGTTCTCCTTTTGCGGCTGTGCTTTGCTGTCGCTGTCGCTGTCGCTGCCTTCATCTTCTTTGTTTCGTGCATTGCCAACGTGAGCCAAGTCGCGTTGACAAAAGCAAAAGCAACAACAACAAAAAGTAAAGCCAAAAAGCAAAAGCCAAAAATAATTTCATTTATCGTTCTGTTGTTGCTCTGCCCTGCCCTGCCCGTATTTATTGCACACAATTGAACAAAAGCACAAAAGTCAGAAGAGGAAGATAACTGTGCACAGAAGAGTGTGCGTGTGTGTGTGTGTGTGTGCGGACAATGGGGCGAGAGGGAGAGCCAGAGAGCGTTTATAGTGCAGCGGTATAGTAGACCCGAGTGCACAAGAGAGGAGTGGCTGAGGGGCTGACAGGAAGAGAAGATCCATCAAGCGGCTATAAATAGTTTCTTTTTTTAAGAGGCATCCATGGATCCCAATCGCGACTCTGACTTTTGAACACACACCCCTCCCCACCCCTCCCCACACTTCTCGACCAACAACATATGCACATATGGAGATCACATGATCTCCACCAGCAACAATCCCATCCATAATTAAAAAAAAAAAACAAGTGAGAAGGCGACTACCGAGTATTACGATTATCACATAATGTGGAAATGTATGTATGTATGTATGTGTATGAACATTGTATGTGGATATTCATTCAGCGATTGCATATTTCAATTTACAGAACCCAACCATAAGCAAACTTTCTTAATCATACCCTATTGGATACCCTGCAAAACAAGAAATTTTAAAATTGATTCATAGGAAGGCAGCAAAGCAAAAGTGCAGTCGCAGTCGCAGTCACCGCTGACGTTGGCGTTGCCGCTGCTGCTGCTGCTTTTGCTCTCTGTCGCTGCCACTGATTGCCGTTGATTAAGTATTAGTTCATACTTGAGGGGTGACCTTGAATAAGTTTACTAACATTTCGCATTTTCGGGGCGGTTTTCTTTCGCTTGCTTTCTATATCTATGGCATGCACAGCCACCCCTCGCCCTCACCCTCGCCCCCACACAACGCCTCTTCTACCTGTTTTTGGCAGCTGACGCAAAAGGCTTTCAGAAAGAGAAAGAGAGCGAACGAACGCTTTAGTGTATTTCTAGGTTATGGTCAAGGCAACAAATACGCAGATTTGAAGGCTAAACTGCCAGAGAGAGCGAGAGAGAGAGTGTGTGTGAGAGAGAGACAGAGAGGGGGGTACACTCACCCTGGCACACATACTAATTTGCAGAATTCTTTGAGTGATAACTGTTTCTGCAGCCCCTTTTGCTGCTTTCATTTGTTTACGCGCCATGCCACAGGTAAGCAAAACGGGAGAGTGAGGAACAGGGGAATGAAGCAGCAGAGGCAGATGTAAGGTATATTAAGTATAAGGTACGATGAAAAGCACAGGCAGAGGCCAATTAAAAACAGCAGAAACAGCAGACTTGTTGTGGTTAGCCACAACACTCGTTCTACCTCTCTCTTTCTCTCCCTGTCTCTCACTATGTGGCTAGATGCAGCTGAAGCAGGTTTTCCTGCCGCCGCGCTCCCAGACAACCCCCCCTTCTATTGAATGTACCTTGGCTAGAACTAGAGGGAGAATCAGCAGAAAAGGTGGAGCCATAGGAGGCGGGAGAGGAGGAGAACTGCGCAACTGCTGATTAGAACATTAGCTTGTGACAGATAAAGGTCTGTTGAACTTTTGGAAAAGTACATTCAATAAATTATTTTTTATTTTGATTTTGTTGTTTTGCAGTATTTTGTTTTTGAGAAGCAGCAGCGACGCCAACAATTTTAGCACTGCTTTCAAAACAAACAAACAAGTCCCTCTCCCACGCTCGCTCTCTTAAGCCCTCTCACACTCTCGCGGCAGCTCTAGTACAAGGTGTATTTTATCAGGTGCATTACAGGAGTGCCATTGATATACAAAAATTATACAATATCTATGCTTATCTGGCAGCTAGAATATATTTGAGGGCCTTTAAGAGGACTTTCACTGTAATTTTGATGGATGCGGCTAGACTCGCGAAATCAAGAGTGTGCTCCTAGAACGCTTCACCTTACAGAAAAACACTTTGACACTCTCCAAGGCTTGCACGTGTATGCGATACTAAGAGAGCGGGAACTACCGCTTAAG
The DNA here is from genome assembly GCA_963969585.1 of Drosophila helvetica. Taxonomy (NCBI): domain Eukaryota; kingdom Metazoa; phylum Arthropoda; class Insecta; order Diptera; family Drosophilidae; genus Drosophila; species Drosophila helvetica. Next base: position 17,408,153 of record OZ018401.1, on the reverse strand, counting down.
ATTGGGAGAGAGAGGTGAATGACAGACGGACAAAGAACATAAGAGAGTGGTGGCGGTGGTGGTGGCAGAGGGAAGTAAATAAAGCGGCGTTTCTGCCGCCACTGACGTCAACAAATGGGGAGATGTGGCAAGCTTTTTGGAAAACTGTTCACAAATCCATGCAATTATCCATATTATCGGGAAATTTACCTGTTTTTGGAGATCAAATTTTATATTGAATATGTTCACACATATGCACCGCTGTATACATCAACACACACATATAAATATGCACTTTATAGTATTATTATCTTTCAAATTAAACACCGCAAAAATGAAAACATTATTTTGTAAGGCAGATCAGCTAACACATACGAGTATGTACTTATCGACATGTGAATTAATTCAAACTTTTTGATTTAAACGCGTTTTTTTGTTTCGGGAAAAGTAAAAAAAAATAGAAAATAATTGTTTTTATGGTTTTTGTTGCTGCTGAAGGGCTACTGAGCTTACTGTTAATTTGCCATTCAGCCTGGGATGAGCAGTGTGTACACAGCTCCAGCGGTGATATTAGTGATGCGCAATCGTTACGCGCCAAACATATTTTTAAAATTGTAAGTATTTCATTTTATTTCACTTAAATTTCTATTACGTTATTAATCGTAATTGCGCAATCCTTAAATTGATTAAAACTAAAAGTAAAATAATTCTAAACGAACCTAATTCATATAACAGTGTAACGAATGGGCGAATCAGCGTAGTCTATCGACTGCCGACCTTGCTGGGACTTGCCCATTTTTATAAACAGTATCATTTTTCGCGGTTTAACTGGAAATGTTCACCTGTTTAAATAGAGGAGGGTGAGTTTGTTTCTTCATCGGTATATTTCTGTATATTTCTGAGTGTCAGGCGGTATATTTATCGAAAATATGCTTGCCAGCTCACACACCTTGCATATTCTTATACTTTTCATAGTATTTTTGAGTATTTTTAATATTCTCCAGTATTTTTTCAACAAAGTACACATTTTCTCGTCAGGTGTCGCTGTGGATAATTAAAAATGATGTAGTTAATAGGTAGCGACTGTGTAGTTCGAGTGTAGTTACCATGTAAAAACAATTATTTAATGGAAATTGTTGATGGCCTTTTTTGTTTGAACTATATTTTATAAGCAATAAAATATAATGGAGTACTTAAAATCAGCCAGTCTTGTAGGAAATTGATTCACCAATCGGATAAAATTATGTGTTCAGCGCTGAGAGTCCTATCCATCTAATAGTATTCAACCGAATATCAAAATCGAGGAATGCGACGATTCCATTGTATTTATGAATGCAAATAATTCACATCAGTCAGTACTTCAACGCAACACAAGACAACCAGAGAGCGGCAAAATTTTACGAACATTCAATAAATTATTTCTGGAGTCTGCACTCAACTGCAGGGGCATAGCGGCGTTGACGGTGCGCTTGGGCGACGTCGATATGGAGTTGGACATAGAGGAGGTTGTCGGCAGCCCCGGCACGGAGGCCAAAACCGGCATGGCAGAAACAGCCGGCGATTCGCCGCCCAAACTGGAGAAAGTGAAGCAAGTGCAGAAAGAGTTTGAAAATGGTGAGTCGCAAGCGAAACGAGGTCAGACACATGGCATGGCTAATGTATATTCTGATTCCCCATAGGCTTGGGCACAGGTCCACCGTCACCCGATCAGAGCTGGCGTGGCGTGCCCATCGAGGAAATACATCGGGGCCGGCCACTGTTCCAGCTGGAGCATTTGGGAGCCGTGTCTCCCAATTCCTCGCACCGCGTGATGCACAAGCATCCAATACGCGAGTCGATCGACGTGCCGCCGCGTCCGTTCAAGGGGGCCGGCAAGTGGGACTCGGACCATGTGCGTCTGCCCTGCGCACCGGAGAGTAAATATCCGCGCGACAATGGCGATGGGACCACAACGATCGGTTCGCGCTGGGAGATGATCGAGCGGGCACTGCTGCAGCCGATCGCCAGCAGCGTGCAGCTCCAGGATGCGATACTCTCCTACAACACAACGTACAAGGGCAAGTGGAACTTCCGCGCCCTGCACAAGCTGCTCGAGGAGGAGCTGGACGAGAGCGAGACAAAGGTGTTCTTCGAGGACCTGCTGCCCCGCATCATCCGTCTGGCTCTACGTCTGCCCGATATCGTCCAGGCCTCCCTACCCCTGCTCAAGCAGCATACGAACAGCATAATCACGCTCACCCAACAGCAGATCTCTTGCCTCCTGGCCAACGCCTTTCTCTGTACCTATCCGCGCCGCAACACGCTCAAGCTCAAGTCGGAGTACAGCAGCTTCCCGGACATCAATTTCAATAGGTAAGAGGAGGGGAGAGGCTTCACTTCACTTCATTGCCCAGTGCTTATATCCCCCTTCCCCCACACAGGCTCTACCAATCGTCGGGTGCTGCAGTCCTGGAGAAGCTCAAGTGCATTATGCACTATTTCCGGCGCGTCTGTCCCACAGAACGAGACGCCAGCAATGTGCCCACCGGCTGTGTGACATTTTTGCGGCGCAGCGTCGAGCCGGATCGAACGACGATTTGGAATCAAGTAACGGAATCGCTGGGCGAGGTGCTGCTACATGTGAATTCGGCCGGAACGATCGAGGACCAGGGCCTGGGCCTGCTGCAGGTGGACTTTGCCAACAAGTATCTGGGCGGCGGGGTGCTCGGTCATGGCTGTGTGCAGGAGGAGATCCGCTTTGTCATTTGTCCGGAACTGATGGTGAGCAAACTCTTCACGGAGTCCCTCCGCCCCACCGAGGCGCTGATGGTGCTCGGTGCGGAGCGCTATAGCAACTACACAGGATATGCTGGCACTTTCACCTGGTCCGGCAACCACGAGGATCAAACGCCGCGCGACAGCTCGCGACGCCGCCAGACGGCGATTGTGGCCATCGATGCGCTTCAGTTTGCCAATGCCACACATCAGTATCGCGAAGATCTGGTGGAGCGGGAGCTGAATAAGGCCCACACCGGCTTCATGCACACAATGTCCAGCGAGCCACCGGGCGTGGCCACTGGCAATTGGGGCTGCGGTGCCTTTGGCGGGGATGCCCGTCTCAAGTCGCTGCTGCAGCTGATGGTCTGTGCCACATTGCACCGTCCGTTGGCCTACTACACCTTCGGCAACGTCCGGCTGCGCGATGAGCTGCACGAGATGTGGCAGCTGTTCCGCAGCGAGAGCACCACCGTGCGCCAGCTCTGGACCGTGCTGCGTCGCTTCGAGCACAGTCTGCGCTCCAACCCATCGTCATCGAACCAGCCGGCCCCCAAGCCGAATCTCTACGACTATATACGCGATGAGCTGAAGAAGAAGAAAACACCCCCATCATCATCGGGTTCCACGCCGAAGCCGATCAAGAAGCTGCCGGCCAGCAATGAACAGAGTCCAGATCTGTTTGCTTCGCAGGACGACTCGACATGCTCTCCGTCCGCCCTCCTGCTCTCCGACGATGAAGAGGCCAATGCCATGATGATGGCCGCCAGCCTGGAGGCCACGCCCAGCGAGAGTAGCCCGGCAGGAGCAGCAGGAGCAGCAGCACCAGCAGCAGTAGCAGTAGGAGGAGGAGGAGGCTCACCACCAAAGGAAGCTGCTCCAAAAATGCGACAACTGTCGCTTCTGGATATGCTAGACGGCTACTACGATCAGGGCCAGGCCTCAAAGCGTCCGCGTCCCCCCCACAGCGGGCCCATGGGCCAAGGGCCGGCCAAGAGTCGCAAGGAAAATGATGACGATGGGGAGGCCACGCCACATTAACGAGCGTGTTTGCTGGGAGAGGGGAGGGTAGACGATTTTGACTAAGTGATATTATTCTAAATGGTTTTTAAACACTTAAACACATCGAGAGGGAGCGAGAGAGAGAGAGAAAGGATACGAGAATGAGTTGTTTCCAATGAATATAGTTTTAAGTAGTTGAGAAAGGGATTTACCAGAGCATGTGGCTAGATACTTTTTTTTTGGTTCTTTTAATCCGTTACAAATCATCAAAATTCTTCTGATTGTTATATGAAAGAAGTTGCAACACTTGGGGTGTGGCAATACCCGAAGCACGGACTGCCTGTAGTGCAAATGCGTGTGAGATAGAATTAACTAACCAATGGTAATTGGGCAAAGGCCTACTACACTACACCATACACTACTCGGGCCAAAGAACACTTTCTTTTGATGGAAGATGTGGATGTGGTGATGAAGCTCTCGCTAAGTGCGTCTCGTCGGGTTCATCATCGGAGTTCTCGCCAACACGTGGCTGGCTCTTCAGCGGATGTCTTTTCTTTTGTGATTTACTGATTTTATTTTCTAAATTTTATTTGTGAATTGTTCTTTTTTTTATTATTGTGCACTTTGGAGTTCTATCAACAGAATGTGATAGCAATGAAATGTGTATGGCATATATTTTAGTGAAAGATAACTTGAGAGAAAAGCTATCCATTTATCTAATTACACTTTCATGCTCTCCCTCTCTCTGTCTCTCTCATTGTATGATGGTACCCCAAAAATATAATTTAGAAATTAGTCACGCAAAGAGTTTTTGTAACTTGCCCAAATGTTTGTTATGCAACAACGATTATATACATAAATAACATGTAGAAACCAAATTGTAAAACCAATAACTATACTGATATACCGTACATGCATATAGACTCGTAGAATGTATAGAAATCTAGATAAACTTAGTAAAAGTTTTTTTTTTTTTTTTGTGAACCCCAAGAACTTTGATGATCCATAATCTTTATTCATTTAGACCCACACAGATGCACACACATCCAAACGACAATGACACCAACACCTACACCAACAACAACAACAACACCAACACCAACAATAAGAACAACATATAAAACAGAAAGCATATACTATATATCTACATGTATCTGTAGAACAACCAAAGGGAAATCAGTAATGATTGCGTCGCTTATTGGAGGGACAGTATTCGGCATATTCCTCCCAGGTACAGCCAGCCTTGGTGCAGCACTCGTTTGTGATCGATGGAGCGTTGGAGCGACGAGTCCTCAAGAACATGTTGGCATAGTTCACGTGCAGCCAAGTCGATGGGGGCGTACCAGCTGAAAGGATTTTGCAGATATCCACATATAGGTCTGAGTGGAGGAGGCTCTTCAGAAGACTCACGTTTCGAGGAGGGGCTCTGCTTGATCCAGGCCTCGTCGTTGCCCGTCCGCTTGCGGTTGCGTCGCGTCAGTCGGTAAATGTCCTTCTCGCAGGCCCAGTACAACTGGCGGATAAGCTTGTCCCGGCACCGGGAGTGGGTCTCCTGATGCCACACATTCTCCCAGTCCGACTGTGAGCTGAAAATATACAATCGTATTTGCATAAGAGATTTGCACTGTTCTCTTCGGTTGCTATTACTATTCGAATTTGTTGAATAAATTGAAAAATTCCTGTTAAATTGGTTGGTACTTTTGGCAAGTCCGGGGATCACACAAATCCCCTGTAAATTCGCGAAGTTCTAACCCGATTCCGATTCAACCCGAATATTATTTTAGAGTAGGGGAAACATACCAGTTATGGGCACCGTTTCCTATGTATACCTAACCTATGTATACGAATTAAAAGCTAGATATCTTAGGTAAACGTCTGTGGAGAAATTAAATTGAGTCCTTCGAATAGAAAAAAGTTATCAAGAATTCACTGAAGTGATCATTTTTTGAAAATAAAAATTACATAGCCTGTTTAGGGCACTCTTGAAAAATCCACTAAAAATTAAGAATTAAATGATGGCTTGGCTGATGGCTTAGAAAATTTAAATTCATGTTTTATTCAATTAATTGATTCATCAAGTGATTGTATTTAATGAAATGATTCTGCCGGTGTTGACTTGACGTAAAATGTATAAAAACAGTTTTAAAATATTACACGTTAGCATAGACAATTTTTTGTACGCAGTTTCTCGGCCAAACAAACGCAAAAAAGGATGCTCACAACGGGCTATATGAGGGTGTCAATACGCGGAAATAACACCCATTTTTTCAGGATACAAAAAATGATGCTAAATCACAAAATATATTGACAACACTGCAAAAAAATTAAATACTCACATTTAAAAAAAAATTGTTTAATTCGAAAGCAATAAAAAATTACTTTAGTGTTTTTTATTGCAATTTTTTTTTAATATGCTCACAGCTACTACCAAATTGTATATATTGGTTTCGTTATCAGCAAAAAAACTTTATACTGTCAACCAACACGACTGCTCATACTCAGATCAGTAGCTTCTGTTTGCTGTTCAAGCTTACGTGGGGGTGTCTATAGCTGGGGTTTGGGAACTCCTCCAACCTTTGATTGGAATGGTTATGGAAACCATTTACATTGCGATTGAAGATATTCAGCCTCAAGTTGTAATCATTTTCCCATCAGATGTTTACTTCTCAACACAGAACATAGCAGATGCAAAACTTTAATAGCTCTGGGACCATTGTGGACACCCCCTAACAGAAAAAACCCACGTAACTCTCGTAACCCTCAACCGATTTCAAACCAAGAAACTTTGTGTTCATTTAAGGACATTTCGTCTCAAGTTTAAGGACTTAACTCTAAAAATTTATAAGAAATATACCAACATCCTCCATATAGCATTAGCAGCATTTTAGACGCTCCCTAATAGAAAACAAATTCACGTAACTCCACTAAATCTCATCCGATCTGAAACCATTATGTTTTAAAATATTTTAGAGGGCCCAAGAAATCACTTTGAATTGGTTTCAAAAAATTTCGTATCAATTTTGAATAATTTCAGATCAGATCTTTACTTTAAATAAAATATGGAATGCGGAGGAAAACACCAGTCTACATTTTCCAAAAACCGGAATCGATTTAGCACCAAGAAGCCATCAATGACTAAAAGCCATTCAATGTTCACTCACCGTTCGCGAAAGAGCAACTCGAGTCCTTCCTCGGTGTGATGCAGTGCATCGGATGTTTGGAATAGCTGCAGAACGAACAGCAGAACGGCTCCGCATAGGGTCCAGCTCCTGGGGCCGACACCAGTCGATGGTTGGGCCATGCTGATGGGGAAAATGCTGGTGCAGCTGCTGCTGCGGCTACAAGATCCTTGGATGTCCCTGGTGTGTGCGGCTCGAGCAATGGCCGCGTGGCGACTGAACAGTTTGGCCGGTGTGCGGTCCGGTTTTGAAATATAACCGGAGACGGCCGCGGCACCGCGTACACGGTCAAGGCGGCGGCCAACTGTCGGGCGTCTGCATAATTAAATGGGCTGACACCGCGGATGCTATCCGAGCTTATTTGAAGTAATGAGCACGAAGAGGGTTGCATCCACACACCCACACACCCAAACACACACACACACATCCACCCCCACAGGCAATACCTCCTATGTATGGATAATGAAGAGCAACGGCAGCAATTGCGTGTGGCCAGTGCCGCTTATTGCCTTGTTTATTCGTGGTCCGGTGCGGTACGGTGCGGTACGGACCAACCAATTGGCCTGGAGACATCCCCTATGCCCTGCTCTGCTCCTGTTACCTGTTGCTTCTCCTGCTGTTCCTGAACCGGACACGACACCGATGCTGATGCTGACGCTGCTGGGGTTAACAAAACAACATAAAATCGAACAACTTACGCTTGTTGCTCTTTTTGTTTGGCTCGTAAAAATCGGTGTACCCTCAGTGTGTTCTCATTTCGAAATTCGCATAAATTGTCCAATATTTGCACGAATTTCAATACGATCCACTCCACCTACACGCTTTAGGGACAGTGGTGTAGGACTTATTCTTTATTCTTCATTTAGAATGTTCGAATTTTGAAATGCAGCTGGGAACTAGACGGATTAATGTCTGTTAGCTGATAAATAGCCTCTGTGCTTCAGGATTCAAGCAAAAATGCACGCAAATTTTATTTATAATAGTTTAATATTCTAGCAAAAATAAATAGCATCCAATCAGAGATTACCTTTGGCTTCCATATTGCAGTATTGAATCTTGTTTGTGTTTTTTGACACCCACTGTCCTTAGAGGAGTTCCACCCACACACAGACAGACAGCCAGAGAGAGAGAGATAGAGAGATAGGGGAGAGAGAGAGAGAGAGAGACAATTGCTTAGCTAAATAATGTCACTGTTTACACATGTTGTCCCAATTTATGCAGCACTAGACCTGGCTGCTGGCTGCTGGCTGCTTTTCCCACCCATCCACCCATTTGTACCTTTCATGCCCTCATTTTCCGGGCTCAGTTCTTGGTTGACTTTGCCAGTGGCTGGTTGGTGGTTATATTTCGAGCAGCCTCGCCTCAGATGTTTGTTTTTCGTTTGATTATTTCTGTGTTTTTTTTGCCAGTGCTCTGGTCAGTGTAAGTACACACTTGTGTGAGTGTGTGTATGCTGTGTGTGCTCTACAAGGTGGGAAAATCTCGAAGGCTTATCTACATAAGCCAGGAACAATAAATACATACGTTCTTATTTTGGTAGATATTTATTTGTAAAATTAAAGGGTACAATGGAATTTTTAATGATGATCTTGCATCCATGGCCGTTTTATAAAATCAAATATATATTTCATTCAATGATATCTAATGAGCTATCCAGTAGCACTGAAATGAAAACTATTTAATATTTCAAGCTAAACGATCTTGATCATTTATGGGAAATGAGGAAATGAGCTTTTGCTTTCTCTGAATCAAATGGCGTCGCGTTCGAACTCGTACGAACAAATTTTAAAAACAAAATTATGACTGAGTACAATTTTTAATCATTTTTATTTATATTTGCAAGTCAATTAATTAACTCTACACATTTAGTGAAAAATAATCGAAGATACGGTTTTAAAGATGTAAGCCAAATATATGAGCCGACGTTAAATTACCAAAAACAGAAGTGGTTTTTGAGCTTGGCTACAAAATTGCCAAAGATCTCCGAATGGGCTAGAACTACTGGTATCAAATTTGTTGTAGTTATATCGGAAATATTGATTGAACTTATTCCAAGGTATTAAATAAATGAGACAGGTAAAGTAACGAATTATATTGTTGAAGTGGTCTGTGGCGTAGGTACAAGGTCATTGCCCTTAACTATTTGCAGTGGGAGTTGCATCAGGAGTTCTAGCTACCTTTATTCCAGGCCTCAAAGAGTCCTCTTCAAAAACGGCCTGTCTTCACCAGTTATGGTTACTTCGGGTGTACCACAGGGCAGCCATCTAAGTCGCTTACTATTTACACTCTTCATTAATGACATTCCTTCGGTATTAACATACTCTCGAGTGCTCTGTGTCCAGTACAAGGATAATTCAATAATAATATCTCAATCCAGGTTGCAATCCGATCTTCATAGCTTTCAGGCTTGGTGTTGTGCGAATTTCGTATACCTTAATGCTTCGACATGTAAAGTAATGACATTTTAATTTAATTTTAATTTCATTTCATTCTATATCCTAACGCTACAAGTGTTGGCTTATTTTTATTGCGCTAGTCCCCCAAGTTATATAAATCATTTGGAAGAGTATATTCTTAAAGCTAATATTTATACATTAACATTTTGCCAACAATAAGTACTTACCGTCAAGTAGTGTATCACAGGTACTGGTAAAGTGTGTAGGCATGGTTACATTTTCGGCATTCAACCCCAAAGAAGCAAAGTTGTCCAACAGATGACTCTCTAACAAGAGATTGTTGTTGAGATCGCCAGCCAGAATAATGTATGAATGTGTATGACACTGAAATGTCTGAGATAATATTTAATATTGGCTCATGGTCTCTTGCATGAGCAAAATTTTCTTATTAATTTATTATTCATTATTCATTATCGCTCCAGCGCCTTTCTGGATCCTTACACCCTAGGTGGGGCTTATCTTCGAAGAATTACCCTAGTTGATGATCTTGGTGTTCTATTAGATCCCTAGTTAAAGTTTTCTGAACACATTTCTACCATGGTAAATAAGGCCATGGGAGTGCTTGGGTTAAGAAAGAGCTGGTCAAAGGAATTTGACGACCTCTATATAATAAAGACTCTCTACATATCGCTAGTTCGCCCTGCTCGACCTCAACTGGGATGCAAGTGTGAGATTGCCGTCTTACCCTAATAGATTGCTCTTAATAATAATCCTTCCATCCTCAGTGAATCATAGGCATCAAAGCTGAGGTAGATAGTCCTGACTTTTTTTGCTGCATAAACTTCACGATTCCTTTTAGAAACACTAAAACTAAATAAAGTTGTTTCTTCCGATTTGTAGATCGAATTGTTCCTTGCATGAACGTTTTAGGGTTTTATGCTCGGACTATAATTCCCTCTACCATATCATATGTACTACTAATTCCCTTCCTCTTCTAAAATCACTTATACCTACATACCTTTCTAGTTATTAGTTCCTTAAGTAAGATTAGCTCTAATTTTCCTCGAATATTAGTCTTACATCTATCTTTCTTGCATGATCGCGATCGGTTGAGTTAACGTGTCGCGCGTGATGCGGCAGCGCCCCTCTGCCGTTTTGCGTTCCGGCCTGGGATTCGGGCGTAACAGCATTCAGCTGATGTCCCATGGTCCACTTGATGGTGCAGTCATTGCATATCAATGTCCAAATTAATTGAAAATTGTAGGGACTACTTATAGGATTTATCCCAGGTGGAATATTTCTGTTTTGTTGGCTGTAATCTGAGTCCAATATCTTAAATATTCAATTTTATTATAATCTTAAATGCAGTTTGTTCATTTGTTGTTGTATTATTCAATATGTTTTTTTGGGTGGATTACTTGGTAGGAGTCAGATAACTGGAACTGGCACTATAAATATCGAAAAGTCGTTGTTTTGTAAAACATTAGTAGTTTTTAGAGAACAACCTCCAAGGCGACACAATCGGGAAGAGGAATGGAGATCCAGGAGTACGCCACAAGGTGATGGCGGCCACCAGGAACCACCATCCGGACTAAAAAGACGACACGGGCTACTGTGCCGTGCCGGACCCAAAATCAGCCGGACCCAACTTCTAGTTCTTAACGCAGTCGGAGGTGGAACCTACATATAATATCTAAGAGTATGTATGTTACGTAATACGTATGCTCTACACCTCATGCTCAGACCTTTAGTAGTGTTGTACAATTTAAAAATAAATATAATCGAGAGCTTTGGTAGCTCTTAAAGATATTAGAGGTAATTGAAAAGGGAATGAATCAGCTGCTTTCTCGCCGCATAGGGTTGACTCGCTGGAGAAGTCATGAAAACAAAAACTGGCGAGAAAGCTAGTGCCGTTGAGTTCGAATCGACTCGGTGGGATTCGCTTAGTTCGGTCCGATAGAATCAGCGATTCAGCTTTGTCATAGCTGCGAATTGTTCCCCCGAAAAATTCAAGAAGGCTTTAGTAAGTATCCTATAACGTTTTATAACTAGTTCTACCATGGGTCTCTGGGTCCTTCTTACCCATCAACGAATCCACCCTCCTCCTACAACCACAAAGACTCTTTTCAGGGTAAGCTGAATTTGTATTGTTCTCTGAAAATATATTTAAATATTAGGACAATGGTGCCAGCAGAAGCGTTTCATTGATGGGTTTTGTTTTGGGTATACTTAAGTATATTTTCTTATGTTTACTGATCAAGAAATTAAAAACCAATAACGAACTTTGGCATCGAAGACAGTGTCCGACCATTCGATCCCATTTCCTTCAGCTCATTTTGCAATTAAATACTGGACGTGCTGGCATAGAATAAACGAAGATATTTAAATGAAAACTCTGAGCCCTCAGAGGGTGAGAGAAGACGAAGGGGGCGAGACAGTAGCAGTTGCAGTGAGTGAGATGGCCATCATTGAAAGTGTCAAGCGACAATGTGACTGAACAATTGACAAACTCTTGTCCCCAGTCCCCCAGTCCCCAGTCCACAGTGCTGGTCCCCTGGTCTTGGGGTCTCTCCGCACAATTCACCCAAGGCTTGAGTTGACAGGGAAGGGGGAGGAGATAGTGAGAACGAGAGATGTGGCTGGAGTAAGAAACAGCAAAAGATGAAGAGAGGTATAAAATATGTTGCAACTTTGCCCTTCCTTGCCACAGTACTTCAATGAACCAAAGCTATGAAAAAATGTGTGACCAGAGGACATTAAATCTATATGCACTTGCACCGCTACTCGTACTTTTATTTGCATGCCACCTCGGCCCACCCTCCTCGAGGGGCATGGGGCATGCCGCTGACGTGACACTGCATTAAGGATAATGCTGATCATCAATTTTTTCGGAGTTCATGCCGAGGAACGGGGATGCACCTGAATAATGAGCCAGTGAGTCGAGCGACTGATGGCCTTGTTGCATGCCTGCCGTTGGCTGCAAAAAATTGGAATTGGTGAACGGAAAAATATTAATGGAACGATTTTCGGAAGAATGGGGCACGGCAGGGTAGTCTCAATATAATGCGATTTTTAATATGCCACAAGAGAGCATATTTTCGAGTTATTTTCTTTGTGTTAAGATTCAATTTAAATTTGAATGAAAATGAAAAGTGTCTGGATCATTATCACATTTGTGGATGGTATCTACGGTATTAAAGTGTGGAAAATATGACAAAAGACTGCGGAAGATAGGAAAATACGTATTTACTTCAAAATGTACTTTGCAGAGCACTTTGTAGACTCCTTGAAATGGGGGATGGCCATACCATCTATTCTACCACGGGAACTGTTTTCAGGAAGGTGGCAAATTTGAAATACGCCCTAGCTTGTTTTTATTTCCAATTCCTATTTCATTGTGTGTACACGAAAAGAGAAGGTTATAAAACTGTTCAGATATTTGTATTATATATACGTAGTACGTACACCTCTCCCACACGACGATTATCCGTTTAACAACGAAGAGTAGGCCCTTTTTTTCGAGTCTTTGTGTCACTTGTTCTATTTCTCATTCATATCAAAGTACTAACTGCTGAAACAAACATCCAAATTTACGGAAAAATAATTCGATAAAAATAAGTTTTGTGATTTTTCCGACTTTCCGACTTTCCGACATTGCTTCGTGATGATGCCCTTCATCGGCCATTATAATTTAGTCGCCGAGAACAGCGCCCATCTTAACTTTATTCGGGACTTTCGCGAAGCCTTTGGCGATGATGGCATGTATGCCTTTGAATTGATAAACAATGCTGCCGATGCCTGGCAGGGGCTGACTGACGAAGAGAAGTCGCGGTTCGAGAAGGTAAAGTACATTCGAGCAGTACGTTTTGTTGGTTTTTAACGGGCTCATCGCCTGTCTTCCCCACAGGACCAATACCTGGCAGATCAGCACGCTGAATTGGAGCGCCTGAAGCGCGGGGAGTCTGCGGGCTTGTTGTGGGCCAAGAAGAAGGAAGCTTTCCGCAAGCTGGCAATGCGCGGACAGTCCAAGTTCTTGGGAGAGTCCGGGGTGGGCGGGATGAAATGGGGAAGCTTCAAGAAAGACGAAGCCAAAGCCAAAGCCGTCAAACAGGACGATTCTTCGTCGTTCAACAATAATCCCAGTTCATTTGGCATCTTGCGCTTTTTACTCAAAAAGTGTAATTCGAAGCGTCGTGCCACAAAATAAAATAATTGAAATAAAATAATTGCAAAAATAACCCCTTGGGAACGAGTTAAAACCCTTTTTCAAACCCTTTCAGCGAACGGCTAAGGATCAATGTTTCAAAGATCCAGCTGGCAAAATTTGTACTTCATTCGTTTACTAGTGTTCACTGTGAGTACAACAAAATATTTTGTCTCCGAAAAATGTGAATACAAAATATAATATTTACTTTTCAACAGACAAACTGATAAATACTAGCAAAATGGACAACGCAGAAAAAAATCCACAAAAGAGAAGGGCAGAGAATGATGGACTTGAGGAACTGAATGAGGTTTCTTGCAAGAAGCGTTAGAGTATACATATATACCTTAACTACCTAAAAAAACAAAAAAAATTGATATTGTCTGGTCTTCCAAATCACATCACAGCTCGTTTGGATTTGGATTCCGACGGAAAGGAGACCACTGTGGAGAAGTCTCCCATCGCGCAGCCTGCAGGGGACTCAGGCGCTCTGCCCTTGACCGATGGATCTGGCTCCGAGTCCGAGCAAATTGTAAGGGCAGAAAATAGGCCACAGGACGCAGGCGAGGCACTAGCCCAAGACGAAACCATGCCGGAGGCCGCAGTCGAGAAACGGACCAAAGAGGCCCAGTTTTAGGTTATTAACGAAGGTGATTTTTGTTCGGTTTTATAAAATAAACGAGGGGGAACGTTATGAGCCGCGTCTGCGCCGCGGCTCTACTTTATACCCGGTACTCAGTCAGTATATATGTATGTGAGCTTGTTGTAATTTATTACATGTTCGCAAAAGGAAAAATTAAATTTTAGCCAAAAAAAAACAATTTAAGTCGAACCTTTTCGGAGATTTTGATCTATTAGATGTTTCCATATTGGTTAACATAAATTTTTTACATCTGCCATTTCTACATGTTTTTATCTACTTCCTACATATACATACACGGCTGTGTGCGAGAGAGAGAGGGAATCAGTCTGCGCTTGGAAGGCCACTGAAATTTCATTTGTTCCTTCTGACTATATTTATGATCCGATCTGATCCAAATTCAATACTCTGATAGATATAGTAATTTTCTATGATTCTGCGTTTTTGGTTTTCCCGTATCTTCAAAATTGTAGATTTTCATCTTTTGTGGGGGCGGAAGGGGGCGTGGCCAAATTTTAAAACAAACTCGTCTCGGTTTGATATCACAGGAGCTTGGATAGAAAGTTTGGTGGTTCTAGCTCTTATAGTCTCTGAGAACTAGGCGTCAAAAAATTCGATCAGGCATAGCGCCTACCCCTGTGTGTGAGAGAGAGCGAGAGGGAACGATGCATTTCGAAATTGTTTTCTTCATTGTGGCTATATTTATGAGTCGATCTGATCCAGATTCAACACTCTGATAGATATTGTCATTCTCTACGATTCTGCGTTTTTAGTTTTCTCGTATCTTTAAAATTGTGCATGCCACAGATTTTCGTCCTTGGAGTGGGCGGAAGGGGGCGGGGCGAAATTTTGAAATACACTTGTAACAGTGCGATAGGACAGGAGTCTGGATACAAAATAGTGTTCCTCTAGCTTTTATGGTCTTTGAGCTATAGGCGCTAATGAAGACGGACAGACGGACGGACGGACAGACGGACAGACGGACAGACGGACGGACAGACAGACATAGCTATATCGACTCGGCTATTGATGCTGATCAAGAATATATATACTTTATGGGGTCGGAAACGCTTCCTTCTGGGTGTTACACACATTAATTTTTTGCACAAATCTAATATACCCCTTTACTCTTCGAGTACCGGGTATAAAAAAGCAAAAATATCAAATACTTAAAAGCAATTACCGCAACACTGCCGATGTTGAGCAACATTTTGAAAATGTTGCTAAGCGCCACTGTGCTATGATATGTAGAAACATGCTGCTACATGGTAGCTACTACACACAGAGTGACCATACTTGACCGTTTTCACAAATTAATTTAAATTATTTGTCCATTAAATGTCCCGGGGGAAAAATCATCGTTTTCGCCAATTCAACTGTACTCTTTTCTTGTGGCAGATCTGGGCCATGACATGAATCTTTAACGTTATACATTTATATAACTTGGGTATTGCTGTTCCGATTTTGAAAATTCTGGATTCCGTTCCCCTGATCGTTGGCGACCAGGCCTACAATCCTATGGTTTACGTTCTTCGATGTAATGGGCGAGGACCTTTCAGTGTTTTTTCATTCTTTTTCTGATCAAGGACTGAACAATATGGGATTGATTTTAGTACCACTAACCAGACAGTATCTAGACGTGCCAGTTCATCATCCTATCATCCTATCTGTCAGTCCACAATCGTGCCGATAGGCGGGCCAAAAGTGTGCATTCCGCCCACACTAGTCGGTGTTCGGTTGTTCGGTTATTCGGTTATTCGGCGATTGGTAGCCCATTTTGCCTTTTAATTACCCTGCCCGGCCGCTTTGCTAGCCCGCTTTGGCTGCAGATATGCCACTACTGTTGCACCTTCACCTCTAAATGCGATTCCAAAAACGTTTGAGCCGTTCCAAATGCTCGTACGGGTCGTCTCTTGTCTCTCTTGTGGCTTTGGCTTTATCCGATGCAGGCACTGCTTAGGTTTCTGCAATAATTGGCATTCCGTTCTGGCATTCCACTCTGGTTTGGTTCTGGTTCTGGTTGTGGCCTTCTCAGCCCCTCAAATCTCCATCTGCTTTGGCTGCTGGACACTTTAATGTAAGGTTAATTCCATTTTGAACACAAAATAATATTACATATTCTTTTCAGCAGAACAGCCCATCCCAGTAATCTCCTGGAAAAATGTCAAAAGCAAAATGTCCCAATAAAGTAAGTCATTTTCGAAGTAGACCTTACGGGACACACACAAAATTCCAAATTAAAGCAAAAATTTCGAAGTAAAATTTCAAAAAAAAAAACAAAATGTCGGCATTCAAATTTGGGTTCAAAATTTTTGTAAAACAATTTGGTCGACCGACAGGGCAAAAACAAGAAAAAAGTGGTTCTACGGTAAGCCAGAAATGGGAAATGGAATGGAGCAATTATTAAAAATTTTGTTGTATCTTGCAGCCGAAACTTGCTACAGTTTTTGCTGGGGGCTATTGGGCTGGCTCTTACATAACCGAGAACTATGAGGTACAGCCGCACCGTTTACTCCAAAGGTGATTATCATACTCATCATACTCATCTTCTGTTTCTAGATAAAACGAAAGCTTCCGAGCGGTCCAATTGATGCTTCGAATGTGGGTCCACCCAAGACCTAGGACCTTGAGCCCTGTTGACATTTCCCAACACCTACTCGGCGGCGCGGCGGAAGATTGGCTCTGGCCGAATGTTTGTTTGCGCACAGGGCAAACAACCCAAGCACTTGATGGCGGCGTTGATAGGAGGAGCAACACAACAGTTCGCACGCGAATTGGCAACGATTCGCGAGCTTTCCCACGCTACTCCCAAATTAATATGTGATATCAGGCGCTGAAAGCAGAAGCGATATCATACGATACGAAACGAAACGAAACGATACCCTACCCACCAAGAAAGAGCAGAGAGGAAACGTACGATCAGCCCGGCGAGAGCAAACGCATCCGCACGGCCTTGCATCGAGAGGTAGCTGAGAGATCGAGCGGTGTGTGGGGGAGGAGGGCTATTTTCGTGGCTATTTTCGGCTCTGTCCACGAAGATCATTTCATTATTGACCGACGCTTTTTGCCTCAGAATTTGTTTGGTTATGGAATAGGCATATAATGTGCACAATCCATTTGTGGCGCCACGTCTGCTGCTACCCACTGCAGTGGTGTGGGGGGGCTTTTCCAACGAAAAACGTGATTTCCCCCACCCCAAGCCCAATTTATTCGCTTTAGTTTTGGCAACAAAATGCGGATTCCATCAACCTCTGGAGTCTAGAATATATTGATCGCAAAAATATTGATTTATTATTTGATTCGATCTTCCTCAGGGATCTAGAGACATTTGTGCATCTGCTGAAGGGCTCGCTGGGCTCGGGCATCCTGGCCATGCCCATGGCCTTCTCGCATGCGGGTCTGTGGTTCGGCTTGGTGGCCACCTTCGCGGTGGGCACCCTCTGCACCTATTGCGTGCACATCCTGGTGAAGTGCTCCCATATCCTGTGCCGGCGACGCAAGATTCCGATGATGGGCTTCGCAGACGTGGCCGAGCAGGCCTTCTTGGATGGTCCGCCGGCGCTGAACCGCTGGTCCCGCTTCATACGCTTCATGGTGAACACTTTTCTGGTGCTCGATCTGCTGGGCTGCTGCTGCATCTACCTGGTGTTCGTCGCCACCAACGTGGAGCAGGTGGTGAGCGTCTATCTGGAGACCGAGCTGAGTGTGCGCCTCTGGATTATGATTGTGACCGTGCCGCTGATCTTCATGTGCCTGGTGCGGAACCTCAAGTTCCTCACGCCCTTCTCCATGATCGCCAACATCCTGATGTTCGTGGGCATCGTCATCACCTTCATCTACATGTTCACCGACCTCCCGGCGCCCGCTGAGCGGCCCGGCCTGGTCGCCGTCTCGGAGTGGCCCCTCTTCTTCGGCACCGTCATCTTCGCCCTGGAGGGCATCGGTGTAGTGATGTCCCTGGAGAACGACATGAGGAACCCCAAGCACTTCATCGGCTGCCCCTCCGTGCTGAACTTCGGCATGGGTCTGGTCATTGCCTTGTACACCCTCGTGGGCTTCTTTGGCTTCCTCAAGTACGGTCCCGACACGCAGGCCAGCATCACGCTGAACCTGCCCCTGGAGGACAAGTGAGTTGCCCAATAATCGCCAGTTCCTTTGATCACCCACACTCATGCTGTTCTTTGCCTTGTCTGCAGATTGGCTCAGTCCGTGAAGCTGATGATTGCCATTGCCATCTTCTTCACCTTCACGCTGCAGTTCTACGTGCCCGTCTCGATCCTCTGGAAGGGGCTGGAGCACAAGATCAGGCCAGAGCGCCAGAACATCAGCGAGTACGGACTGCGTGTGGCGTTGGTGGTAAGCTACGATGCTCCGTCTGCGTTTGGGAACAGTCTGCTGACACTTTAATCTTTAATCTTGCAGGTGCTGTGCGGAGCCATTGCCGTGGCCCTGCCCAACTTGGGCCCCTTCATCTCGCTTATTGGAGCCGTGTGCCTCAGTACGCTGGGCATGATCGTGCCGGCGACAATCGAGCTGGCCGTGTACCACGAGGACCCTGGCTATGGACGCTTCAAGTGGCGATTGTGGAAGAACTCGGGCCTGATACTGTTCGGAGTGGTGGGCTTTGTGGCGGGCACGTACGTCAGCATCATCGAATTCCATGCCGAGTTCAGTGGCGGCCATTAAGCCTCCGCCTCGTGGGGCCGCGCAGCTTATTGCTAATTTAATTTAAATTAGTCTTAAATGAAACTCGTCTAAGCACAGGGATGTCTAAGTTAAGTTTTTAACTAATTTTAGGGCTAACCAAAGTTTTCTAGGACTCTAAACCTCCTGCCTCCCCATGTGGTTATCCTTCTCCCCCCCCGCCCCTTTCGTTCCACCTCTCTTTCTCTCTCCCCCTCCCCCTCCCCCACCCCCTCCGCCAACTCCCCTTAAGCCCCAGCTACAAACCGAAAGGAAACTATTACAAACAAGAAAAGTATTTCGATTTAGTCGATGCCATGTGCACCACGCGGACGTGGCATTAAGCTTACTTAGGAATTCTTCTAGAAGTGATTTTGTATCGTAGTGATTTTGAAAACAACTTAGTCGTAATTTAGTTCCTGCTCTCGTCGCTCGAACTAAGCCAAGACACACGGACGGGCGCAGCCAACGTTTGGCAATACGCTTACTGCTGCTGCTCGTCAATTTTTTTTGTTTTTTTTTTTTTCTTTTATATGCTGTACATTATATACGCCCTATTTCAATAATCATGACATATTATCCAATACACAAAGACCCGTTGCCCCTCACGGCCGCGATAAGGCGCAGGGGCAACAGAAAATCGCATTAAAAAAATAATAAAATTCTTTAAAACACTCAATGGTCAATTATTTTATCAGTAACTTCAAATCAAGCAGGTTCCCCCGATCACAGGAAGCCGAGGAAAATCAATCAAATACTGGTGCTTTCTTCTCGCTATATCTCGGCTAAAACAGCGCACTATGGGTAAAATTCCAATTTTTCGGGTATCTTGTAATTTTCTCAGAGTATTCAAATTGGTTAACATCTTAAGAAAACGTCAAACTGTAAAGTTCAATACCAAAAATGTTATATAACAGACCAATGTTAAGTCTAACAGCTGTTAAGATCAGCTGTTGCTGTCGAAGAGCACGTTCTGGAAGATCGGAATATTTTTGCAGCCTTTTTTCAAGTTGTAATTATTGGAACGCGAAACGTTTTTTTGCATGGTGCAGCGGTCGGGCGGAGTCCGAAAAGAAATCCACCCTCTCACGATTTTCGCAAAAACTCATGATGTAACCTAGGAAAATATTTAAAATACTGTTTTCTTCTTTATGCTACATATATGTATCTTGGCTGAACAGCGGTCGATCTGGGCGGGAAGGGCTTTTCGATCTGGGCTTCTCGTGACCGGGAGAGTCCTTCCAAGCGATTGGCATCAGAATAAAGGAAATCCAAGCTGTCAGGATTTCAGTCTCATTTTCGTAGTTGATATTTTGATGCCGGTCGACAGTCTGCATCCTCACGGCTCTGGGAAATTTGGTCCTTTGCCGATCTGGCCCTATTCGGTCGAGATATAGCTTTCCGAACTTTTGGCTGGGAAAACAATTAAGATGCTGGTACAAACAGACATTTAAAACGAGGGGGAACGTTATGAGCCGCGTCTGCGCCGCGGCTCTACTTTATACCCGGTACTCAGTCAGTTTGTATGTATGTGAGCTTGTTGTAATTTATTACATGTTCGCAAAAGGAAAAAATTAAATTTTAGCCAAAAAAAAACAATTTAAGTCGAACCTTTTCGGAGATTTTGATCTATTAGATGTTTCCATATTGGTTAACATAAATTTTTTACATCTGCCATTTCTACATGTTTTTATCTACTTCCTACATATACATACACGGCTGTGTGCGAGAGAGAGAGGGAATCAGTCTGCGCTTGGAAGGCCACTGAAATTTCATTTGTTCCTTCTGACTATATTTATGATCCGATCTGATCCAAATTCAATACTCTGATAGATATAGTAATTTTCTATGATTCTGCGTTTTTGGTTTTCCCGTATCTTCAAAATTGTAGATTTTCATCTTTTGTGGGGGCGGAAGGGGGCGTGGCCAAATTTTAAAACAAACTCGTCTCGGTTTGATATCACAGGAGCTTGGATAGAAAGTTTGGTGGTTCTAGCTCTTATAGTCTCTGAGAACTAGGCGTCAAAAAATTCGATCAGGCATAGCGCCTACCCCTGTGTGTGAGAGAGAGCGAGAGGGAACGATGCATTTCGAAATTGTTTTCTTCATTGTGGCTATATTTATGAGTCGATCTGATCCAGATTCAACACTCTGATAGATATTGTCATTCTCTACGATTCTGCGTTTTTAGTTTTCTCGTATCTTTAAAATTGTGCATGCCACAGATTTTCGTCCTTGGAGTGGGCGGAAGGGGGCGGGGCGAAATTTTGAAATACACTTGTAACAGTGCGATAGGACAGGAGTCTGGATACAAAATAGTGTTCCTCTAGCTTTTATGGTCTTTGAGCTATAGGCGCTAATGAAGACGGACAGACGGACAGACGGACAGACGGACAGACGGACGGACGGACGGACAGACAGACATAGCTATATCGACTCGGCTATTGATGCTGATCAAGAATATATATACTTTATGGGGTCGGAAACGCTTCCTTCTGGGTGTTACACACATTAATTTTTTGCACAAATCTAATATACCCCTTTACTCTTCGAGTACCGGGTATAAAAACACGATACAAACCATTTAAAAGTATTTACGTTTCAGTATTTATAATCTGCAAAAGATGTGGAATTGCATAATTCACGCCAGTCACACTTGTTCTTATTTAAATACAATTTATTTCATGAAAATATCTTTAATAACCGAAGGCCCCAATCCCATGCGACATCATGGTTCTGCTATCAATCAGGTCGCTCCTGGCAGACCCCAATCCTGACGGCCCCCTCGAGGAGAGTGTTGCCATATTGTACAAATGCAACCGCCTGGAGCACGATCGCATTGCCCGGAACTGGACTACACGTTTCGCCAAGCTCGGGGCATGGCAGCAGAGGCGTATAATAGACAGCATCTTGAATATCCCCATATCCCCAATGCATATGGGCAATGTGTATGGTCGTATCTGTTTAAGATGTAGCAATATCTTAGTGTCTAAATGTGCTATTACAATATATGTGTTTTTAATGTGTTTGTATGTATCTGAACTCCGAAGCAATCCTCCTTCGGAGGATATATATATATATATATATCCTCCCCAATGTATATGGGGATATTCAAGATGCTGTCTATTATACGCCTCTGCTGCCATGCCCCGAGCTTGGCGAAACGTGTAGTCCAGTTCCGGGCAATGCGATCGTGCTCCAGGCGGTTGAATTTGTACAATATGGCAACACTCTCCTCGAGGGGGCCGTCAGGACAGGGGGCCCTTCCAGCAGCTTAAAGGATACGTCACGGCGACACCGGCGACTGTGTAAATCTTCTTCAGAAGCTGGAAACGGAATAAGATTAATCGATTTATAGAAAACACACCACCTGGCAGTGCTTACCATCGATAATCGATCCCTTCTTTAAGGAACTTCGTGTGGTGTGTTTTAATTATCCTTTAGAAGCTGAAAACGGAATACGACTAATCGATTTATAGAAGACACACCACCTGGCAGTGCTCACCAACGTTTATCGATCCCTTCTTTAAGGATTTTCGTGTGGTGTGTGTTAATCATCCTTTAGAAGCTGGAAACGGAATAAGATTAATCGATTTATAGAAACACACCACCTGGCAGTGCTCACCAACGTTTATCGATCCCTTCTTTAAGGAACTTCGTGTGGTGTGTTTTAATTATCCTTTAGAAGCTGAAAACGGAATACGACTAATCGATTTATAGAAGACACACCACCTGGCAGTGCTCACCAACGTTTATCGATCCCTTCTTTAAGGATTTTCGTGTGGTGTGTGTTAATCATCCTTTAGAAGCTGGAAACGGAATAAGATTAATCGATTTATAGAAAACACACCACCTGGCAGTGCTTACCATCGATAATCGATCCCTTCTTTAAGGATTTTCGTGTGGTGTGTGTTAATCATCCTTTAGAAGCTGGAAACGGAATAAGATTAATCGATTTATAGAAACACACCACCTGGCAGTGCTCACCAACGTTTATCGATCCCTTCTTTAAGGAACTTCGTGTGGTGTGTTTTAATTATCCTTTAGAAGCTGGAAACAGAATACGATTAATGGAATTATAGAAAACACACCACCTGGCTGTGCTCACCATCGCTTTCCGATCCGTTCTTTAAGGATCTTCAACTGAAAGTGTCCCGAATTCCAGCCAATCGCCAGACATCGTTGGCCATCCATGGCTCTACCGAAACACATGCATGTGGGGTAGATATTTTTGGAGAGTGACGGATGTTGATAGCAATGAATGTATTGCCATGGCAAAATCCGCGGTTTTGAGTACTTGACAATCACCAGCTTGAAGAGCAGCACAAAGGGTTGCTTCTTGTAGATGACCGCCAGGTAGAGGTTCGATGGGGCGACGGCTATGGCCTGGGGCTGGCCGTGGACCAACTCCTTGCCCGAAAGGAAAACCTTTTCTATATTTGCCACAACCTCCAAGTTCCAGAGGAGCTGAGGCTTCAGAAAAACCCCTACTTCCGAATTGCGGGTAGTGGAGTACAGATTTGTGTCGTTCTTCTGCACAAACAGCAAATATGTGCTGCAGGCGGTCCAGGCAGCCGTCTGTACTTGTCGCCCCTCTAGGAAGTGCTCTAGATTCCAGGATCCACCATCCACATAGCAGACGCTTGCACCCGAACCGCTGGAGGCGCCGAACAGCATTTTAGAGTCGGGGCTGTACAGCAGGAAGCTAATCGAAGAGGGAAGCAAACGAATCGTCTGCCCACTGTCCGGATTCCAGACGATGATCTGGCGACTCCCCAGGGCCACACTGGCCAGGACAGTGCCGTCCTTGTTCCACTGTACGGACGTCACGTGGATGTGCTGTGAGTAGCTCAGCAGTCGATGGTCCCATGGATCCTGCCTGACACGCTGCCAGATATAGATGCCAGCGGCACATCCCACCGCCAACTCGCGGGTCTTGTACGGACGAAAGCCCGCACAGTAGATATGCTCCTGCTCCGCCGACTGAAGCCTTCCCGAAGGACCTGCGTCGATCACATGGACAACGTCCCGGCAGGTGACCAGCGCCATTTGCATGCCAGTTGGATGATGGACAATGCAACGAATCGACGCCTCGTCCCAGCCAACCATCTGGCGATAAGTCGTCAGACTGGAGGACAATGGAGTCGTACGTACATTGCGCAGACTCTGGATCTGGTTGCGAAGCCAGTTGTGCAAGCCATTGTAGAGAATGCCCCAAATGCTGATTCCTCCTTCTTGATCCTGGCAGGGATCAGGCACGGCTCGTTGTGCGACTCCAGATTTTTCCATTTTTTCCATTTTGAAAGTAGTTCTGTTGAGGTTGTTCTAGTTTTTCCAGTGCCAAACTTCACTCAATCAATATCCAGAAATCTCATGGGTATATTGATTGAATTGCAAAGCCCTAAATTTATCAGAAAAAGTAAAGTGACGGCCCAAAATTTGATACAATTGAATGCTTACGGGGAACTAACCAGAGGTGGAGATAAATGGAAATAATGTTCTATCGCTTGTTGGAGTTGAAGTGGACTTGGAATATTTAGGTGATTCGGACTCGGGAGACTCGGATTCGGATTCTACCGCCAACCGTTCGGAACACGCAGTCGAGGCCGCCTTACCAAATAGCCTCAATTCATAGTCCAGTTTTTTGTCAAGTTTCCATCATCATTATCAGGGTTGTGTATCTTTTTACTACGCCGTTTTTCTCTCAGTGTGGGTGTGTGCCTAATTCTGCCAAACCTTTTTTCTACGAAATGACTTCTGTGAGGAAAATATGAAATTTTTCCTTGGATCTTTCGAAGCGAGTCTTTCCAGCTGAATGTCTTTGAAATGATTTATGCCCCTGAAATGGATACCACCCTGATATTTTCAGGATCCCCCAAACCGATCCGCGGCGCGTAGTGTACACAGCTCCATCAATTTTATTTAACACAATGAACAAATTTTATTGTACATATACATTCATATACGAATACAATATCTTTTGCTGATTTTTATACCCGGTACTCGAAGAGTAAAGGGGTATATTAGATTTGTGCAAAAAATTAATGTGTGTAACACCCAGAAGGAAGCGTTTCCGACCCCATAAAGTATATATATTCTTGATCAGCATCAACAGCCGAGTCGATATAGCTATGTCTGTCTGTCCGTCCGTCTGTCCGTCCGTCCGTCTTCATTAGCGACTATAGCTCATAGACTATAAAAGCTAGAGGAACACTATTTTGTATCCAGACTCCTGTCCTATCGCACTGTTACAAGTGTATTTCAAAATTTCGCCCCGCCCCCTTCCGCCCACTCCAAGGACGAAAATCTGTGGCATGCACAATTTTAAAGATACGAAAAAACTAAAAACGCAGAATCGTAGAGAATGACAATATCTATCAGATTGTAGAATCTGGATTAGATCGGATAATAAATATAGCCACAATGAAGAAAACCATTTCGAAATGCATCGTTCCCTCTCGCTCTCTCTCACACACAGGGGTAGGCGCTATGCCTGATCGAATTTTTTGACGCCTAGTTCTCAGAGACTATAAGAGCTAGAACCACCAAACTTTCTATCCAAGCTCCTGTGATATCAAACCGAGACGAGTTTGTTTTAAAATTTGGCCACGCCCCCTTCCGCCCCCACAAAAGATGAAAATTTACAATTCTGAAGATACGGGAAAACCAAAAACGCAGAATCATAGAAAATTACTATATCTATCAGAGTATTGAATTTGGATCAGATCGGATCATAAATATAGTCAGAAGGAACAAATGAAATTTCAGTGGCCTCCCAAGGGCAGACTGATTCCCTCTCTCTCTCGCACACAGCCGTGTATTTATATGTAGGAAGTAGATAAAAACATGTAGAAATGGCAGATGTAAAAAATTTATGTAAACAAATATGGAAACATCTAATAGATCAAAATCTCCGAAAAGGTTCGACTTAAATTGTTTTTTTTTGGCTAAAATTAAATTTTTTCCTTTTGCGAACATGTAATAAATTACAACAAGCTCACATACATACATACTGACTGAGTACCGGGTATAAAGTAGAGCCGCGGCGCAGACGCGGCTCATAACGTTCCCCCTCGTTTTTATTTATATTTGCAAGTCAATTAATTAACTCTACACATTTAGTGAAAAATAATCGAAGATACGGTTTTAAAGATGTAAGCCAAATATATGAGCCGACGTTAAATTACCAAAAACAGAAGTGGTTTTTGAGCTTGGCTACAAAATTGCCAAAGATCTCCGAATGGGCTAGAACTACTGGTATCAAATTTGTTGTAGTTATATCGGAAATATTGATTGAACTTATTCCAAGGTATTAAATAAATGAGACAGGTAAAGTAACGAATTTGATTGTTGAAGTGGTCTGTGGCGTAGGTACAAGGTCATTGCCCTTAACTATTTGCAGTGGGAGTTGCATCAGGAGTTCTAGCTACCTTTATTCCAGGCCTCAAAGAGTCCTCTTCAAAAACGGCCTGTCTTCACCAGTTATGGTTACTTCGGGTGTACCACAGGGCAGCCATCCAGGCCGCTTGCTATTTAAACTCTTCATTAATGACATTCCTTCGGTATTAACATACTCTCGAGTGCTCTGTGTCCAGTACAAGGATAATTTATCTCAATCCAGGTTGCAATCCGATCTTCATAGCTTTCAGGCTTGGTGTTGTGCGAATTTCGTATACCTTAATGCTTCGACATGTAAAGTAATGACATTTTAATTTAATTTTAATTTCATTTCATTCTATATCCTAACGCTACAAGTGTTGGCTTATTTTTATTGCGCTAGTCCCCCAAGTTATATAAATCATTTGGAAGAGTATATTCTTAAAGCTAATATTTATACATTAACATTTTGCCAACAATAAGTACTTACCGTCAAGTAGTGTATCACAGGTACTGGTAAAGTGTGTAGGCATGGTTACATTTTCGGCATTCAACCCCAAAGAAGCAAAGTTGTCCAACAGATGACTCTCTAACAAGAGATTGTTGTTGAGATCGCCAGCCAGAATAATGTATGAATGTGTATGACACTGAAATGTCTGAGATAATATTTAATATTGGCTCATGGTCTATTGCACGATGGGGTTGGTATACGCAGCCGAGCTAAATTTTCTTATTCATTTGGTATTCATTATTCATTATCGCTCCAGCGCCTTTCTGGATCCTTACACCCTAGGTGGGGGTTATCTTCGAAGAATTACCCTAGTTGATGATCTTGGTGTTCTATTAGATCCCAAGTTAAAGTTTTCTGAACACATTTCTACCATGGTAAATAAGGCCATGGGAGTGCTTGGGTTAAGAAAGAGCTGGTCAAAGGAATTTGACGACCTCTATATAATAAAGACTCTCTACATATCGCTAGTTCGCCCTGCTCGACCTCAACTGGGATGCAAGTGTGAGATTGCCGTCTTACCCTAATAGATTGCTCTTAATAATAATCCTTCCATCCTCAGTGAATCGTAGGCATCAAAGCTGAGTTAGATAGTCCTGACGTTTTTTGCTGCATAAACTTCACGATTCCTTTTAGAAACACTAGAAACTGTATAAAGTCGTTCCTTCCGATTTGTAGATCGAATTGTTCCTTGCATGAACGTTTTAGGGTTTTATGCTCGGACTATAATTCCCTCTACCATATCATATGTTCTACTAATTCCCTTCCTCTTCTAAAATCACTTATACCTACATACCTTTCTAGTTATTAGTTCCTTAAGTAAGATTAGCTCTAATTTTCCTCGAATATTAGTCTTACATCTATCTTTCTTGCATGATCGCGATCGGTTGAGTTAACGTGTCGCGCGTGATGCGGCAGCGCCCCTCTGCCGTTTTGCGTTCCGGCCTGGGATTCGGGCGTAAGGGCGCGCGCACACTGTAGCTGAAAGCAGAGCTGAAAACGGCGCTGAAAGCTCTAAGCTTTTTTCAGACAGAGTCAGCCGGCAGGTGCGTACACTGTCGACTGAGCTGAAAGATGAACTGATAGCAATGCGTCCGTCTGTTTCTACTAAACTAATATTTCACTTTAAGAACTATCTCCACAAAACGTTTCATGTACATAGCTATATTTTATGACCTTATCAAGCATTTTTTCGAATGGGGCAGATCGGATATCTATATCTATATAAAGTTATTTTTTCTATGAAAAACTTCTTTATTTTTTAAAGTAGTCAGCCCATTTGTGTAATTACCTGATTGTACATAACGCACGAAAATTTGGTGAAATTCGGACCACTATATCGCATAGAAAGATAACATTGATGGTAACTATCAGCAATCCGCTTGCTGAAAAAACAAACATGCTTGTTCGATCAAACAAAGCTGAGCTGATTTCAAGGAGCTTTTTCAGCTTTAAGCTCAGCTCAGTCAGCAATGTGCGCACTTGCACCGGTGCAGTGTGTTTGTTTTTTTGGAGCTGAAAAAAAAACTATCAGCTCTGCTTTCAGCTCCGCTTTCAGCTCCGCTTTCAGCTACAGTGTGCGCGCGCCCTAACAGCATTCAGCTGATGTCCCATCGTCCACTTGATGGTGCAGTCATTGCATATCAATGTCCAAATTAATTGAAAATTGTAGGGACTACTTATAGGATTTATCCCAGGTGGAATATTTCTGTTTTGTTGGCTGTAATCTGAGTCCAATATCTTAAATATTCAATTTTGTTATAATCTTAAATGCAGTTTGTTCATTTGTTGTTGTATTATTCAATATGTTTTTTTGGGTGGATTACTTGGTAGGAGTCAGATAACTGGAACTGGCACTATCAATATCGAAAAGTCGTTGTTTTGTAAAAAATTCGTAGTTTTTAGAGAACAACCTCCAAGGCGACACAATCGGGAAGAGGAATGGAGATCCAGGAGTACGCCACAAGGTGATGGCGGCCACCAGGAACCACCATCCGGACTAAAAAGACGACACGGGCTACTGTGCCGTGCCGGACCCAAAATCAGCCGGACCCAACTTCTAGTTCTTAACGCAGTCGGAGGTGGAACCTACATATAATATCTAAGACTATGTATGTTACGTAATACGTATGCTCTACACCTCATGCTCAGACCTTTAGTAGTGTTGTACAATTTAAAAATAAATATAATCGAGAGCTTTGGTAGCTCTTAAAGATATTAGAGGTAATTGAAAAGGGAATGAATCAGCTGCTTTCTCGCCGCATAGGGTTGACTCGCTGGAGAAGTCATGAAAACAAAAACTGGCGAGAAAGCTAGTGCCGTTGAGTTCGAATCGACTCGGTGGGATTCGCTTAGTTCGGTCCGATAGAATCAGCGATTCAGCTTTGTCATAGCTGCGAATTGTTCCCCCGAAAAATTCAAGAAGGCTTTAGTAAGTATCCTATAACGTTTTATAACTAGTTCTACCATGGGTCTCTGGGTCCTTCTTACCCATCAACGAATCCACCCTCCTCCTACAACCACAAAGACTCTTTTCAGGGTAAGCTGAATTTGTATTGTTCTCTGAAAATATATTTAAATATTAGGACAATGGTGCCAGCAGAAGCGTTTCATTGATGGGTTTTGTTTTGGGTATACTTAAGTATATTTTCTTATGTTTACTGATCAAGAAATTAAAAACCAATAACGAACTTTGGCATCGAAGACAGTGTCCGACCATTCGATCCCATTTCCTTCAGCTCATTTTGCAATTAAATACTGGACGTGCTGGCATAGAATAAACGAAGATATTTAAATGAAAACTCTGAGCCCTCAGAGGGTGAGAGAAGACGAAGGGGGCGAGACAGTAGCAGTTGCAGTGAGTGAGATGGCCATCATTGAAAGTGTCAAGCGACAATGTGACTGAACAATTGACAAACTCTTGTCCCCAGTCCCCCAGTCCCCAGTCCACAGTGCTGGTCCCCTGGTCTTGGGGTCTCTCCGCACAATTCACCCAAGGCTTGAGTTGACAGGGAAGGGGGAGGAGATAGTGAGAACGAGAGATGTGGCTGGAGTAAGAAACAGCAAAAGATGAAGAGAGGTATAAAATATGTTGCAACTTTGCCCTTCCTTGCCACAGTACTTCAATGAACCAAAGCTATGAAAAAATGTGTGACCAGAGGACATTAAATCTATATGCACTTGCACCGCTACTCGTACTTTTATTTGCATGCCACCTCGGCCCACCCTCCTCGAGGGGCATGGGGCATGCCGCTGACGTGACACTGCATTAAGGATAATGCTGATCATCAATTTTTTCGGAGTTCATGCCGAGGAACGGGGATGCACCTGAATAATGAGCCAGTGAGTCGAGCGACTGATGGCCTTGTTGCATGCCTGCCGTTGGCTGCAAAAAATTGAAATTGGTGAACGGAAAAATATTTATGGAACGATTTTCGGAAGAATGGGGCACGGCAGGGTAGTCTCAATATAATGCGATTTTTCATATGCCACAAGAGAGCATATTTTCGAGTTATTTTCTTTGTGTTAAGATTCAATTTAAATTTGAATGAAAATGAAAAGTGTCTGGATCATTATCACATTTGTGGATGGTATCTACGGTATTAAAGTGTGGAAAATATGACAAAAGACTGCGGAAGATAGGAAAATACGTATATACTTCAAAATGTACTTTGCAGAGCACTTTGTAGACTCCTTGAAATGGGGGATGGCCATACCATCTATTCTACCACGGGAACTGTTTTCAGGAAGGTGGCAAATTTGAAATACGCCCTAGCTTGTTTTTATTTCCAATTCCTATTTCATTGTGTGTACACGAAAAGAGAAGGTTATAAAACTGTTCAGATATTTGTATTATATATACGTAGTACGTACACCTCTCCCACACGACGATTATCCGTTTAACAACGAAGAGTAGGCCCTTTTTTTCGAGTCTTTGTGTCACTTGTTCTATTTCTCATTCATATCAAAGTACTAACTGCTGAAACAAACATCCAAATTTACGGAAAAATAATTCGATAAAAATAAGTTTTGTGATTTTTCCGACTTTCCGACTTTCCGACATTGCTTCGTGATGATGCCCTTCATCGGCCATTATAATTTAGTCGCCGAGAACAGCGCCCATCTTAACTTTATTCGGGACTTTCGCGAAGCCTTTGGCGATGATGGCATGTATGCCTTTGAATTGATAAACAATGCTGCCGATGCCTGGCAGGGGCTGACTGACGAAGAGAAGTCGCGGTTCGAGAAGGTAAAGTACATTCGAGCAGTACGTTTTGTTGGTTTTTAACGGGCTCATCGCCTGTCTTCCCCACAGGACCAATACCTGGCAGATCAGCACGCTGAATTGGAGCGCCTGAAGCGCGGGGAGTCTGCGGGCTTGTTGTGGGCCAAGAAGAAGGAAGCTTTCCGCAAGCTGGCAATGCGCGGACAGTCCAAGTTCTTGGGAGAGTCCGGGGTGGGCGGGATGAAATGGGGAAGCTTCAAGAAAGACGAAGCCAAAGCCAAAGCCGTCAAACAGGACGATTCTTCGTCGTTCAACAATAATCCCAGTTCATTTGGCATCTTGCGCTTTTTACTCAAAAAGTGTAATTCGAAGCGTCGTGCCACAAAATAAAATAATTGAAATAAAATAATTGCAAAAATAACCCCTTGGGAACGAGTTAAAACCCTTTTTCAAACCCTTTCAGCGAACGGCTAAGGATCAATGTTTCAAAGATCCAGCTGGCAAAATTTGTACTTCATTCGTTTACTAGTGTTCACTGTGAGTACAACAAAATATTTTGTCTCCGAAAAATGTGAATACAAAATATAATATTTACTTTTCAACAGACAAACTGATAAATACTAGCAAAATGGACAACGCAGAAAAAAATCCACAAAAGAGAAGGGCAGAGAATGATGGACTTGAGGAACTGAATGAGGTTTCTTGCAAGAAGCGTTAGAGTATACATATATACCTTAACTACCTAAAAAAACAAAAAAAATTGATATTGTCTGGTCTTCCAAATCACATCACAGCTCGTTTGGATTTGGATACCGACGGAAAGGAGACCACTGTGGAGAAGTCTCCCATCGCGCAGCCTGCAGGGGACTCAGGCGCTCTGCCCTTGACCGATGGATCTGGCTCCGAGTCCGAGCAAATTGTAAGGGCAGAAAATAGGCCACAGGACGCAGGCGAGGCACTAGCCCAAGACGAAACCATGCCGGAGGCCGCAGTCGAGAAACGGACCAAAGAGGCCCAGTTTTAGGTTATTCACGAAGGTGATTTTTGTTCGGTTTTATAAAATAAAAAACACGATACAAACCATTTAAAAGTATTTACGTTTCAGTATTTATAATCTGATGGATAGTTCTGCAAAAGATGTGGAATTGCATAATTCACGCCAGTCACACTTGTTCTTATTTAAATACAATTTATTTCATGAAAATATCTTTAATAACCGAAGGCCCCAATCCCATGCGACATCATGGTTCTGCTATCAATCAGGTCGCTCCTGGCAGACCCCAATCCTGACGGCCCCCTCGAGGAGAGTGTTGCCATATTGTACAAATGCAACCGCCTGGAGCACGATCGCATTGCCCGGAACTGGACTACACGTTTCGCCAAGCTCGGGGCATGGCAGCAGAGGCGTATAATAGACAGCATCTTGAATATCCCCATATCCCCAATGCATATGGGCAATGTGTATGGTCGTATCTGTTTAAGATGTAGCAATATCTTAGTGTCTAAATGTGCTATTACAATATATGTGTTTTTAATGTGTTTGTATGTATTGTATGTATCTGAACTCCGAAGCAATCCTCCTTCGGAGGATATATATATATATCCTCCCCAATGTATATGGGGATATTCAAGATGCTGTCTATTATACGCCTCTGCTGCCAAGCCCCGAGGCTTGGCGCAACGAGTAGTCCAGTTCCGGGCCATGCGATCGTGCTCCAGGCGGTTGCATTTGTACAATTGGGCAACACTCTCCTCGAGGGGGCCGTCAGGACAGGGGGCCCTTCCAGCAGCTTAAAGGATACGTCACGGCGACACCGGCGACTGTGTAAATCTTCTTCAGAAGCTGGAAACGGAATAAGATTAATCGATTTATAGAAAACACACCACCTGGCAGTGCTTACCATCGATAATCGATCCCTTCTTTAAGGAACTTCGTGTGGTGTGTTTTAATTATCCTTTAGAAGCTGAAAACGGAATACGACTAATCGATTTATAGAAAACACACCACCTGGCAGTGCTCACCAACGTTTATCGATCCCTTCTTTAAGGATTTTCGTGTGGTGTGTGTTAATCATCCTTTAGAAGCTGGAAACGGAATAAGATTAATCGATTTATAGAAAACACACCACCTGGCAGTGCTTACCATCGATAATCGATCCCTTCTTTAAGGAACTTCGTGTGGTGTGTTTTAATTATCCTTTAGAAGCTGAAAACGGAATACGACTAATCGATTTATAGAAAACACACCACCTGGCAGTGCTCACCAACGTTTATCGATCCCTTCTTTAAGGATTTTCGTGTGGTGTGTGTTAATCATCCTTTAGAAGCTGAAAACGGAATACGACTAATCGATTTATAGAAAACACACCACCTGGCAGTGCTCACCAACGTTTATCGATCCCTTCTTTAAGGATTTTCGTGTGGTGTGTGTTAATCATCCTTTAGAAGCTGAAAACGGAATACGACTAATCGATTTATAGAAAACACACCACCTGGCAGTGCTCACCAACGTTTATCGATCCCTTCTTTAAGGAACTTCGTGTGGTGTGTGTTAATCATCCTTTAGAAGCTGGAAACGGAATAAGATTAATCGATTTATAGAAACACACCACCTGGCAGTGCTCACCAACGTTTATCGATCCCTTCTTTAAGGAACTTCGTGTGGTGTGTTTTAATTATCCTTTAGAAGCTGGAAACGGAATACGATTAATGGAATTATAGAAAACACACCACCTGGCTGTGCTTACCATCGCTTTCCGATCCCTTCTTTAAGGATCTTCAACTGAAAGTGTCCCGAATTCCAGCCAATCGCCAGGCATCGTTGGCCATCCATGGCTCTACCGAAACACATGCATGTGGGGTAGATATTTTTGGAGAGTGACGGATGTTGATAGCAATGAATGTATTGCCATGGCAAAATCCGCGGTTTTGAGTACTTGACAATCACCAGCTTGAAGAGCAGCACAAAGGGTTGCTTCTTGTAGATGACCGCCAGGTAGAGGTTCGATGGGGCGACGGCTATGGCCTGGGGCTGGCCGTGGACCAACTCCTTGCCCGAAAGGAAAACCTTTTCTATATTTGCCACAACCTCCAAGTTCCAGAGGAGCTGAGGCTTCAGAAAAACCCCTACTTCCGAATTGCGGGTAGTGGAGTACAGATTTGTGTCGTTCTTCTGCACAAACAGCAAATATGTGCTGCAGGCGGTCCAGGCAGCCGTCTGTACTTGTCGCCCCTCTAGGAAGTGCTCTAGATTCCAGGATCCACCATCCACATAGCAGACGCTTGCACCCGAACCGCTGGAGGCGCCGAACAGCATTTTAGAGTCGGGGCTGTACAGCAGGAAGCTAATCGAAGAGGGAAGCAAACGAATCGTCTGCCCACTGTCCGGATTCCAGACGATGATCTGGCGACTCCCCAGGGCCACACTGGCCAGGACAGTGCCGTCCTTGTTCCACTGTACGGACGTCACGTGGATGTGCTGTGAGTAGCTCAGCAGTCGATGGTCCCATGGATCCTGCCTGACACGCTGCCAGATATAGATGCCAGCGGCACATCCCACCGCCAACTCGCGGGACTTGTACGGACGAAAGCCCGCACAGTAGATATGCTCCTGTTCCGCCGACTGAAGCCTTCCCGAAGGACCTGCGTAGATCACATGGACAACGTCCCGGCAGGTGACCAGCGCCATTTGCATGCCAGTTGGATGATGGACAATGCAACGAATCGACGCCTCGTCCCAGCCAACCATCTGGCGATAAGTCGTCAGACTGGAGGACAATGGAGTCGTACGTACATTGCGCAGACTCTGGATCTGGTTGCGAAGCCAGTTGTGCAAGCCATTGTAGAGAATGCCCCAAATGCTGATTCCTCCTTCTTGATCCTGGCAGGGATCAGGCACGGCTCGTTGTGCGACTCCAGATTTTTCCATTTTTTCCATTTTGAAAGTAGTTCTGTTGAGGTTGTTCTAGTTTTTCCAGTGCCAAACTTCACTCAATCAATATCCAGAAATCTCATGGGTATATTGATTGAATTGCAAAGCCCTAAATTTATCAGAAAAAGTAAAGTGACGGCCCAAAATTTGATACAATTGAATGCTTACGGGGAACTAACCAGAGGTGGAGATAAATGGAAATAATGTTCTATCGCTTGTTGGAGTTGAAGTGGACTTGGAATATTTAGGTGATTCGGACTCGGGAGACTCGGATTCGGATTCTACCGCCAACCGTTCGGAACACGCAGTCGAGGCCGCCTTACCAAATAGCCTCAATTCATAGTCCAGTTTTTTGTCAAGTTTCCATCATCATTATCAGGGTTGTGTATCTTTTTACTACGCCGTTTTTCTCTCAGTGTGGGTGTGTGCCTAATTCTGCCAAACCTTTTTTCTACGAAATGACTTCTGTGAGGAAAATATGAAATTTTTCCTTGGATCTTTCGAAGCGAGTCTTTCCAGCTGAATGTCTTTGAAATGATTTATGCCCCTGAAATGGATACCACCCTGATATTTTCAGGATCCCCCAAACCGATCCGCGGCGCGTAGTGTACACAGCTCCATCAATTTTATTTAACACAATGAACAAATTTTATTGTACATATACATTCATATACGAATACAATATCTTTTGCTGATTTTTATACCCGGTACTCGAAGAGTAAAGGGGTATATTAGATTTGTGCAAAAAATTAATGTGTGTAACACCCAGAAGGAAGCGTTTCCGACCCCATAAAGTATATATATTCTTGATCAGCATCAATAGCCGAGTCGATATAGCTATGTCTGTCTGTCCGTCGGTCTGTCCGTCTGTCCGTCCGTCCGTCTTCATTAGCGCCTATAGCTCATAGACCATAAAAGCTAGAGGAACACTATTTTGTATCCGGACTCCTGTCCTATCGCACTGTTACAAGTGTATTTCAAAATTTCACCCCGCCCCCTTCCGCCCACTCCAAGGACGAAAATCTGTGGCATGTACAATTTTAAAGATACGAGAAAACTTAAAACGCAGAATCGTAGAGAATGACAATATCTATCAGATTGTAGAATCTGAATCAGATCAGATGATAAATATAGCTACAATGAAGAAAACCATTTCGAAATGCATCGTTCCCTCTCGCTCTCTCTCACACACAGGGGTAGGCGCTATGCCTGATCGAATTTTTTGACGCCTAGTTCTCAGAGACTATAAGAGCTAGAACCACCAAACTTTCTATCCAAGCTCCTGTGATATCAAACCGAGACGAGTTTGTTTTAAAATTTGGCCACGCCCCCTTTCGCCCCCACAAAAGATGAAAATCTACAATTTTGAAGATACGGGAAAACCAAAAACGCAGAATCATAGAAAATTACTATATCTATCAGAGTATTGAATTTGGATCAGATCGGATCATAAATATAGTCAGAAGGAACAAATGAAATTTCAGTGGCCTCCCAAGCGCAGACTGATTCCCTCTCTCTCTCGCACACAGCCGTGTATGTATATGTAGGAAGTAGATAAAAACATGTAGAAATGGCAGATGTAAAAAATTTATGTTAACCAATATGGAAACATCTAATAGATCAAAATCTCCGAAAAGGTTCGACTTAAATTGTTTTTTTTTGGCTAAAATTAAATTTTTTCCTTTTGCGAACATGTAATAAATTACAACAAGCTCACATACATACATACTGACTGAGTACCGGGTATAAAGTAGAGCCGCGGCGCAGACGCGGCTCATAACGTTCCCCCTCGTTTTTATTTATATTTGCAAGTCAATTAATTAACTCTACACATTTAGTGAAAAATAATCGAAGATACGGTTTTAAAGATGTAAGCCAAATATATGAGCCGACGTTAAATTACCAAAAACAGAAGTGGTTTTTGAGCTTGGCTACAAAATTGCCAAAGATCTCCGAATGGGCTAGAACTACTGGTATCAAATTTGTTGTAGTTATATCGGAAATATTGATTGAACTTATTCCAAGGTATTAAATAAATGAGACAGGTAAAGTAACGAATTTGATTGTTGAAGTGGTCTGTGGCGTAGGTACAAGGTCATTGCCCTTAACTATTTGCAGTGGGAGTTGCATCAGGAGTTCTAGCTACCTTTATTCCAGGCCTCAAAGAGTCCTCTTCAAAAACGGCCTGTCTTCACCAGTTATGGTTACTTCGGGTGTACCACAGGGCAGCCATCTAAGTCGCTTACTATTTACACTCTTCATTAATGACATTCCTTCGGTATTAACATACTCTCGAGTGCTCTGTGTCCAGTACAAGGATAATTTATCTCAATCCAGGTTGCAATCCGATTTTCATAGCTTTCAGGCTTGGTGTTGTGCGAATTTCGTATACCTTAATGCTTCGACATGTAAAGTAATGACATTTTAATTTAATTTTAATTTCATTTCATTCTATATCCTAACGCTACAAGTGTTGGCTTATTTTTATTGCGCTAGTCCCCCAAGTTATATAAATCATTTGGAAGAGTATATTCTTAAAGCTAATATTTATACATTAACATTTTGCCAACAATAAGTACTTACCGTCAAGTAGTGTAACACAGGTACTGGTAAAGTGTGTAGGCATGGTTACATTTTCGGCATTCAACCCCAAAGAAGCAAAGTTGTCCAACAGATGACTCTCTAACAAGAGATTGTTGTTGAGATCGCCAGCCAGAATAATGTATGAATGTGTATGACACTGAAATGTCTGAGATAATATTTAATATTGGCTCATGGTCTATTGCACGATGGGGTTGGTATACGCAGCCGAGCTAAATTTTCTTATTCATTTGGTATTCATTATTCATTATCGCTCCAGCGCCTTTCTGGATCCTTACACCCTAGGTGGGGGTTATCTTCGAAGAATTACCCTAGTTGATGATCTTGGTGTTCTATTAGATCCCAAGTTAAAGTTTTCTGAACACATTTCTACCATGGTAAATAAGGCCATGGGAGTGCTTGGGTTAAGAAAGAGCTGGTCAAAGGAATTTGACGACCTCTATATAATAAAGACTCTCTACATATCGCTAGTTCGCCCTGCTCGACCTCAAGTGGGATGCAAGTGTGAGATTGCCGTCTTACCCTAATAGATTGCTCTTAATAATAATCCTTCCATCCTCAGTGAATCGTAGGCATCAAAGCTGAGTTAGATAGTCCTGACGTTTTTTGCTGCATAAACTTCACGATTCCTTTTAGAAACACTAGAAACTGTATAAAGTCGTTCCTTCCGATTTGTAGATCGAATTGTTCCTTGCATGAACGTTTTAGGGTTTTATGCTCGGACTATAATTCCCTCTACCATATCATATGTTCTACTAATTCCCTTCCTCTTCTAAAATCACTTATACCTACATACCTTTCTAGTTATTAGTTCCTTAAGTAAGATTAGCTCTAATTTTCCTCGAATATTAGTCTTACATCTATCTTTCTTGCATGATCGCGATCGGTTGAGTTAACGTGTCGCGCGTGATGCGGCAGCGCCCCTCTGCCGTTTTGCGTTCCGGCCTGGGATTCGGGCGTAAGGGCGCGCGCACACTGTAGCTGAAAGCAGAGCTGAAAACGGCGCTGAAAGCTCTAAGCTTTTTTCAGACAGAGTCAACCGGCAGGTGCGTACACTGTCGACTGAGCTGAAAGATGAACTGATAGCAATGCGTCCGTCTGTTTCTACTAAACTAATATTTCACTTTAAGAACTATCTCCACAAAACGTTTCATGTACATAGCTATATTTTATGACCTTATCAAGCATTTTTTCGAATGGGGCAGATCGGATATCTATATCTATATAAAGTTATTTTTTCTATGAAAAACTTCTTTATTTTTTAAAGTAGTCAGCCCATTTGTGTAATTACCTGATTGTACATAACGCACGAAAATTTGGTGAAATTCGGACCACTATATCGCATAGAAAGATAACATTGATGGTAACTATCAGCAATCCGCTTGCTGAAAAAACAAACATGCTTGTTCGATCAAACAAAGCTGAGCTGATTTCAAGGAGCTTTTTCAGCTTTAAGCTCAGCTCAGTCAGCAATGTGCGCACTTGCACCGGTGCAGTGTGTTTGTTTTTTTGGAGCTGAAAAAAAAACTATCAGCTCTGCTTTCAGCTCCGCTTTCAGCTCCGCTTTCAGCTACAGTGTGCGCGCGCCCTAACAGCATTCAGCTGATGTCCCATCGTCCACTTGATGGTGCAGTCATTGCATATCAATGTCCAAATTAATTGAAAATTGTAGGGACTACTTATAGGATTTATCCCAGGTGGAATATTTCTGTTTTGTTGGCTGTAATCTGAGTCCAATATCTTAAATATTCAATTTTGTTATAATCTTAAATGCAGTTTGTTCATTTGTTGTTGTATTATTCAATATGTTTTTTTGGGTGGATTACTTGGTAGGAGTCAGATAACTGGAACTGGCACTATCAATATCGAAAAGTCGTTGTTTTGTAAAAAATTCGTAGTTTTTAGAGAACAACCTCCAAGGCGACACAATCGGGAAGAGGAATGGAGATCCAGGAGTACGCCACAAGGTGAAGGCGGCCACCAGGAACCACCATCCGGACTAAAAAGACGACACGGGCTACTGTGCCGTGCCGGACCCAAAATCAGCCGGACCCAACTTCTAGTTCTTAACGCAGTCGGAGGTGGAACCTACATATAATATCTAAGACTATGTATGTTACGTAATACGTATGCTCTACACCTCATGCTCAGACCTTTAGTAGTGTTGTACAATTTAAAAATAAATATAATCGAGAGCTTTGGTAGCTCTTAAAGATATTAGAGGTAATTGAAAAGGGAATGAATCAGCTGCTTTCTCGCCGCATAGGGTTGACTCGCTGGAGAAGTCATGAAAACAAAAACTGGCGAGAAAGCTAGTGCCGTTGAGTTCGAATCGACTCGGTGGGATTCGCTTAGTTCGGTCCGATAGAATCAGCGATTCAGCTTTGTCATAGCTGCGAATTGTTCCCCCGAAAAATTCAAGAAGGCTTTAGTAAGTATCCTATAACGTTTTATAACTAGTTCTACCATGGGTCTCTGGGTCCTTCTTACCCATCAACGAATCCACCCTCCTCCTACAACCACAAAGACTCTTTTCAGGGTAAGCTGAATTTGTATTGTTCTCTGAAAATATATTTAAATATTAGGACAATGGTGCCAGCAGAAGCGTTTCATTGATGGGTTTTGTTTTGGGTATACTTAAGTATATTTTCTTATGTTTACTGATCAAGAAATTAAAAACCAATAACGAACTTTGGCATCGAAGACAGTGTCCGACCATTCGATCCCATTTCCTTCAGCTCATTTTGCAATTAAATACTGGACGTGCTGGCATAGAATAAACGAAGATATTTAAATGAAAACTCTGAGCCCTCAGAGGGTGAGAGAAGACGAAGGGGGCGAGACAGTAGCAGTTGCAGTGAGTGAGATGGCCATCATTGAAAGTGTCAAGCGACAATGTGACTGAACAATTGACAAACTCTTGTCCCCAGTCCCCCAGTCCCCAGTCCACAGTGCTGGTCCCCTGGTCTTGGGGTCTCTCCGCACAATTCACCCAAGGCTTGAGTTGACAGGGAAGGGGGAGGAGATAGTGAGAACGAGAGATGTGGCTGGAGTAAGAAACAGCAAAAGATGAAGAGAGGTATAAAATATGTTGCAACTTTGCCCTTCCTTGCCACAGTACTTCAATGAACCAAAGCTATGAAAAAATGTGTGACCAGAGGACATTAAATCTATATGCACTTGCACCGCTACTCGTACTTTTATTTGCATGCCACCTCGGCCCACCCTCCTCGAGGGGCATGGGGCATGCCGCTGACGTGACACTGCATTAAGGATAATGCTGATCATCAATTTTTTCGGAGTTCATGCCGAGGAACGGGGATGCACCTGAATAATGAGCCAGTGAGTCGAGCGACTGATGGCCTTGTTGCATGCCTGCCGTTGGCTGCAAAAAATTGGAATTGGTGAACGGAAAAATATTAATGGAACGATTTTCGGAAGAATGGGGCACGGCAGGGTAGTCTCAATATAATGCGATTTTTAATATGCCACAAGAGAGCATATTTTCGAGTTATTTTCTTTGTGTTAAGATTCAATTTAAATTTGAATGAAAATGAAAAGTGTCTGGATCATTATCACATTTGTGGATGGTATCTACGGTATTAAAGTGTGGAAAATATGACAAAAGACTGCGGAAGATAGGAAAATACGTATTTACTTCAAAATGTACTTTGCAGAGCACTTTGTAGACTCCTTGAAATGGGGGATGGCCATACCATCTATTCTACCACGGGAACTGTTTTCAGGAAGGTGGCAAATTTGAAATACGCCCTAGCTTGTTTTTATTTCCAATTCCTATTTCATTGTGTGTACACGAAAAGAGAAGGTTATAAAACTGTTCAGATATTTGTATTATATATACGTAGTACGTACACCTCTCCCACACGACGATTATCCGTTTAACAACGAAGAGTAGGCCCTTTTTTTCGAGTCTTTGTGTCACTTGTTCTATTTCTCATTCATATCAAAGTACTAACTGCTGAAACAAACATCCAAATTTACGGAAAAATAATTCGATAAAAATAAGTTTTGTGATTTTTCCGACTTTCCGACTTTCCGACATTGCTTCGTGATGATGCCCTTCATCGGCCATTATAATTTAGTCGCCGAGAACAGCGCCCATCTTAACTTTATTCGGGACTTTCGCGAAGCCTTTGGCGATGATGGCATGTATGCCTTTGAATTGATAAACAATGCTGCCGATGCCTGGCAGGGGCTGACTGACGAAGAGAAGTCGCGGTTCGAGAAGGTAAAGTACATTCGAGCAGTACGTTTTGTTGGTTTTTAACGGGCTCATCGCCTGTCTTTCCCACAGGACCAATACCTGGCAGATCAGCACGCTGAATTGGAGCGCCTGAAGCGCGGGGAGTCTGCGGGCTTGTTGTGGGCCAAGAAGAAGGAAGCTTTCCGCAAGCTGGCAATGCGCGGACAGTCCAAGTTCTTGGGAGAGTCCGGGGTGGGCGGGATGAAATGGGGAAGCTTCAAGAAAGACGAAGCCAAAGCCAAAGCCGTTAAACAGGACGATTCTTCGTCGTTCAACAATAATCCCAGTTCATTTGGCATCTTGCGCTTTTTACTCAAAAAGTGTAATTCGAAGCGTCGTGCCACAAAATAAAATAATTGAAATAAAATAATTGCAAAAATAACCCCTTGGGAACGAGTTAAAACCCTTTTTCAAACCCTTTCAGCGAACGGCTAAGGATCAATGTTTCAAAGATCCAGCTGGCAAAATTTGTACTTCATTCGTTTACTAGTGTTCACTGTGAGTACAACAAAATATTTTGTCTCCGAAAAATGTGAATACAAAATATAATATTTACTTTTCAACAGACAAACTGATAAATACTAGCAAAATGGACAACGCAGAAAAAAATCCACAAAAGAGAAGGGCAGAGAATGATGGACTTGAGGAACTGAATGAGGTTTCTTGCAAGAAGCGTTAGAGTATACATATATACCTTAACTACCTAAAAAAACAAAAAAAATTGATATTGTCTGGTCTTCCAAATCACATCACAGCTCGTTTGGATTTGGATACCGACGGAAAGGAGACCACTGTGGAGAAGTCTCCCATCGCGCAGCCTGCAGGGGACTCAGGCGCTCTGCCCTTGACCGATGGATCTGGCTCCGAGTCCGAGCAAATTGTAAGGGCAGAAAATAGGCCACAGGACGCAGGCGAGGCACTAGCCCAAGACGAAACCATGCCGGAGGCCGCAGTCGAGAAACGGACCAAAGAGGCCCAGTTTTAGGTTATTCACGAAGGTGATTTTTGTTCGGTTTTATAAAATAAAAAACACGATACAAACCATTTAAAAGTATTTACGTTTCAGTATTTATAATCTGATGGATAGTTCTGCAAAAGATGTGGAATTGCATAATTCACGCCAGTCACACTTGTTCTTATTTAAATACAATTTATTTCATGAAAATATTTTTAATAACCGAAGGCCCCAATCCCATGCGACATCATGGTTCTGCTATCAATCAGGTCGCTCCTGGCAGACCCCAATCCTGACGGCCCCCTCGAGGAGAGTGTTGCCATATTGTACAAATGCAACCGCCTGGAGCACGATCGCATTGCCCGGAACTGGACTACACGTTTCGCCAAGCTCGGGGCATGGCAGCAGAGGCGTATAATAGACAGCATCTTGAATATCCCCATATCCCCAATGCATATGGGCAATGTGTATGGTCGTATCTGTTTAAGATGTAGCAATATCTTAGTGTCTAAATGTGCTATTACAATATATGTGTTTTTAATGTGTTTGTATGTATCTGAACTCCGAAGCAATCCTCCTTCGGAGGATATATATATATATATATATCCTCCCCAATGTATATGGGGATATTCAAGATGCTGTCTATTATACGCCTCTGCTGCCATGCCCCGAGCTTGGCGAAACGTGTAGTCCAGTTCCGGGCAATGCGATCGTGCTCCAGGCGGTTGAATTTGTACAATATGGCAACACTCTCCTCGAGGGGGCCGTCAGGACAGGGGGCCCTTCCAGCAGCTTAAAGGATACGTCACGGCGACACCGGCGACTGTGTAAATCTTCTTCAGAAGCTGGAAACGGAATAAGATTAATCGATTTATAGAAACACACCACCTGGCAGTGCTCACCAACGTTTCTCGATCCCTTCTTTAAGGAACTTCGTGTGGTGTGTTTTAATTATACTTTAGAAGCTGGAAACGGAATACGATTAATCGATTTATAGAAAACACAACACCTGGCAGTGCTTACCATCGATAATCGATCCCTTCTTTAAGGATCTTCGTGTGGTGTGTTTTAATTATC
The DNA here is from genome assembly GCA_963969585.1 of Drosophila helvetica. NCBI lineage: Eukaryota > Metazoa > Arthropoda > Insecta > Diptera > Drosophilidae > Drosophila > Drosophila helvetica. The sequence continues at coordinate 17,364,378 of OZ018401.1, read as the reverse complement.
CTTTAGAAGCTGGAAACGAAATAAGATTAATCGATTTATAGAAACACACCACCTGGCAGTGCTCACCAACGTTTATCGATCCCTTTTTTAAGGATTTTCGTGTGGTGTGTGTTAATCATCCTTTAGAAGCTGGAAACGGAATAAGATTAATCGATTTATAGAAACACACCACCTGGCAGTGCTCACCAACGTTTATCGATCCCTTCTTTAAGGAACTTCGTGTGGTGTGTTTTAATTATCCTTTAGAAGCTGAAAACGGAATACGACTAAACGATTTATAGAAAACACACCACCTGGCAGTGCTCACCAACGTTTATCGATCCCTTCTTTAAGGATTTTCGTGTGGTGTGTATTAATCATCCTTTAGAAGCTGGAAACGGAATAAGATTAATCGATTTATAGAAACACACCACCTGGGAAAGCTCACCAACGTTTATCGATCCCTTCTTTAAGGAACTTCGTGTGGTGTGTTTTAATTATCCTTTAGAAGCTGAAAACGGAATACGACTAAACGATTTATAGAAAACACACCACCTGGCAGTGCTCACCAACGTTTATCGATCCCTTCTTTAAGGATTTTCGTGTGGTGTGTTTAATCATCCTTTAGAAGCTGGAAACGGAATAAGATTAATCGATTTATAGAAACACACCACCTGGCAAAGCTCACCAACGTTTATCGATCCCTTCTTTAAGGAACTTCGTGTGGTGTGTTTTAATTATCCTTTAGAAGCTGGAAACGGAATACGATTAATCGATTTATAGAAAACACACCACCTGGCAGTGCTTACCATCGATAATCGATCCCTTCTTTAAGGAACTTCGTGTGGTGTGTTTTAATTATCCTTTAGAAGCTGGAAACGGAATACGATTAATCGATTTATAGAAAACACACCACCTGGCAGTGCTTACCATCGATAATCGATCCCTTCTTTAAGGATTTTCGTGTGGTGTGTGTTAATCATCCTTTAGAAGCTGGAAACGGAATAAGATTAATCGATTTATAGAAAAACACCACCTGGCAGTGCTCACCAACGTTTATCGATCCCTTCTTTAAGGAACTTCGTGTGGTGTGTTTTAATTATCCTTTAGAAGCTGGAAACGGAATACGATTAATCGATTTATAGAAAACACACCACCTGGCAGTGCTCACCAACGTTTATCGATCCCTTCTTTAAGGATTTTCGTGTGGTGTGTTTTAAATATCCATTAGAAGCTGAAAACGGAATACGACTAAACGATTTATAGAAAACACACCACCTGGCAGTGCTCACCAACGTTTATCGATCCCTTCTTTAAGGATTTTCGTGTGGTGTGTATTAATCATCCTTTAGAAGCTGGAAACGGAATAAGATTAATCGATTTATAGAAAACACACCACCTGGCAGTGCTTACCATCGATAATCGATCCCTTCTTTAAGGTTTTTCGTGTGGTGTGTGTTAATCATCCTTTAGAAGCTGGAAACGGAATAAGATTATTCGATTTATAGAAACACACCACCTGGCAGTGCTTACCATCGATAATCGATCCCTTCTTTAAGGATCTTCGTGTGGTGTGTTTTAATTATCCTTTAGAAGCTGGAAACGGAATACGACTAATCGATTTATAGAAAACACACCACCTGGCAAAGCTCACCAACGTTTATCGATCCCTTCTTTAAGGAACTTCGTGTGGTGTGTTTTAATTATCCTTTAGAAGCTGGAAACGGAATACGATTAATCGATTTATAGAAAAACACCACCTGGCAGTGCTCACCAACGTTTATCGATCCCTTCTTTAAGGAACTTCGTGTGGTGTGTTTTAATTATCCTTTAGAAGCTGGAAACGGAATACGACTAATCGATTTATAGAAAACACACCACCTGGCAGTGCTCACCAACGTTTATCGATCCCTTCTTTAAGGATTTTCGTGTGGTGTGTGTTAATCATCCTTTAGAAGCTGGAAACGGAATAAGATTAATCGATTTATAGAAACACAACACCTGGCAGTGCTTACCATCGATAATCGATCCCTTCTTTAAGGATCTTCGTGTGGTGTGTTTTAATTATCCTTTAGAAGCTGGAAACGGAATACGATTAATCGATTTATAGAAAACACACCACCTGGCAGTGCTTACCATCGATAATCGATCCCTTCTTTAAGGATTTTCGTGTGGTGTGTGTTAATCATCCTTTAGAAGCTGGAAACGGAATAAGATTATTCGATTTATAGAAAACACACCACCTGGCAGTGCTCACCAACGTTTATCGATCCCTTCTTTAAGGATTTTCGTGTGGTGTGTGTTAATCATCCTTTAGAAGCTGGAAACGGAATAAGATTAATCGATTTATAGAAACACAACACCTGGCAGTGCTTACCATCGATAATCGATCCCTTCTTTAAGGAACTTCGTGTGGTGTGTTTTAATTATCCTTTAGAAGCTGGAAACGGAATACGATTAATGGAATTATAGAAAACACACAACCTGGCTGTGCTCACCATCGCTTTCCGATCCCTTCTTTAAGGATCTTCAACTGAAAGTGTCCCGAATTCCAGCCAATCGCCAGGCATCGTTGGCCATCCATGGCTCTACCGAAACACATGCATGTGGGGTAGATATTTTTGGAGAGTGACGGATGTTGATAGCAATGAATGTATTGCCATGGCAAAATCCGCGGTTTTGAGTACTTGACAATCACCAGCTTGAAGAGCAGCACAAAGGGTTGCTTCTTGTAGATGACCGCCAGGTAGAGGTTCGATGGGGCGACGGCTATGGCCTGGGGCTGGCCGTGGACCAACTCCTTGCCCGAAAGGAAAACCTTTTCTATATTTGCCACAACCTCCAAGTTCCAGAGGAGCTGAGGCTTCAGAAAAACCCCTACTTCCGAATTGCGGGTAGTGGAGTACAGATTTGTGTCGTTCTTCTGCACAAACAGCAAATATGTGCTGCAGGCGGTCCAGGCAGCCGTCTGTATTTGTCGCCCCTCTAGGAAGTGCTTTAGATTCCAGGATACACCATCCACATAGCAGACGCTTGCACCCGAACCGCTTGAGGCGCCGAACAGCATTTTAGAGTCGGGGCTGTACAGCAGGAAGCTAATCGAAGAGGGAAGCAAACGAATCGTCTGCCCACTGTCCGGATTCCAGACGATGATCTGGCGACTCCCCAGGGCCACACTGGCCAGGACAGTGCCGTCCTTGTTCCACTGTACAGACGTCACGCGGATGTGCTGTGAGTAGCTCAGCAGTCGATGGTCCCATGGATCCTGCCTGACACGCTGCCAGATATAGATGCCAGCGGCACATCCCACCGCCAACTCGCGGGACTTGTACGGACGAAAGCCCGCACAGTAGATATGCTCCTGTTCCGCCGACTGAAGCCTTCCAGAAGGACCTGCGTCGATCACATGGACAACGTCCCGGCAGGTGACCAGCGCCATTTGCATGCCAGTTGGATGATGGACAATGCAACGAATCGACGCCTCGTCCCAGCCAACCATCTGGCGATAAGTCGTCAGACTGGAGGACAATGGAGTCGTACGTACATTGCGCAGACTCTGGATCTGGTTGCGAAGCCAGTTGTGCAAGCCATTGTAGAGAATGCCCCAAATGCTGATTCCTCCTTCTTGATCCTGGCAGGGATCAGGCACGGCTCGTTGTGCGACTCCAGATTTTTCCATTTTTTCCATTTTGAAAGTAGTTCTGTTGAGGTTGTTCTAGTTTTTCCAGTGCCAAACTTCACTCAATCAATATCCAGAAATCTCATGGGTATATTGATTGAATTGCAAAGCCCTAAATTTATCAGAAAAAGTAAAGTGACGGCCCAAAATTTGATACAATTGAATGCTTACGGGGAACTAACCAGAGGTGGAGATAAATGGAAATAATGTTCTATCGCTTGTTGGAGTTGAAGTGGACTTGGAATATTTAGGTGATTCGGACTCGGGAGACTCGGATTCGGATTCTACCGCCAACCGTTCGGAACACGCAGTCGAGGCCGCCTTACCAAATAGCCTCAATTCATAGTCCAGTTTTTTGTCAAGTTTCCATCATCATTATCATCATCAGTTTATTCAATAAAGGGGTTGTGTATCTGTTGAAATTTGAATTGTAACCATAACATGATCTGTGTGGCAACGCTAATTAACATAATGTACATGAACAGCGAGAGCCTTTGTTATCTCTCGCATCTCCTTTGAATTCTTATTCGTATGTATGCAGTACATATCTCATCTTTTTAGTTCTGAATAAACCACTGATGTATACAGACGTCGTTCGCTCTTTAATACGCGAGAAGCGCATATTACAATAGGTTATGGGCCCAGATCACCGAAAGATCGGGCGTGTATTAAAGACATTTTAGGCGTGTATAAAAAACCTTGGTTGAACTGCAAGTTAACATTTTGTTTGATGCAATTGCAAATAAATCGTGCACCAGTTAGAAAGTGACGTGTGGCAATTAAAACAAAATAAGTGTGTCTCTGCAAATTGAAAAATTGGGTGAAGACAACTACGATGTGTGGTCAATGTCCATGCGTAGTGTGTTGATCACAACGGATTTGTGGACACATGTTAGTGGTAAAATCGAAAGGCCACAGGAGGAAGAACAGTTGGCACAGTGGGACAAGTTTGACCAAAAGGCACTGGCATGCATTATATTAAATGTAAAACCAACGCAGTTGATGCACATTAAGTCATGCACAACGTCGAAGCAAGCGTGGCAAAAATTACGCGATGTTCATGTGTCAGTGGGACCAGTGCGAAAGGTACAGTTATACCAAAAACTTTTGCGGCAAAATATGCAAAACGGTGATAACGTGGTACAATATGTAAACTCTTTCGTGGAAATTACTGAAAAGTTAGCCGAGCTTAATATCGAAATTCAAGACGAGCTAAAAGTAATAATGTTGTTGTCAAGCTTGCCCAGCGGTTGGGAAAATTTCGTCGTGGCGATAGAAACACGCGACACTCTGCCCTCGTTTGAAACGGTAAAAGTAAAAATACTTGAAGAAGGAGCACGTAAAAATGAAAGAGACGATCGTGAACTTGCTGTACAGGCTGTGTACGCACACACACAGACTCAAACGAGGGGGAACGTTATGAGCCGCGTCTGCGCCGCGGCTCTACTTTATACCCGGTACTCAGTCAGTATATATGTATGTGAGCTTGTTGTAATTTATTACATGTTCGCAAAAGGAAAATATTAAATTTTAGCCAAAAAAAAACAATTTAAGTCGAACCTTTTCGGAGATTTTGATCTATTAGATGTTTCCATATTGGTTAACATAAATTTTTTACATCTGCCATTTCTACATGTTTTTATCTACTTCCTACATATACATACACGGCTGTGTGCGAGAGAGAGAGGGAATCAGTCTGCGCTTGGAAGGCCACTGAAATTTCATTTGTTCCTTCTGACTATATTTATGATCCGATCTGATCCAAATTCAATACTCTGATAGATATAGTAATTTTCTATGATTCTGCGTTTTTGGTTTTCCCGTATCTTCAAAATTGTAGATTTTCATCTTTTGTGGGGGCGGAAGGGGGCGTGGCCAAATTTTAAAACAAACTCGTCTCGGTTTGATATCACAGGAGCTTGGATAGAAAGTTTGGTGGTTCTAGCTCTTATAGTCTCTGAGAACTAGGCGTCAAAAAATTCGATCAGGCATAGCGCCAACCCCTGTGTGTGAGAGAGAGCGAGAGGGAACGATGCATTTCGAAATTGTTTTCTTCATTGTGGCTATATTTATGAGTCGATCTGATCCAGATTCAACACTCTGATAGATATTGTCATTCTCTACGATTCTGCGTTTTTAGTTTTCTCGTATCTTTAAAATTGTGCATGCCACAGATTTTCGTCCTTGGAGTGGGCGGAAGGGGGCGGGGCGAAATTTTGAAATACACTTGTAACAGTGCGATAGGACAGGAGTCTGGATACAAAATAGTGTTCCTCTAGCTTTTATGGTCTTTGAGCTATAGGCGCTAATGAAGACGGACGGACGGACAGACGGACAGACGGACAGACGGACAGACGGACGGACAGACAGACATAGCTATATCGACTCGGCTATTGATGCTGATCAAGAATATATATACTTTATGGGGTCGGAAACGCTTCCTTCTGGGTGTTACACACATTAATTTTTTGCACAAATCTAATATACCCCTTTACTCTTCGAGTACCGGGTATAAAAAACAACGGTTCGCGTTCGGAGAATTACGGCGCCAGTCGAAAAGACAGCAAACGAGACGGCAAGAAATCCAACGAGCATCGCGAGTTTCGAGGAAAATGCTACAAATGTAAACAAAGCGGGCACCGCGCATCTGAGTGCAAAAGCAATAAAGAGAATTCGAAACAGTGCGCAAGGGAGGAAAGATCTAACTGTTTAATGCACAGCTGCGTCTCTACACAGCGAAAAAATTTTTGGTGTATCGACAGTGGAGCAACATCGCATATGTGTTGCAATAAAGATTTGTTTGAAACCTTTAAAAAGACAAGCACAACAATTATGTTGGCTGCAGAAAAGTATATTGAGTCCCCAGGCTTTGGAACTGTGAAAATTAAATCTAATGAAGCAAATATAGAATTGCGAAACGTGTTGTATGTGCCGGATCTAAAAATGAATTTTTTGTCGGTGAGCAAAGCAGCCGAGTTCGGGAATATCACAACATTCGGAAATGCAGAAGCTTTAGTGCGAAATAAACACGGACATATAATGTTGCGTGCGGTACACAAAAACAATTTATACGTGTATGGAGTGGAAAAAACACATGATGCAGTGCATTTAATATCCGATATATCTCTTGCAAAGAAATGGCATAGCCGGTACGGGCATTTAAATTTTCAAAATTTAAAGAATCTTTGCGAAAAAGAACGTGTGATCGGAATGAAAATTAAAAACGTATCCGTAGACACAAATTGCGACACATGCAATAAGGCTAAAATATGTGCATTGCCGTTCCCACAAAAGGCAGAACGTGTTACGAAAAGTGTTCTCGAATTGATCCATAATGATGTATGCGGACCTATGAATGTTAAATCTCTGGCTGGAAACCGTTATTTTGTTACATTTATAGACGATTACTCGCGAAAAATTCACGTATATTTTATGCGCGCCAAAAATGAAGTTTTTGAGAAATTTAAAATGTATAAAAGTTATGTCGAGTGCCAAACCGAAAAAACAATTAAAGCTTTGCGTAGCGATAATGGTACTGAGTACATAAACAATGAATTTACAAATTTTTTAAGCACGTGTGGAATAAAAAGAGAATTAACGGTACCTTACACACCTCAGCAAAACGGCGTTGCTGAGCGCGCAAATCGTACAATCGTTGAAATGGCCAGGAGCATGTTAATTCACGCAAATTTAAATGAATTTTTGTGGGCCGAAGCAGTATACACTGCAGTCTATTTGCGAAATAGATGTCCGACTAGAGCGTTAAATGGATGCACCCCCTTCGAGGCTTGGAATCAGCGCAAACCATCGGTAAACCATCTGAAAATATTTGGTTCACGCGCATTTGCACTGGACAAAACAAAAAAAGGCAAATTTGTTGCCAAAGGAAAAGAGTACATTTTTGTTGGCTACTCTTTTGCAGCAAAAGCATATCGATTATATGACCCAGAAAAGCGAATAGTAGTGGAACGCCGAGACGTCAAGATTGTGGAGGGTGAGTTTGTCAATGAAGTAAATGATATTCACGAAAATGGAGATCAGACTGAGGATCTTGCTGAAATTATCATACGCTTTGAGTCAAACGAAGAACCTGTGCAGGTACAAACTGTTGATGAGCCCGAAGACGAAACGGAAGGCAACGTTGACAACAGCGATGATGAGGAGGAGGAGTACTTCGTAAGTGCAAGCGATCCGGAACAGAGCCGAAGCTCAGATGAAGACATCCCACAAATACGTGGCCCAGGAAGGCCAAAAATCATTCGTACTGGTCAACCTGGCAGACCAAAGAAACAGTACAATGTTCTCAACAATCTAAGCTGCTCCGATGACATTGAAACTCCACGGACCGTTGCAGATGCGTTGCATGGCCACGATGCAGAAGAATGGAAAAAATCGATGCAAAAGGAATTTGATGCACTCGTGTCAAATAATACATGGACTCCTGTTAATCTTCCGCCGGGACAAAAGGCCATAGGCTCAAAATGGGTCTTCAGAATCAAACGCAACAAAAACGGTGACATTGAAAGGTTTAAGTCGAGACTTGTGGCACAAGGATGTAGCCAGCAGTTTGGCGTAAATTACTGGGAGACATATTCTCCAGTGATACGCTATGAGACAATCCGAATGTTATTTGCGATCGCTGCAGAAAAGCAGTTACACATGCATCAGGTGGATATCTCTAACGCGTATCTCAACGGTAAACTCCAAGAAGTCGTCTATATGAAGCAACCCTCAGGCTTTATAGATGAGCAGAACCCGGAAAAGGTACTCAAACTTCAAAAGGCTATCTACGGGCTGAAGCAGTCCGGACGTGTCTGGAATGACACATTGAACGAGGTGCTGGTGAACATGGGCTTTAAAAGAAGTCAACACGAGCAATGTCTATACGTCAAACAGAATCAACAAGGCTTCAGTTATATAGCAGTTTACGTCGACGACCTGATAATCATCTGTCCTAAAGAGAAGGACGTCAGCGCGATCAAGCAAAAGATCGCATCCGTATTTGAGATGAAAGATGGAGGCCAGCTCAACTTTTTCCTAGGCATGGAAATTCATCGAGAAGGCAAACAAGGCGCGATCAAGTTATGCCAGACAAAGTATATTGAAAGCGTTTTGAATACTTTCGGTATGCTGGATTGCCGTCCAGTCGCAACACCACTTGACCCAGGTTTTCACGTTGGTTGTAAAAATGAAGAATGTGCAAAGGTAAATATGACATATTATCAATCACTAATTGGTTCGCTCATGTACTTAGCAGTTTTGAGCCGACCCGACATTCTTCATGCTGTAAGCAAACTATCACAGCGAAACCAAGACCCTCATGTGGAGCACGAAACTGCAGCTAAGCATGTGTTGCGCTATTTGCGCGGCACTATGAATATGAGCATCATCTACCAAAAGTCTGGAGCGCCAGTAAAAGGATTCGCCGATGCTGATTGGGCCAACGACAAGCTGGACCGAAAATCATATTCTGGATACGTTTTCTTCCTAGCTGGTAGTGCGTTTTCATGGACATCAGCAAAGCAGAGTGTCGTCGCCATGAGCAGCACCGAAGCAGAGTATGTGGCGCTATCAACAGCTGCTAGAGAAGCAGTATATCTACAAGGGCTGTTGCAAGAGATTGGATACTCAAATCAAGAGCCGATGACCATCTATGGTGACAACCTCAGTGCGCATCATATTGCGAAAAATCCTATTCACCATAAACGCACAAAGCATATAGATTTAAAATATCATTTTGTTAGAGACAAAGTAGAAAGTAAAGAGATAAAACTTGAATACGTATCCACACAGAAAAACGTTGCCGATGTATTAACCAAAAGTTTATGTAAGCAAAAGCATTACGGATTTGTAAAATCGCTTGGATTAATTGATTAATACATTGTAATCATATAATATTATGTTTAAGCAAAAGTGTTGAAATTTGAATTGTAACCATAACATGATCTGTGTGGCAACGCTAATTAACATAATGTACATGAACAGCGAGAGCCTATGTTATCTCTCGCATCTCCTTTGAATTCTTATTCGTATGTATGCAGTACATATCTCATCTTTTTAGTTCTGAATAAACCACTGATGTATACAGACGTCGTTCGCTCTTTAATACGCGAGAAGCGCATATTACAATAGTATCTTTTTACTACGCCGTTTTTCTCTCAGTGTGGGTGTGTGCCTAATTCTGCCAAACCTTTTTTCTACGAAATGACTTCTGTGAGGAAAATATGAAATTTTTCCTTGGATCTTTCGAAGCGAGTCTTTCCAGCTGAATGTCTTTGAAATGATTTATGCCCCTGAAATGGATACCACCCTGATATTTTCAGGATCCCCCAAACCGATCCGCGGCGCGTAGTGTACACAGCTCCATCAATTTTATTTAACACAATGAACAAATTTTATTGTACATATACATTCATATACGAATACAATATCTTTTGCTGATTTCCTTTTATTTTTGTCATCTTATATTAGCTAATTATTATTTTTGTATTTTTTGTTGCACAACGTAAGAAAATAAAAAATACATTATAGAAGATCTGTACTTTTTTCCTCTAGTTGCACATATGTATGTATGTTTGTGTGGCTGGGCGGCTAATGAATACCCCGCAGTCAAGCGGGCACATACGCACATTCATATAAATGACAAAAAAAAAAAACCACTCCTTTGAATCATTTGCTTAAGATCTATAATATTTTAATTAATTTTCATTTAATCAATTTTGGTTTTAAATTTGTGTCAAAAATTTGGTTTGTTCCTTCTTTTTGTTCTAAATTCAAATATTTTTCAATTCCATAACTGTGCTAGGAATGCAGTAGGACATATATAAGTAAGTATATACTATATGCATTTAACAGACACACATACATACAAATGTATACATACTATATATTGTAGATATCTCTATGAATAAATACGCGAGCTGCTCTCCAGTTTCTTCTTCAAGTACATACATAATTATTCATCGATTTTGCCATAAATTAGTGCTCTTATTTTGTATGTTAAATAGCATTAGTCAATCCATCTTATGTTACATTTTAATTCGGCAAGGCCGAAGCAACGCAAAAATAAATTAAGAATTTAACAAAAATAATATTCAAATGCTCGGATTTTTCCCTTTGCATCGATTTTGCTTATTTAATAGTCAAATACATATACATATACTCCGTTTTATGTATATACATATGCATGCATAAACATTGCTGTGTGCAGAATTAATAATCTATAATTTACATGATTAACTAATGGCGTAACAAAAACATGGTAAAACATGTCATGGGTCAACAATAAGCCAATTTATGGGATATTTTTTCAAACTTTTTGCGGGCCACTTTCTGGGATCGACTGGATGGCTACTCCTTGGTGCTTAAAGTATAGTAAGAGGTTGCTTAATTATTTCTCAATTATTGCAATCTCCAATTCAACACCAATTGGCCTCTTTCTAGCTCTGGAGAGACGATTAGCAGAATATGTCCATGGCCCTAGGCCTCATATGCCCTGTGCTCCACTCAATGGGTGACTGGAATTCGCATTAAACGTTTTATTGGGAAATTGAATGGTAATCCCTGGAGGGGCTTCCACGGATGAACGATTTAATTAGCATAAAGAGTTGATGAAAGGATTATACACATATTCGTTTATGCGTTTCGTATGCAATTGAGCTTTGAGACTGTTAGAAATTCAATTAGCACTTGTATCTACGCGTACTCGTAGTGCTCTGCTCAAACATTTGTCAAATACATACATATATAGGTATATCTACACATACGATCTAAGTATCCATATAGGTTTCATCTTAAATACGAGTAATTTCGGTAACTTTAGTGCTACTTTATAAATGTATTATGTTGCAATTGTATGCCAAACATAATAAAAAACAATTAGGTTTCGAAAGTGTTGGGTTTAATATAAATTTCAATTGCCACCCGATTAATCTGTGTCCATTTGCGGTCTCCTCTGGTCATGCAATTCCATTATAACTTTTTGCATGTGATGTAATGTTGTGAGTGGATTTTTGTTAATTATAAATTTCTGCTATTAAACGCTTAACGGCTAAGTGACACTCATACACAGAACAGATACACGTACAGATACGAGTTGAAACCAACGATTGGCCACTCTGTTCTACATTTAGTTACAGGAATCTTCCATTAACATGGCCTTGCGCCTTAATCCTAGTTTTATTCATTTGGTTTTGTTCTGCAAATAAAAATTCTTTTCATTGCTGGTTTATCAGTTTTGCTTTCAATGTTGTGTAAATTTCATTTCGAACAATTGAATTGTAAGTTTCGTGTTATCAAATGTTTGCCTTTTGCTTAATATTTTCCCGCCCTTGTTCTGTTATACCTAAAAGTTCAAAAAATTGTACACAGCGTCTTAGTTAGTGATCCAATTAATATTATCAATTTTCGAAACACACAATTCACCAACCAATTATAGCTGATCAAATTTAAAGAATATATTCACAGAACTCAGGTCTAAATCTTCTTTAATACAGTCCAGAACTATAATTACCATTTTAAGAAACACATTCTGGAAAATTAACCTTTCAACGTACAAAAATTAAACATTTCTTAAGACAGTAAGTAAATAGCAAGGACAATTATATTCTCCTCTTGGACATAAATCGGTTAATATACATACATATATAGTTTACTATGGTGCGCCGTGTTCTCAGAAAAATGTTTCATTTTCATTTTAATTTTTATTTTTGTTAAATTTAAAATTAAATTTAAATTCAAATTTCCATTTCTGTGTTTGACCATCTATCTTGTCATCAAAAAAGGTGATCGACCATCAATGCATTTTATTCTTCAGAGCTGCAAAACGGAGAAGAGTAAAATCAACTAAATTTAAGTATTTTTGTAAGCCAATAAGCAGCTATAAAAGGAGCATGTAAAAACTCTGTAAAACTTGTATTGCTAAAACAATATACTATATATTTATGAGCATATATTAAAAATGTGTCCAAAGGCTCTTAGATTGTAATACAAATAAGCATCTGTTGCACAAACTGTGCTCAAATAATTATGCAACTGGAAAACAATAGTTTATGGTATACGAAACAATGTAGACGTAGATGCTGTGCAGCTTTTATACAGATTAAAAAAAATGAACCGTATGCTCTACAAAAGATGCATGAATAAAACACAACCGTTTCTATTATATTCCAGGAAATTTCTGCAATAAAACTCAATTGGTAAGCCGCTTACCCGCTTAGAGCATTTCAATATTGGACGTTCCGTTGCCGGTAGCAGTGCGCGTGGTCTTGGTCGCCTGTGGATTGGTTAGAAGCGGCGGTGGGCTGCCACACCAGACCACCTTTAAGTGAACCAAAGAAAAATGATAAATGCATTGTAGTTATAATTATTGAGAATCAAAAGTAAAGTCTCACCTTGCGGAACGCCTTGCGGAAGTTGTCGGAGAGAAAGGCATAGAGTATCGGATTGATGCAGGAGTTGGTATAGGCCACCACATGCGATATGATCTGAATAATGACCGACAGGTGACTGCCGCCATACAAGTTGAGCGCCTTCAAGACCAGAATGACCTATTGTTTTTAAAGAGATGGACAGAGGAAAGATACAGAGAAAGTACTCGTATTTAGTCACAGGCATTAGCTGGCTGGCATGACATTGATAAATGCAATTTGCACATCTTGCCTTGCCTTGGGCGTGTGTCTGTCGGATTGTGTGTGTAATTGTAATTTCATTTGTAATTTGTGAGCACATTGATTTTGTGCAAACACTTTGAATGCTGTCTGTTAAAGGAGAGGCTGCCAGCAGCCAGCAGCCAACAGGCAGCCACGACAGCAGCTGCCGCCAGCCTTGGCCCTGGCTTATTAAACATTTCAGCAAATAAATTGTTCCAGAGAATACTGGGATGGTGCAGGGTATGGCTGGAATCACAAATGTCAATTTATCGCAACCATCTTGCACGAGCATCTTGGCCACTGTTTGCCTGCACATTTGAGCAGCAGCTGTTGCTGCACAAAATTAAAGCACTTTGCATCTTGTCGAGGACTTAAAGCGATTCAAGAAGATTCTACGTTTTGTACAAGTAAATTGATCTCTTTTTTGGTGCATGGGCGCGTGGGGCTGGATATACTCGTGTGTATATTTGTGTCCTTCGCATTCAAGGCATTAAATTTGATGTCTGAACAAACGCCCATTTAATCTGTGGATAACAGATCTGCCCACGGGGAAATTGTATCCGCTCCACATATACAAATGTGTGCACACATGTACTATACATTTACTAGTATATCGTCCAATTATAATTTCAAGGCCACCCGTCAATCAAATTCGAACGAAGCCTACCAAACCAAATTTGCATTAATCAGTTTGTTCATTATTTTCGCTACCTACTGATATGCTCGGCAATTGCTATTGTTTTCCGTGGGTTGATTTTTGTATACTAGTATGCGATATTTGTGGGAAATGTGTGTGTGTGTGCGTGTGTGTGCGTGTGTGTATAGGGGTATGTTTCATATGTAAATGGCAGAAGTACAATTTGTTGAGTATATAGATTCCTGATCAGCATTGGCAGATGAGATTACCAAGAGATATACCTCGATATACAAGCGTTGTTTGTGGAGCTACAGGTCTGGGCGGTGCAATTTCTGGGTTATAAAGAAACTCCCGAAAGTCGAGCAGAGAAAGGAAGCAAGTCTGAGCGTTCGGTAACAAGCATTTGATTGTATTTTCTTAGCAGAATATATTCACTTATATGTATGCCTAACATGATGAGAGGCTGCGGTGTTCATGAACAGAGAGCGGATTATGCTCGTATGATACCTACTTAATGAGGGCAAGTTGACCGAACAATACCCATGCTTGAGATCTAAGAATGATGCTGTGGCATCCATTACAGTGACAGTAACTATTACATATAGTAATTACTTGCAGAATGAAGGAAAATATGAATTATTTTTTTCTTTTTTTGGCTATTGTAGGGTTGTTGTGTGTGTTATGCAAATGTGTGAGTGTGAATCTGAATGGGCGTTTGAGTACTTACATGGATGGGCAGCCAGCATATGGCGAATGCCAATACGACAACAACTACCATTCGTGTGACGCGTCGCTTGCCCTTGCTGCAAGTGGAGAAGAGGCAGAGGAGTTAGTCGACAGAAGGGTGGGAGGTGTACAGATATTGAGTATAAATTATGGCATTTGAATTTCGCATTCCTACTGCTCTTTGATTTATGGACTTTCCGAGCGTATTGCGAACTTTTTAGCTTCCATTTTGGCTCTATGTAGAAGTGTACATAAATTGTACACAGCGAAATCTTTATAAAATATGTACTTGATAGATGTTCAGATATTTTATATGACAGCAGCTACATTTAGTGCAACGTTCCTGGAATTTTCCCTTCAATTTTATAAGCTTTTTCTTCATACTTTATTTACGTGACTTCTTTGTGCACTTTCCGTTTAACAATTAATTTATTGTTATATGTTAGAACTTTTCTGTTTGGCCGTCATTTAATTTTATTTCATTTATGATAAAAACCAACTTTGCAAAGTATTTGCCAAGTTGCGGCCATGCTTTTGACAAAAACTCCAACAAGTTCGTGTCCAACTGAAGCTTTCAGCTTGAACTACTAGTTGGGGAATTGGAGAAAGTTTCTCTGGAATTTGATCACGTTGCATGCATTTGTGGTGCAATGTTCCCTCTTCAATTAGAGTTTCATTACTCCAAAAAGTTTGCGTTATCTATTTATTTTTTAGCTTTAAAGTTATAATTAGAAAAGTAGCTTTCAGCTGAGGATTGGTGACCTCGATTAACTACGCAAATTTCACTGGCCAGAATATATGGCCTAATTATAATTATTCAAAAAAACTTGCCATTTGTTTGGAGAACTAACTATTTGAGTAATTTTTTTATTTGTTAAATTTGTATGTTTTTTTTTAGAAAAGTAATAGGAAATGTATGTGTCTTTGGTGACCCCGATGGTGTCCTTTTGTGTCTGTGATCACTGAGCAAACATCTTTAATATTCATTTGAAAAAAACCTCCCAAAATAAACATCAAATATTTGTACAAAAAAGCCTCGGCCTCATCCTCTGCCCCAATGCTTTTTCCTTTGCGTTTTTCTATTGTAAAAATATTTATTACATAGAGTTGGGCTCTCATTCCTCCTTTGTGCCGCTGTCTTCTCTGGGGAAGTATCGCTCATGCGGAGCCGGCTTATGTTCCGTTGACCCCACGGTGCAGGGCACTTAAAAATGTATGAGGCAAAAGCTCACGAGAGCCTCCTCCTCCCAGCCAAATAAAAGGCATTCATCATGGTCCGCAGCCTTGGTCGCAGGTGCGTGTAAAAAAACCGGCAGCCAGTTCCGCCCCCGTCTTGTGCGAGGCAGCCACACGGTGAGGCGCGTATACTTGATGTCCGTGCAGAGGTTGTTTTTTCTGTGTGCGGTTTTCTTTGTGAGGGAGAGTGTACTCACCGTGACTCGGCGGATGGCTTGCAGCCTGGAGCACTTTTCCACAGACGCGCCAGCATTCCCATGTAGAGGAAGCAAATCAACGTCAAGGGTGCCACATACGATGATAAGAAGAAGGAAACCTGCAACGAGAGCGAAGGACAACAAGTGGTAACTAGTTTTTTTTTGGCTATGAGAAAAGGCAAAGTCATACTGGTATTCCCGGAACTCGACACAGATTTGGCATTAGTTTTAATTGCATTGTGGCACACAACCGAAATGCGGTCAAAGTTTTCTGGCCGGCCACTCAATGAACACAATTAGGGCTGCTCCTGGCCATAAATATTGGCCACATTTTCCTGGTTAACAGATAGACTAACAGATGGGATGGGATGGGATGGAATGGAATGGCATGGGATGGGGCAAAGTCTTGTGTTCAAGAGGTTCAAGAGATTTGTGGTAAGAGTCATGTTAGCGCTGGCTTCGGCAATTGGTTGATGGTTGGTCCTCAAGGATGAATATGCTAGCAATTGCTTATCATTTAAATGCACGAATTAATTCAGTAACCGATTTAGTATGATTCATCCAAATTAAGGCCCACATATTAGAGGGATAATCATATAATTTTACTAAGTACAATAGGCTTAACTCTTTCCCATCCCATTTAAAGAAGATTTTTCATCGATTCAAGACGAGGCGCAAGCGGGTCATAGTCTATTGATATTGTAATAATATTAGGATATGTTCCATCGCATTCATAGATTAGTTTGATAGCATTCTTAAGTCTCCATACTCTATAACGTAAACTAAGGCGACCCATAAATATATATTTGAACCAGTCCTAACGTTGGGTTATGAAAATAGTTGAGTAGAAAATGCATGAAAATATTCGCATTCATCAACCTCTCGTACTTATCATTTTGCTTGGTTTTCCCCATTCTTTTTTGTTCCTTGAGAAATTTCCGTTTTGTGTCTCGGCTTTTTGCTCGGCTGTTCATACATACATATATCTATGTATATTTTCTTTTCGTGTCTGTTTCTGGTCGAAGGATCTTGCTGACTACCATCTGCCGTCCTGTCAGCGGCTTTTGTTTTTGCATTGCGAATTGTCAGAAGCGCTGACCCGTGATGCTGGCCAGATACCAGAAATGAGTACCAGACACATTTCCACCCGCCCTGCCACTCCCTGCCGCCAGCTGCCAACACTTGGCCGTAACAGACAAAAAAAAAAGGAGGAAAAATGTATACATGTCTGTGTATAGTGGAGCATGAAAAACTGGCAAAAAAAAACAAAACAAAAAAAACTATGCTGGACTACTGACAGTGAATGAACGAAATCATTATGATTTGAATGAAATTTCAACGGATATCAATTCAGACAATAAACGGAGCATACGAGTAGTGCCTGTGAATCAATGAACCGGGCACTGAATCGTTATGAATCCCGCATAAAAGTATAATAACTCGGTAGTGAATCCTTAATGGATCTTTTACGATACGGTTGTTAATCAGCCATGAATCAATAAATTGACTATGAATCAGGGCTTGAAGTGGTCATAAATCAAGTACGAGTTATGAGACATCAGAGAATCAGAGATAAAGAAACTATATATCTCTGATATCGCTTCAGCATCGGAATAACCCAGCCATCGGTTGGGTTGGATTGGATTCTTTTGGTAGTATTTACCAGTTTCATTGTCCATTAAGCATCTCGCAGCCTTGCTTAACTTTTTCATGCCCCAAACAGTCGCCAAGGGCATTGGCATTTAAAACTGGCTGCGGTTCGGTTGGGTTCTGTACATCCGTGAACGATATCCAATCCAATCCATGCATTGGCAGCTGCAGGCATCGGGTCTTCTCTCGGATGAGCTACGCTTGAGGCCCGCGCGCCATTAACTTCGTTTGGAGGCGCCTCAAGTTTTCAAGTGGCTGCTGGGCCGGTGGTTCGACTGCTTTCAGCCAAGTGTAAGTGATTTAAGGGGCCAGGCCATGAATACAATAAAACACACTCTACGTCCGGAAAATATGCACAAAGGTGCAAGTCGAAAATAAAATATATGTACATATATCCGTATAAATTGCGAAACCACGAAATTAAACCGAATTCGGTGCAGGAGCAGCAGGAGCAGCAGGAGGTGGAAGGCAATGAAATGGAAAACGAACAGCAGTACAGCAGAAAACAGAAAACAGAAAAAGAGTCATAGTCAGAGTCAGAGTCTGAGATGGAGTGGGACAGATGAAATCGCGCATGCCGCAATTGTTAATAATCGCTGCCACGCTGCCAGGCAGCCAGGCTGCCACGCCATCACCTTCTGTGGGTCCGACTCGTTCTCTGGATACGAAACCAGTAGACAGAGGCATTCATTCATATTCAGGGAGGACGGTGGACGGTGGACGGAGGAGCAGAGGTAATATTGCCTGACAGCTATGGAATCGAAATCACTTTGTTGGGATTACCAACCCGTGGCCATGGCCAATGAACATGTCGTTTGTTATCGACAACGACAACAAGGCCATTCCGAGGACTGACATAATCCCCACTGACACATCTGGCTTGGAGCCCGGATCTGGATACCGGTCTGGGTGTAATGATGCCCCCAGATTCTTACTGCTTCCGTCAGTCAGTCAGTCAGTCAGTCAGTCAGTCACACTCTTTGTATGTGTTTTTGTTTGTTTTTTGAGACTGTTTTTACTGATACATTAATTAAAGTGTAAATTGCAAAGGAAATTGTTCATAATGCCAGTCAGGTCGGGAAAATAATGTTAATGATATCTCGCCGGAGGGACGCGTCGCTCCTGTCGCTGACGCAGCCAAGCAAATGCTGCAATTTATGACACATTCATATCCAAGACAATGGGATTTATGCGTCCCCCCCTCCCCCTGTCGCCCCAGGCGTGATTAAACATTGTATATGTGCCTGATGTGCCAGCTGTCCCTGCTGTTATCCTGCGGCTTCATATTGTTCGCTGGTCGAGCCGAGATAAGTGTGCAAAGCTGATTGCTGTGAGAGCTTATGCGACGCTGATTGGCTTTGGGGTCCGTATCCTGTCAGCTGGTTAATGGTTATGGCTCTTTTGTTCGACTGAATGATGCAGGGCACAGATCTTGTATCCTATTGGAGGAGGGTGGCATTTGCCTGGCTCTTGGCAGTGCATCTTAAGGGAACCGAAAACGACTCCTAGAATTCGGAGATTATTTCGTCTGACTTGCCATGACTATCATCTATACTTTCACCTTTCTATTTCGTCTGATCTTTAGGCTTTTGAAACTATCTCTGTTGCGCTCTGTTGCAAGTCATTAGCAAAACATTTCAAAACAGATTTTCTTTTAGTATGTATGTATGTATGTAGTATGTATGTACGTATGTATGTATGTATTATCCCAATCCCAGCCACTTGGCGTGCCAATGGACCGAGACAAGGAGGTGGGATATATCTGGAAATATCTGCACAGGATGTTGAGGAGTTGAGGAGCCTATAAACTTTGACAAGCGGCGCATAAAACTTCATTTCATGGCCGGCCACTTAGGCCATAGACAGACATTGACATACAAGGATGAGCCTCTGCAGATACACAGATACACTGCTTGAAGATAGATAGATACATACGCACAATGGATATTCCGCTATGAAATTTTACAGCACAATAACAACACGAAGGGGTAGGGGGGTGATTGGGGCCAATAAATAAAAGTTACCAAACTTTGAAAGGAAACTTTTTCCTTTTTGCGTGTCGGTTGGGCCTTTAAACTTTATGCGAGGCCCAATAAAAAGACATGAACTAAAGTGTATGCCATATGATAAATGGTTTCGGCTGGGGGCAGCTCTCATACTCATAACGTTCTTACATTTTGGCATAGCCCCGGCAATTGCGCCTAGGACGTTGTCCATAAATGCTACTGCGGCGCCCCGGAGGCACTCTGCGAAATTAATCAACTTGCCACGAGCTCCCCCTTCATGTGTATGCGTGTGCATGTGTTACCCCCAAATGAGAAATTAAAATAAATAGAAAAAATAATGGAAAGGCAGACTAACAGACGGATAATCAGATGGAGACTGATCAAGCAAGTACCAGATCCCCCTGCATCCTTAGAGGGCAACAGCTGTTAAATTTGTCTTGGAGGCGACTTTGACGACAATGTGCTGGTTGGTCCTTCCATTGCCGCAAAACAGAAAGGAAAGGGCTTTCACCTATGGTTCCATGGAGGTACTCTACTCCTACCACTACCGCAACCAATGTAATTCTGTTGTGCGAATGTGTGCCGAATGGAAGAATCTGACAATGTAACCGAGAACCGTAAAGCCAAAGAAAACCAAAAAATGGAAATAGTGAGATGAGTGACGACCAAACTTTTCTTTGGTGCAGGATTTTTTCAGGATGGCCTTTAAACGTGGCTCCAGGCTCTCTTAAATTTTATTTGAAAGGAAAACCCAGCTCCAGTCATGCGACAATCGACGATTCGGATTTGACTGTAGGCGTCTTTTTTTTTACAGCTGGCCATCGAAACATATCCTTGACTTTAGTATTATGACACTCTTTGAAGACGCTTGCCCAACTCACTTGCTAACCCACTTTTCATATAGAATATTCCACTATAATGAACTAAGGTTGTCTTTGGGAAAACCATCTGCTGCACTGCTCACTCTCATACATGTTAATGTCTAGACACTGGTAATTACTCGTAGTTTTTGTGTCAACAAAACTTGTCCAAGCCGTTGAAAGGATATTTTCTTTTTTTTTAACTTATAATTTTAAATGAAAATGTAAATCAGAACTTTTGCAAAAGATTTCGCTTCAATCAATTCAAGATCCAGAGTTTGACACTTCAAAAGTTCGTCTTTGGCCAACTTTTGGGGGTCAAGCCCTCAATTTTATTTTGGTTTCTTTTCCGGCAGAGTTTCAGAAAGATAAACACTTTTGTTTCTAGCGCTTTCCCCATCCCCATCCCCATCCCCATCTCTATTCCCATTTCGAGTTTTCTTTTCTCTTGCCATTCATATTCGCTGTCTTCCCAACCCCCCAACCCTCCGAGGAGCCTATTTGTTTTATTTTTATGGGATCTTTACGATGTCAACAATTTGGTCGTTAGTTTCGTTGTTCGTTTTCACTTGTACTCGTATCTGTTGTATGCATGACGGATGCCTCGCACAAGTTTGATCCATTTTGATTTTATTACCAGACAAGGTCTGAGCCAGCAACACGCACACACAGACACAGAAGCAAACTTCCACACACACACAGACGGAAGGAGAGAGACATTCCGCATTGACCCTGACAATGAGAGTCATTTGAAGGAGGCAACGAAATTCAAATTCGAACCATTTGCAGTTGCAGTTTCGACTCTCAATTTCCCCCGATTAATTTCTCTATATGGGTAGTATCCAAATATGGCTCCCCTTAAGAAGGAAAGACCGTATCCTTCTCGTGTTTTCCCAAACAATTGCGATTTATATGCACAGTCAGAGGGGAGGGGGCGTATCCGTAGCCGTATCCGTAGCCGTATCCGTAGCCGTATCCGTAACCGTAATTCGTGACAGTGCCAGGAAAATGAGTCGAAGCGAGCTGTGCAATTTGCCGTGCCAGGTAGACGGCTGCAGGGGAGCGGAGAGGTGACATTAGGACGTGTGTCAACGGCCACCAAACAGAAGCTTGACGGGTGCATATTAGCTGAAGGAGGAGCTGAGCGGAGCGGAGCTAAGCAGCCAGTCGGTTAGGGAGTCAGTGAATCAGTCAGCTCGTGGCTCAGGCCGTCATCCATTCAGTCAGTCTGTGAATAGGAATAGACGACGAAGCTCATTCATCGCCCTCACTCTGGGCTCCCAAACAACTGCGGCTTCCTGTGTAACATCCTTCCGGCATGAAATTGCTCTGACACGCTGACACGCCAACGCCCATGCCAACGCCAGCCACCCCCAGAACGGCACAGGGGCGTACCCTTGAAGGGGCGAATTGTGGAGTGACTAGGGAGAAGGAGTGTGCAAGCGGGACGAGTGCTGAATTGATTAATAGACACAAGTTGGAGTAATAAACATAGCAAACTAAAATAAAATGAAATCCCCCCAAAAAAAAAATAAAAATAAAAATCAACACAGCCAAACGGAAAAACCATTTCGGATAACGCTGATCTATGCGTGTGGGGTGAATGAGTGGCAAGGGGCGAGGGGCGACGAGCGACAAGCGACGAGCGAGGGTAGGGTCTTGCATAATGATGATGGAATCGTACCAGGACCCTTCCCTCAAAACGAATCCCCCCAATAGCTCGTGCAAATAATTGCAAAATACGACTCTGAACTCTCCCTCCTTCTCTTGCTCCAGTGTGGCCGAATCTAGTTGAGCATTCCTGGGCATTGTCTGGCCAGGGACACACACACACACACACACACACACATACACATCATGGAGGGAACACCTGATTGAGGGGATGGTATATTTGCCTGAAGTGCTCCCACTGAGCTGACACTGACTGGAGTGCACTGTGTGCACAGTGGTGTGCACATTGTGATTCACGATTCAACACACATCAAATATTGATGTTTGGTTTCCACTTGATCTTGATATGTAGAAAGTTACAACACTTTTTATCTATAATTCTGTCAGACCTTAGATGAGTAATTTTTACAAAAAAATCTAAAGGTGTAAAAGCTTTGCCAAAGGAGTCTAGAGTTTCGTTCTGGCAATCCATTATCTATACTATGAATGTGTGTGTAATGGGCTATCTCCGCTACGCGTGCACCAAATTGCAAGCGTTTTTTTTTAAATGATAGCCAGAGTATGTGGCAAGGTTTTTATAAACAAATTTCTTACTTTTCTATAAATAGGTTCCTCAAAAGTTAAAAATTAATCAACAAAATACAATTAGTAAGCAGTGAAGCGCGGGGGCTTGCTAGTTTCATATACTGTTAAGGATATAACTTTAAAGCTACATATACATATATAAATAAATTCTTTTCTACAAATTTAAAGTATAGATGGCGCAAGTCCACCCCCGGCTCACTCGCTTCGCTCGCGCAGATATGTATGAGTAAAATATTAGACTACAGCCCAAAACTTTGTTATGTGACAGCGAGATAGGTTTTGTCTAAGAGTATCTAAGATTTTCTCTTGGGCGAAAGAGTGCTTCGTTTTTCTTGGTTTACACTTTCATCATCAGTAACAAAGATGGATTCTACAGAACATTTCTACAGCTCTGACTCCACGGTTCAGAAGGACTGAAGGCTTGTTCAGACAAGTGCCCTGGGTCCTTTGGCTGTGCTGATAGTATGTCACACGCCCTGACAAGCTGTCGCTGCGAGTGGAAAATGGAAAGTGGTGGGGCTGTGAGTTAAGTAGCAAATATATTGCAGTCTTGCCGGGCAAGCACTGGAAGATATGACTTCATTTCAACAATAAGCGATCTCCTTCAATTTCACTCAAGCCCCCAGCCCGGATGAGTTTTGCTCCCCACAACACCCGCACCAAAAAAAAGAGAATGCAAAGATTCCATTCCATTACGATGGAACCTACTTACCTGAAAGCCAACCAGACTCCAAACCTCTTCCTCAGTGGAGAAGACGCAGGCAGTGCCGGCGTTGCCACGATACTGGTAGATGCGCACCGAGTGCGATAGAGCAACGGGAATCGCTGTCGTCACAATCGTTATCCAGGCGCACATGATGGCTCTAAAGAGGAACAGAGATACAAAAGGCCAGACTATCAATATCAGGTGGGACATCAATAGATGAGAGAGAATATTTAGAGAGAGAAAATACTTAGAGATCTTAAGAGAGTTCCTCTTAGAGATGGAGAAATACACCACAAATATTCCAGGAAAAGAAAACAAAAATTTTGTTGGGATATTGAGTAGTTGAGAGAGAGAGAGTCTGAGGTGGTGGGAAGGATAGATCAGCTCTAGCACAAGATGATGGGCGAGGTATGCCTGAGGACTGCAATTAAAAAGGCCAGCCTTTCAAGGACCTATCAATAAAAAACAACAGGCTTTCTCATTAGAAAAAAACTTATTCTGGAAACTGCAAGCAGCAGATGAGGAGGATGAATGTTTAAGGTCTGAGCATTAAGCCTTTTAAAAATGACAAGTGTGTGTGTGAGACACAGTTGAGCGATTCAAGCCACTGCTTATGGGGGCATATTCATGTCACAACGAATGACAATGGGCAGAGGCAGGCAGGCAGGCAGGACCTGTGGCAAAGGTTAGAGGCCAAGGCACATCAAGCATATGGAACGTGGAACAGGTAACAGGGCAGGGCTGAAGGCAAAGCAAGCTAATTACGAGGCCAGAACAAATTGATGCAATTAGTCTAGATGATGTGGGGTGGCGCGGGGGCGCGGGGGGTACGTGGCTGGAGTACGGGAAGGAGTATGGGAGGGAGGGCCGTGCAGAGGAGTAGCATGAAATGGAGGAGGATGATGCTGAAAACAGATGGATGGTGGTTGGCTTTAGATGAACTTACAGCGTGGCATTTCGCTCGGTGCGCAGCGACATGCTCGTCACTGGATGTACGACGGCCAGGAAGCGATCAAAGGACATCAGCACCAGCGTGTAAACACTGCAACGGTAACAACGGGTTAGACATAGTTACATAAGGGGCCATGTGGGACTGTCCTACCTGCAGTGGCACGTAACCACAATCATATACTGGACGAACTTGCACCACATATTGCCAAACGGCCACTCGGGCAGCACGTAGTCGGTGGCCGTGAACGGCACGCAGAAGATGACGAATAGGATGTCCGAGACGGCCAGGTTGATAATCAGCAGATTGGTGGTCGAGCGCATCTGTTGGTTGGCAACCACAACTGAAAGTGCCACAGAGCAGAGGGTTAGCATTCATAATTGACAACAATGGCTCTGAAACGGCTATGGAATGGGGTCGACATACATACGAATGGATACCAAAATAGGTCATCTGCCAAAGAATGTTAGTATGGAAGTGTTGAAGCAGATGCACAGATCGGGCATGAATCGGTTGTAATTCGGTTGGGAATCGGCTATGAATAGTGTTGTGTCAGTAAGGACATGGTGGGAGGGGAGCGACTACAAATTGATTATCTTTCGATTCCTTGGGCATTACCGTCAAATCAATATCTTAAGTTGTTTAGAATCTGCTTTGAATTGTAATTCGTGTAACTAGCCACGTTTGTCTATGGCTCTCACAAATCTAAAATTGTCCACCAAAATGATAACTTATGATGGGAAGAATCACGCTGCTATGCTGCAACTGCGAAGCGCTTATCCATTCTTTTCACAATCTTTTGCCCCACCAACGAAACATTGCCCTGCTTTGCCCTCGAAGTTTTTCTTTTCGACCAATTACGCGGACAAAAGGTAGCAAACAGCAAAGACCGAGGAACGACCCCTACCTCCATGCCGATGTGTGTGTGTGTGTGTGTGTGGTATGCTGCGGGGGGAGTGGCAAAAACTGTGCAAGAAATGAAGGAAGGGCGTCTTCTGTGGGGAAAGCAAGATCCTAGCATTGTTACCGTTTTGTTGTTTTTTTTTTAGTCGTTTTCTGTTTTTGCTTTTTATAGCCGGTACGCAAAGGGTAGCAAAAGGGTATATTACGTTCGAGGAAGACAATTTTTTAGAGATTACAAGAATATAGAAATTTTTTTTCGTTTTTTACTTGTTTTTTTATGGATAATATGTATCCATAGGCGAGAATCCGTTTGCAAGATGCTTATCATTACAGTAAGAATGAAGAAAGGGTTGAGGGATTCGGGGATTTGGGTATCCAGATCCAGATCTTCTGGATGTACCAAAAATGTATCGGAATGACGGGTATCTTACAGTCGGAATATCGACTAAGGCGTTGATACTTGTTAGTCGCTTGTTCTGCGACTTTCTCTTGCTATATTTTGCCCTCTGCATCTCCCACTCAGTCTGGCCTTTCCTCTCTCGTTTCATCTCTGCGTGTATATGTATGTGTGGCCTGTTCAGTGTTTTCTTCTTGTATACGTTCAGATATATGTATGTGTGTGTGTGTCTGTACTTCTGCTTGGCCAAGGAGCCACTTGCAATTAGCTAGCAATTTATGTTTCTCTATACAAAAGAAGCGTGACAAAGGCGGCATCAGAAGATGGCCAGAAGACAGAAGAGGGTCAACGGCGTTGAACCGTAACAAAAGTTTTTGGCCCTCGCGCACACCAGTGCAGTGGAAAAGCAGATGACGCAGACGTTCTCTTTCCGCCAATGGATTGATGTGAGGCACGAATCCACCAGCATCACCAGGGCAAAAACGACAGGAAAATAAAGTCAAAAGGACAACAATCATACGGGGGCCCAGGAAAAGCTCGCAGGAAAGCTGGGGCCCCCACCCAGTGGAAAAGTCAAGAGAAACGGGAAATGTCGCGAAGCGAACGCCTTTGACCGCAAATCAATTTCCTTTACAAATATATATTTAGCGCAGGATGTGCCAGGGTCTACGGCGGCAAAAAACAAAAAATAACCCCAAAATAGGCAGCAAGAGCAGGTGGGAACAAAGCTGAGAAAGCCATAGAGCAATAGGAATAGAAAAAGTGAATGGGAATCAATAGTAATGACAACAAAAGGAAAAGCAACCGCACAAAAACAATAAATAAACCGGGAAAAGAAATACATATTTGGGCTAAACTTGGGGGGAGGGGTATGGGCGAGTAATTTTAAGTATATTATGTACATATGTACAGGAGGCGGGAGCAGATGTGTGCCAGCCATTGGGTAAGCCCCCCGTAAGGCCATCCTCTGAAGCCCCATTCTAATGCTGATTTAGTCCTCCTCTCATTGTTTACTGCCCGATGGGCCAGACTGTACGCCTGCCTCCAAATGGTTTTGGCACTTGACTTTGCCTCTAAAGATACGTATTTTATTGGCACACGAATTTGCATCCGTAGTGCAACGGGCCCAGGGCTGTCCAAGCGCTTTAATTGAAGGAGTATCAGAGATATTTCTCAAATATGAAAGCTATGAAAGGCGCAAGGGATATGGAGGAGTCTTAAGGGTGGCAAAAAACTTCCCTTGATGATTGATTCCCGTGCTGACACATTACACATAGTAATGCTCCCTGAAATAGATAACTGTTAAAGCTTTAAGAGCTGATTGTACATAAGATGGCAACCCCTAGAGCTGCTAGGCCTCAAATGGAGCATGAATCTCCAGCTTTCCTCCATTTTCCACCACTACCACTTTACACTTTTGTTAGTATTATATTCCATTATGGCTTTGACCATTACAATCTTCTGGCTAGGGCATTATCAATTAACAGAAGGGGACACGAATACAAGCACACAGCTACGCCCACGACTCACACCCACACCCACACCAACACCCACACCAACACCCACACCAACACCCACACTCGCAGGGATACACTGTGTAACCCTTGTGGCTAACCAATTTTTTGTGGGCGCGATGTTGACACACAACAGCAGCAGCAGCAGCAGCAGGAGCAAAGTGGAGCAAAAAAGGTCTTTGCCGGCGTCCGGTTACGAGTCTGGGATCTATGTTTGGGGCATTAACTTTTTCCCCGCCATTAAAGGAAAAAAGTCTGCCATTTTTTGCTGCTCGTTTCGGGGGCTCATGGGTTCGTTCTTTCCACCTCCTCTCTGCTCTTCTGTTCTTGTCTGGCTGGCATTTTACAAAATAATAAAGTGTAGCATAATTTATGGGGCCACGAAAGAACCAAGGCTGCAAAAGTTTTTCAAGCGCAAAAAACGCTTGTTATTTAATGCCAAGGGGAAGTGAACAAAAAAAAGAAAACGTATAAGAATGTATGTGAGCCATGGATACAAATAAGCAAATAATCAAGCAGCACTCAGGCAACGCAAGTGTGTGTGTATGTGTGTCCTAGACAGGATTTCCTACTCATTCGCATCTGGGGATATAAATTCACTGTTATTGAACTTTAACGTCAGTCTAATGCCTACCCCCCTGTAAGGGTATCGGGATTGTTTTTGATGCACTTCAAGTGTGTGCCGAAGGCCACACCCTGACAGCCTGGCGTATACGCAACATCTATGCCAATGTCTGAAAGTTTATATTGTTTTGCCCTATACATACATATATCTAAATGTACTTAGAGTAATAGAGAGTACCTGTTGGGGAAAAGTTGCAAATGGATTTTGCAATGATTTTACCATCTGATCTGCGGCTAATGGAATGTTATTATGAATCGAAGCCATAATTCATGCTGCCATTCAAATATCCAGCTTCCAATTTTTCCATTACGATTGACAGTCATAAATTTCCAAAGTTTTACTGAACATTTCTTAGCTCATTTTTGAGAATTTTCCAGTTTGACGATACGTTTCCCCTCGTCAACAAGTGATTTTTTCCTTACTGTACTTTCATTGGAGCGTTGACTAGAGTGTCCTGCTGGCCGCAGGTGGATTCAAATTTGGGGTCTGAATTGGGATTCGGAAAGGACGGAGTGCCCGTTAAAGCTTGCGCACAAAAGTATGCTATGAAAGCGGCATTTAAGCAGCATATGGCCACCATGCAAGCATGCGTGGGTGTGTGTGCATTGGGCAAATTTACACACAAATTCACCAGGCGTACAAATTTATTATCCAGCGTTGATAGTGATAAAATTTACAACCAGCATTGAGTACATCGCCTAAAAGCAGGCAATACAAACAGAGGCACACACACACAAACACAGAGAAAGACTCCAAACAATACCCAAATGGGCCACACACACAAACACACAAACACAGAAACACACGTACACACAGATACAGGCAATTGTGCGTGCGCCTCTGTCTCTTGTCCCCGCTCCCTGTACATTCGTCATATTTATGCTTTTTTATGGGCCATGTACAATTTTATTGTTTTACTTTTCAATGCAATGTCTGTCGGGGCCTCCCGCACAGACACCCAAACACACACGGACCAGGGCAGGGGTGTAGTGGTAAGCACCCGCAGAATACATGTGTAGAACATACCAGCAAACCTCGAACCGGGCGAGAGGGCCAGAACCTACGCCTCGGAGGAAGAACAAAGGCTGTCAAACAGGTATAAAATACCAGACAGAATTCGAGCTCAAGCTCCGTGTTATGCACTACCCTGATGATGGCATTCCCGAAAACTATTTCAACCAAGTTTTGAGCGAACGTCTCTTTCGATGTAAGCTGCAAGATATTCTCAACTTTCATATTAGTTCATATTAGTTGGGTTTTCAATTGCCGCAAGCCAGAGACCAATGAGCTTTGAACAAAATGTGGAAATGCACAGCTCTATTCCGAATAACATTTCTTTCAAAAGCAAAGGAGCTGTGCTCCTGATTTATTATTTATTATTTATTTATTTAATTAAAAATGATCTGCCAATTATGGAAAGGAACTCTACGTGGGAAAGTGGGCAACCCACTCTTTGACTTTTATTGTACTTTGTACTGTAAAATGGCTTAGCGTTTTCCACAGGGATTACCCTTTTGGGAACATCTTTTTGTTTGCCGACTCTTTTGTGTGCGCTGCTTCTGCCCCTCCTTGCCTTCACCGTCTGCACACACTTGTGGCGCGCTCTTGTCAACACATCTGCGTCCATGATGGCCATATGGCATCGCCTGCCGCTTGCTTTCATGGCCAGGTATCCATCCTTCATCCTTCATCCTCGTTCCATCCTCCAAGTTGTGGCACATGCTTGGTTCGGCCTTGGTTTCGGGGTCCCAACTGGCAAGTGGCCGTCGATTTTTTTTGCTCGTCAGCTGCTCGATGCAAATCCCATCAATAATCCAACAATGCAATGAAGCTCACGACAGGAAGGCGACATTTCTAGAGAAAGTTTCATCTTCCATTTTTTTGTGGCTGAATCTGTCCGCTTTTTGGGTGTGTCCTTCTAAAGAATTCTGCTACTCCACTAGGCAAATGCCTGTCTGATTGATTGATTCACATTTGTTTCTCAATGATAGCGATGTCTATGCTGATTATTGTACGTTGACGTTGATGTTGACGGCAATGCTTGAATGCTTGGGATGTTGATTTTGATGTTGATGTTGTGGAAATGCCACAAGGCTTGGCTGTCATTATGAAAATATCTAAAATAGCATTGTTAGACTGAAATACAGACATTTGAATGCGAATACAATTGAATTGATTTCTGCTTGATAATACCCGTAAGTACTAGTAATGAAGACAGTTGATTGTTGTTGAAACTATTGAGCCAACATTGTGTAATTGCGTTTCAGTTGAGATGGAATAACAGTCCAGTTCTATAGCTGCAGCTATAACCCCTCAAAAATGATGTATTATATAAATACATAAATCGGACAGAGGCTGCTTTTTTTAATCAAAAATTGTATTGGGGATACCTATGCAAGTCGATGGTTTTGTCTGACATCTAAACCTGCTTTGAGAGTATTTCCAAGAACCCAATATAAAAACCGAAAATTCCTTGTGCAAATTCAGAAATAGTAGTAATTTATTTTGGCGCTGAAACGCTTGCAGTTGACCAAGGAACAGGATCAGCTAGAGGAGACAGGATCATTGGGTAGACGGGGGGGCCGAAATTTCCTCGGATAGCATGCTGTCAGCGCCATTTAGGAATGGAGTCACTACTATTTAGAGGACTGTGGATCAAATCCTCTAATTTCCGATGAGCATCCATAGGCAAATGTACCGTGGAAAAATATTTTTAGGTACCGTCACATAAATCGTATTTTATTTTTGTCGAAAACTTCAACCACAGAAGGGCAAACAAGTCGTTCCCTTGTCTCATGTACATTGCGCCTTCAGCGACTAGTCCCAAATAAATTCTTTTGTGCTTTTCCATTTGGCTCAGCTTCTTTTCCGTTTTCCGTCGTTTTTCCATTTCCTTTGGCCGTTGTTTTTGCTGGCATTAAAAATTTATTTGTATAGGCGGGCAAATGAAGCGACCAGCCCAATCCCGAAACGATGATGGGTGGATAACAGCGCATCATTGTCCGGTTCTTACAACTCTCGAGATTGCAGAACACACACCGAAGGGAAAGCCCAAGAAAAGGGACAGACAGACAAACAAAGGCGGGTTTTGTCGTTCTATTTGTAACCGGATATTCATGTGACAAAACAGGATGTCTTTCGCTCTTTGTCTCCGTCTGTGTGTGTCCCTCTCCCTCTCCCTCTCTCTCTCTCGCTCTGTCTCTCTGCGTGTGTTTCCTTATGAAAATGTAAATTAATTGCCTGAGCTAGGGAGCGCCAACTGTACTTGTTTTCCTTGGCGACTGCAGGGCCCAAAATGTTCCTGCATATCCTGCATCCTGGCCCCATCATTTATGCACTTAATGGTCCTGGCCTAAGCAGGCAAGGCTTAAGCCTCGGCAGGCTCAATGGAAAGCACACACAGACACACACATACACATACAGACTTTAATTGGGTCATAAAACAATGGCCATGCCGAAGATAACAGAACTCCAAGAGTTTGTTACTTGCAAAATTTTAATTGGGAATAAATTTCGATGCAATTAAAATGCCGAAATCACAAAAAGAGCACAGCAGAGCAGAGCAGAGCAGTGGAGTCGTGTCCAAATAATCGGACTCTGTGATTTCATTATGCAATACAATCCCCCTCCACTTTCCACTTGATGAGGCTTAAGATCCCGATATTGCTTCACTTATTTTGAGTGTCGCAAGGCGACAGGGGGCCGGGCCCCCACTGGTCGTCATAATATTCCAAAACAATAAAACATTCGATTAGTTTAAGGTGATTTTTGGAGCAAAGTTGAGGCTCTTGTTGCAATTAAATCACACTCAATTCAGAAGCCTAATTACCCAACATAACCATCCGTTGATTTGATTTTCATTTGAGACAGTAGTCTGTGTACAAAACATTTTTCCAGCTACATTTTGAAAACCCCAAATACATCTGAGTAAAAACAATAATCAATATACCCATGAGATTTCTGGATATTGATTGAGTGAAGTTTGGCACTGGAAAAACTAGAACAACCTCAACAGAACTACTTTCAAAATGGAAAAAATGGAAAAATCTGGAGTCGCACAACGAGCCGTGCCTGATCCCTGCCAGGATCAAGAAGGAGGAATCAGCATTTGGGGCATTCTCTACAATGGCTTGCACAACTGGCTTCGCAACCAGATCCAGAGTCTGCGCAATGTACGTACGACTCCATTGTCCTCCAGTCTGACGACTTATCGCCAGATGGTTGGCTGGGACGAGGCGTCGATTCGTTGCATTGTCCATCATCCAACTGGCATGCAAATGGCGCTGGTCACCTGCCGGGACGTTGTCCATGTGATCGACGCAGGTCCTTCGGGAAGGCTTCAGTCGGCGGAACAGGAGCATATCTACTGTGCGGGCTTTCGTCCGTACAAGTCCCGCGAGTTGGCGGTGGGATGTGCCGCTGGCATCTATATCTGGCAGCGTGTCAGGCAGGATCCATGGGACCATCGACTGCTGAGCTACTCACAGCACATCCACGTGACGTCCGTACAGTGGAACAAGGACGGCACTGTCCTGGCTAGTGTGGCCCTGGGGAGTCGCCAGATCATCGTCTGGAATCCGGACAGTGGGCAGACGATTCGTTTGCTTCCCTCTTCGATTAGCTTCCTGCTGTACAGCCCCGACTCTCAGATGCTGTTCGGCGCCTCCAGCGGTTCGGGTGCAAGCGTCTGCTATGTGGATGGTGGATCCTGGAATCTAGAGCACTTCCTAGAGGGGCGACAAGTACAGACGGCTGCCTGGACTGCCTGCAGCACATATTTGCTGTTTGTGCAGAAGAACGACACAAATCTGTACTCCACTACCCGCAATTCGGAAGTAGGGGTTTTTCTGAAGCCTCAGCTCCTCTGGAACTTGGAGGTTGTGGCAAATATAGAAAAGGTTTTCCTTTCGGGCAAGGAGTTGGTCCACGGCCAGCCCCAGGCCATAGCCGTCGCCCCATCGAACCTCTACCTGGCGGTCATCTACAAGAAGCAACCCTTTGTGCTGCTCTTCAAGCTGGTGATTGTCAAGTACTCAAAACCGCGGATTTTGCCATGGCAATACATTCATTGCTATCAACATCCGTCACTCTCCAAAAATATCTACCCCACATGCATGTGTTTCGGTAGAGCCATGGATGGCCAACGATGCCTGGCGATTGGCTGGAATTCGGGACACTTTCAGTTGAAGATCCTTAAAGAAGGGATCGGAAAGCGATGGTGAGCACAGCCAGGTGGTGTGTTTTCTATAATTCCATTAATCGTATTCCGTTTTCAGCTTCTAAAGGATAATTAAAACACACCACACGAAGATCCTTAAAGAAGGGATCGATAAACAATGGTGAGCACTGCCAGGTGGTGTGTTTTCTATAAATCGATTAATCGTATTCCGTTTCCAGCTTCTAAAGGATAATTAAAACACACCACACGAAGATCCTTAAAGAAGGGATCGATAAACGATGGTGAGCACTGCCAGGTGGTGTGTTTTCTATAATTCCATTAATCGTATTCCGTTTCCAGCTTCTAAAGGATAATTAAATCACACCACACGAGGATCCTTAAAGAAGGGATCGATAAACGATGGTGAGCACTGCCAGGTGGTGTGTTTTCTATACATCGATTAATCGTATTCCGTTTTCAGCTTCTAAAGGATAATTAAAACACACCACACGAAGATCCTTAAAGAAGGGATCGATAAACAATGGTGAGCACTGCCAGGTGGTGTGTTTTCTATAAATCGATTAATCGTATTCCGTTTCCAGCTTCTGAAGGAAGATTAAGACGCGACACGAT
The DNA here is from genome assembly GCA_963969585.1 of Drosophila helvetica. Classification (NCBI taxonomy): domain Eukaryota; kingdom Metazoa; phylum Arthropoda; class Insecta; order Diptera; family Drosophilidae; genus Drosophila; species Drosophila helvetica. The sequence continues at coordinate 17,330,617 of OZ018401.1, read as the reverse complement.
TATACACATCCTGCTGCTTGCTGTTCTGATGCTGTTCCAAATATTATTCAAATAAACTTTCATAAAACACTATCCAGCATTTTACTATATTTTCCACACTCCCACAGATCCAAAGCCTCTTGCATTCACAAATCATTGATTGGCAAACTTTTATGGTAAAAGGTACAACTTTTTTGCTATGAAAATTTACACAGAGTCAAATCCGTTCATCCGGGTATCAGAGCCTCCGAAAATGCATTCAGTAATTACAGTATACATTTACTTGAAGCAACATTAAATTTAAAAACTAAATACATGCAAAAGAAGTTATAGGCATGTCGGCGAATCAGGAGAGAAAATATTCATACCTAGGATTAGGTATAACGAATAAAAGTCACTGTCAACAACATTTGAAGCCTAGATAAGGCATAGATATATTCGGTATATATCCGTACGGTAAAACCAAGATTACAAGTCCTTTTCCTTTGCCTCGTTAAACGAGGCCTAATTAATGAACCTTAAAAAATATATATATATACCTACAACATATATATATTCATATGTATATATTTTCTGCAAATACCGCTAATAAATGGAAAAATGTTGAATTTGAAAGCTTTATTTTTCCCAAACGGTGCTTATTTATTTTATATGTAGATATTTATTTGTATAGCTTTATTTATTTTACTCAAGTTATCTGGAAAAAATCCCTACCTCTGAAAAAAACATTAAAAAGAATACGAAGAGGGATGCTAGATGACTGCTGCCTCAATAGCTTGCTGATTACTAAAACTTGCACGAATTAAATGGTCTATAAGGATCCCATAAAAGGCCGAGCAATTTAGCGGGCAAACGCTGGAAGCCATAGCATCGGAAACACTCACAAAAGCCACTTGCTGCGATACAAATAATGCAATTTTGATTTCTAATCATGCCCAGGAAACCGAACCAATATGTTTACACTTAGCCAGTCGGAAAATGGCCCACCAGGTATGTGCGCGTACATGCGAATGGGACTGCAGACGGGTGCACCCGGGTGGAGGCGGAAACGGAAACGGGGGAAACGCATTTTCCAGCGAATCGGCATAATAACAACAGCAAAAGTGCACACAATTTACGGCTCGTGTCAATGCCATGGCCTTCAAAAGCCGGATCGAATTTGTGGCAAAAACCCAGGTGTGAATGCTGTGTACCATCGGCATGGCTATGGGATTTTCTATCGTCCAGCCCCAACAAAATTGTATTACCTACACTTTCATTTAAGTTGATTTTGCGGTTGCCATCTGTCCATCCGTTGAATCAAAAGGATAAAAGCGACCGAAGCGAAACAAAAAGTAGAGAGCTGTGTCGAATGTGAAACATGTTTTCGGTTAGGGTTTTGCTTCCTTTTTTTTTTGTTTTTTGCCACCGTCCAAATCAAATTTGTCAGCCTTGTCGGAGGAGGAGGAGGAGGAGAGCGAGCAGGACAGGACAGGACAGGATGACACACACAAAAACTAAAAGTGAAAAAAAAGAGGAAATGAGAGGAGAAGAGAGAGAGAAAGGATTAAGACCGGGGACAGAGTCACGTTCGTGCTCGTCGGGCCAATTACAATTTTATAACAGAATTTTCTGATGCTCCACCCCTGCTGCTCCCCTGGCGCCCGGCTAGTCTCCTTTGTTGCTCAAAAATATTTATATCCAGGCGCTGTCAAAGCGAACTGTCCCAGTGTTCCAGTGTGCTGTGCTGTGCTATGCTGTGCTGGGATGTTGACAAAGGCTAATGCAAATTGAAGTGACAATGTGGTCCGACTATTCTCGCCTCGTGTTCGAAAAGCATAAATTATAATTAATCGTACACCCCCGCAGGAGAGCGGGTGCGAGTATCGGTCTCTGATTTCGTTCTCTGTGTGTTCTGTGTGTTTCTGTGTATGTTTTGCGGTTGTTGCTTCTGCTAAATTTACACAAATTGCTGTTGACAGTTGTGTCAGACTTGTTGTTGACTGGGCTGGGCTGGGCTGGGCTGGAATTGGGTGGGCTGGGCTTGGGCCCTGGCTTCCGCAGAACCTATGCATACATTTTGGCAAATATGTGAGAGTATGATACTCCATTCGTTTCATTCCCTCTGCTCTCTGTTTGAGTTTCGGTGAATTGCCTGTCAGATTACCAAATGCGATTCATATCACAATTTACAATAGTTTTCGGCTTAAGGACATCGCAGCCTGCCACAGGGGGCTGCCGAACGGCAAAAACAATATTTAAATTTGTAAATTTAATACTTTTGAACTCTCCATTCCTCACAAAATCCCTAAGGTGACAGCAGGGCGGACCCTCATCTCTCAACATTTTAGAGTGTGTGTGTGTGTGTGTGTGTGTGTGTGTGTGTGTGGCTACCATATGAAAATTGACTTATCTGCCATAAAATGCAGATAAAATGCACAGCTACTGAAGCAGCCCTTGAGTACACCTCACTGATAATGATACTCTGATGCTGATGCCGATGCTGATGCCGATGCTGATGATGTTCGCTGCCTCTTTCAGCCATCGCTGGCCGTGCGTAATGGCATTTTGACAAATTATCTTTCCGTAAGCCATAAATACACACTCCACACTTGCACTCTACACACACACACACACACACACACACAGGGAAGGCAGCTATATCTTGTGGTGCCATTGCGGAAGAACGACTAAGGGTGTGTCGGCTTAAGGGCTCTGTCTGGTGTAGGTAGCATAAAGCATGCAGTTCATCCATATGTGTATGAATGATGCTGAAAAGAGCTTAGATTCTGCTTGTGGTGGGTGCACTCTGATGCGTTGGCTTTTATGGACTACCTATAAAGTTATTCACGATATTTTAATATACTTCCTGAGTGGAATATGGAAAAGATCGCTTAGCTTACAGCGAACTAAATGATTGTTGTTTGACATTCACTGCAGATACAACTTCAGCGCTCCTCTATATATATATCTCTATATATTCAGATAGTTATTATCTACAAACATTTGCTAGAGTATCCATACACGTCGCGACGTGACACTTCTGAGAACTTCAAGAAGTTTGCTTTTGCGTTGTGATCTTCCCTCAGTGAAGTGTCTCTAATTTTTGCTTTCATAATTTGCCATAAAATCCACACGTTCATTTACAAATCATTTATCATAATGCCGACAACGCAGCTGACAAAGTGGCTTTCCACACAGCAGTACCCAAAGAGAATATACTTGTGGAAAGTGTGGGAGAGAGAGAGAGAGAGAGAGAGGGGGGGATGGCGGAGGCATAAGAAACCACTTGCGACTTTAATAAAACTTTTCGCCCGACCGTCTGACAGCGGAGATGCGAGGTTGGAGACCTGACTGGAGGCACACACTCTTTTTTTGTTGTTGTTGTAGTTCGTTACCCACACCTGAGTGGGCGTGTGGCCTGGTGACTGGTTATCCTATCCCTATCCCTGACCATCTCTTGCACTTTAGCGTAAACTTGGGCGTCTACCTACTCCTCGTCCTCACGCTTTCATTTCTTCCCATTTGCCTCTTGACTAGCCTTGGCGAAGGCAGTCCGTCTCTTCTTTAAAGCCATCAAACGCACTGTATTTATTAAGCATTCCGGGAAGACCAAATTAAATTCGCTGTCGTTTTAAATATTTGTCCAAGTTTCCCATTGCCTCGGATTCCTTTAATTTCCCCCTTTGTGATGAGCGCAAGGGCGTGAGCCTTGAAGGGGCTGGGGCTGGGTTCTGGGTGCTGGCGAGGGAGAGAAGTGTCAGTGCTTGACGTCATGGGTTAAGTTTTACCGTTATACTTGCAGCTGCTGACTTTTGATACCTGGTAATCGTAGAGCACAAGGGTATATTGCATTCGTGAGAGGTTACAATGCGAGAAGGTTCGCGAGGAAAACCCACTCACATTTTAGGAGACATGAAACTCAGTATAATTGATTAATTTTATTTACTTATAGATATTTATGTGTCCACCGATAGATTGTAGAGTATAGAATATATTCTAGTCAAAATCAAGTCTATAAAGCGCTCGGAATTTTTGTTCGTGTTTTATTTTTAGCTTTCTGTATTGCTGTTTGAGCGTTTTTCCCTTTTTTTGCCTTTGTTGTTGGGGCTTGGCAAAAAGCGAACCGGAGAATGGTTAAGTGGGTGTGGCGCACAGACACGAACACATCTGCACTCATTCAAGCTAAGGTGATATGGTGTCTGAGATTCTTACGCCAAGGTTGTCTTACGAGAAAGAACAAAAAAAATTGCATGCAAAATGAGTTTGCCTGTTGAGATTTAGTGATAGAGCACACAAACACACGCACAGAGATGCAGCATACCCATACGCCAGCACAGCATTCCCTCAAGTGCTTGAGGTAAGAACCCTCCTCTCACCTGGCCTACCCCTTGACTATGTCTCATTTGAGTGCCCGCTTCCGAGGGAAAGAGACGTAGAAAATTGTTCATTGCCTACTTTTTGGGGCAGCAAAATCATTCATTCGCGAGACTGCAATTCAGTTGGAAAACCTTTTTTTTCTGACTAATGAAGTGCTGATAATGCTGTCGAGAGAACACTCTTTTTTTATGGGCTCATATTTCAATGAAGGAAAATAAGGAAAAATTAAGGACCACTCATATTTTCGATCTATAATTTTGGGTGGTGGATATCATATATATTATTCCTTTTGAAGTGCCCTGTAATGGGTATACAAGTATATGTATGCCTTTGTTTGCCCTGTAAACTTTTGCAATATTTGCAGAATTGCAATCTTAATGATCGCATCAGGGCATCAGACCATCAGACAATGCTTCCTGTGCCCTGGTGTTTGCACACTCTGCAGGATATAAAAAATCAATTAGCTTTCGCTCGAATGCGCAACTTTTGCAGGCGTTTTTATGGCTTTTCCAACCACACCCTCACGCAGCTTCCCTTTTGCCAGGCAGGCTCCATTTTCATTTGCAATTATTACGCATAATTTGCCAGCGGGCCAACGCCAGAGGTTGCTAATGAAACAACTGTTGGTGGTTCCTGTTCCTGTTCTTGTTCTTGTTTTTCTTATTTTGTTGCTGTGATGTGATGGCGATGGTGAGTATGCTACTTTACGATTCGTACGATTTATATGGTTAACGAGACTTACCCAGTATGACCAGGCCGTTGCCGAGGAGTCCGGCGAAACCAATAATGCCAAAAAAGACGGGCACTATGGTGGATACAATGCGCTCCAAGGGCCAACTATCCGGATCATAGTCCATCGAATCATTCGCATTTTGGTCGGTTGTGAATGGATAATTACTGGAATTGTTGCCGTAGTTGTTGTTGCTGTTGGTGGTGCTGTTTTCGTAGTTGTTGTTGATGTTGTTCATGCTGTTCACATTGTTGCTCGTTGCCCCCTCACTGGCCAGAGGCCAACAGCTAATTAGGGCGGCCAGCAATAGGGCCATGGCCAAGCTCTTGCCCATTTTCCACGCGTCTCTTGCTATATCTACCACGTGTATATATAGTATGAATATTATAATATGAATATATATATATAGATCTCCTTGACTCTTTCTCAATCAAGTTTTGTGTTGTTTTTCGCAAAGATTTTTAATTGGTTTTCTCTGCGGTCTGTTTGTTTCGTTCTTCAGTGGAATTATGTTTTTGTATATGTTTAATTTTTCCAGAATTTATATTTCATCTTTTTTTTTGCTACATTTCACAGTTATCGTACGCCCACAGCCACGCCTATTTCATGACTGGGCGGGGGCGTAAATTATGTGTGTCCTCCTGAAAAAGACAAATTGAGAGTCGTATAATAAATATGTACTGTATGTGTATATCAGACACGGACAAATATCCATATGTGTGCATGTGTATCGTATATCTGGATATAGCTCTCAGATAATGGATGGACAGTCAAGGTCGCCAGCGATTCTGCCAGGCGCTCGCTCAACCAAACGAAAGCAAAGTGTGGCCCACCATGGGACGAAACATGGCCGCAGTTTTAATGTCGATGATTCGCTAATTGAGTGACGAATGGACAATGAATGAATTAAATTGGCAAATCGATGGGTTTTTTAACTACTGAAATTATGAAGTTACATTGGGAGCAATTGTTCCTTGCATACACGACTGACGATAGATCGCTTGGCGAAACATCTAGCCATTAATCCATCAAGCGGACAACGAACAAAGAGTTTTTTCTCCGCATCACTTTCATCCCACTGTTCATTGGCTATCATCTGCATAGTCATGTACAAATTATGCAAAAAATAATTTAATTCCATTACACGAATGGGCTGGCAAATTCAGGGGATGGTGGAGAGGGGAAGGGAAGGGATGGGTTGGGATGGGATGGAATAGGGAATAAAAACCAGAGGGAGAGAGTGGAACTTGGCAAACATTCATCACATTTGCATACTTTAATAAATAACATTGATGTCGAAATCAGGGCCAATGTTGGAGGTGAAGGCTGTGCCAAAAAAAGCAATACACCCACACAGATATAGACATTACGCCACATGCTCGTGCTGTGCATCAATTAGCCACATGCATGGATGTGTGGCTGATATTCACCTCATGTTGTTTTTCTTCCCATGCCATTACACTCGAACTGCTGCGGGGCCTGCTGCGGACCTTCCAGGGACAGAGACAGACCAGACCAGACCGGACAAGGCAGACAGACCAGACAGACGTACTAATCGAGGAGACATATGTGCTGTCATGTCGTGTCTGAAATGGCACGCACCAAGGGCTGACAGTTGGCTTAAGCTGTCAATTAACATATTATTAGGCGAGTGGCACACAAACAGCAAAGAAAAAAGAAGGACATCATTGGCTGGTATATGCGGGCTGATGGGCTGATGGGCTGCTGGGGAACGCAATGATTCGATGAGTATGGGTGCAAGGACCCCATGACAAACGACCATGACGCATAATTGAGTACATACGAAGACTTGAGACAAATTTGTAGAACAAAAAAATACAAAAGGAAAGAACTAAAAAGACTATAGAATACGAGAATAATGTTAAAACAAATATTTAACCATTCATATAGTACGAAAAAAAGTTTTTAAAAATGAGTACATTTCTAGTCCAATTTCGTTTGGACCCAGTAATACACTTGCCCCCACAATCGGCATAAATATGAAAGCACGATGAAAACAGACGATAGACGATTCGTTGGAGAACCAAGAAAACAGTAGAGCAAGGCTTCAACCTCATCATCAGCATCAAATTGGCATTTGGAGCACAAAATTGGAGGCGTGATTGGACCCCGTCTGTATGCATAAGAATTGGCAGCCCGCACCAGTCGCGTCCCCCAACCGACAGGAAAGACAGGACAGACAGGACAGACAGACAGACAAACATAAATTATGCAGATGATATCTGAGGCTCGAATTTGTATCATTTCTGTTTGCGCTCTAACAAATTGGCATTTTCTGGCCAAGTGACAAGCTCTATTATTTCTTTATGGGAATTTTAATTGAATCAAGCCGAAGTAATTATTTCGCAAATATTTCATTATATTCATTCGCCTAACGCTATCTGAAATGAGTGTGTACTCAAGTTAGAAATATGGACTAGTAAACGCGATTTAATGGCTGAGTCTTTTAAATCAAACCCCGGCATGGAATGGAGTAGAGGGAGTGAGTGGGGATAGGCGCACAAGAATTTATGTTGAGCATTTTAAGCTGTTTTGATTTACGGCTTCTCGGGCCAATTTCGCTCCGCGGCAAACTGTTTATGGATTAAGAGGCGAATAAAAGAGCTCCAGAATATCGTCCTCCGCCCATTGGCAATCCTCGTTTCAGTGGCTCTTCCTGTGGCTATGGCTATGGCGATGGCGATGGCGATGGCTCTCTGTCTGCCCCACTGTCTGTGTGCTACTATCACGAGGGCAAACGGCCATGAAATTGAATTTGTTAGTTGCACAGCGTGGCGAAAGGCCGAAGCGAAAAGTGTCCGTTGTGCTGGGCCCTTGAGGATCGAAATATTTCACCCCACTGTTCGTTTTTGAGAGTTCAAAAGCAAAAAGGATTATCTGATTATTGGATGACAAGTGCGGACATTTCCAGATATTTGAGCCATATTCTTAAAAGCCGCAGGGCTGTTTATATTTGAACATGTGTATTCGAAGTGGATTTCGGTTCACAAGCGCATTAAAATCAGCTGATTTATAACAAAGGAACCTCATTAAACATTATACTGAAAGCCTCAAGGCTTTATTCGATTTTGTAAAATAGTTTGGTAAGTGTTCTTCAATCGATTCACAGCCAGGACTAATCCATAAGTGACTTATGAGCACTGCTCAGACTAGTATCAATCCGTCCTTCAATTATTCAACCAGTTTTTATCCGATATCCGATTCCGACTTTGATGCCAGATGGATATGCGAAGCTAATCCGATTCGAAGCACAACCGAATTGGGATGGTTGTCGATTTGGTGAATGGTGAGTTGACGGAAAATCCACTTAATGCCCATCACTTCGAATGGGTATGCATCCTTCAATTATATCTTTCGAGTGTATTCATGACAGCTGAAGCCTTTCAGCGGCCGTGCACAACTGCAGTGATTCGTTCAGAATTCGCCGTCATTCAGTGCACTTCTATGGCACTCCACTCCTTGCCACTGCTCTCCGTGCGGCACACACACTAACCCAATCAGACAGTCAATCAGTCAGTCGAATGGCGTGATTACGTATACGCAGCATGGTGCGGCCAAAAAGAGCTTCGTGCCGGCACTCCTCTGCTCTTTGCTGCAGCCAAATGCTGCATATACAACACAATGGCGAGAGAACCACAAATGCAAATTCCCTCTAGGCAACGGAATTTCTTGCTCGTATTTCCTAAAGAAGTTCCACTCACATCAACCCCTCCCCCCTCCCTCGCACTGCTGCAATCAATTGTGGGCCATGACAACCCCATTGTTGGCATCGGTGAGCTGATTATTTCATTTATTTCAATTAGGAGTGGTCTGGCTTTTACCGTCGAGGAGTCGGCGAGGCCCGGGGGCCCTGGGCTCGGCTTTGTCGCTTGTGGCTTTTATGAGAACGCTGCTGTTCAATCTAATTGTGTTTTTATGGCCTGAGTGCGAATCATAAAAGCAGCAGAGCAGAAGCACAGCCCAGACCATGGAACTGGGAGCACCATGAGGGCACACCATGATGAACTGAAGACAGTCCCGAGGCAACAGGCAACAGGCAGCGGCAGCAGAAAGAACCGAAGGCAACATAGCAACTGAAACAACAGCAGAAACAACAAATTCCCTCATAAAATTAGATGCCTAGCCGAAGCCGCCAATAAACAGGCAACATCTGTTCTAAATTAAATATTAATAATTAATTAACACAAAAAAAAAAAAGAGGAAACTGGCAGCAGCCACCAGAAGCAAAACGAAACGAAATATTGAAAAATAAATAACAAAGAAGAAAACGAAACAGGAGGAAAATCTATCTTCTTGGACCATAACATTAGATACCCTTAAAGATCGATTATTGGCATGGCAGATTATCGTTCTCTGATCAATCTGATGATCAGTATAGTGTGGATATAGTTAAAAAAGTGTCTCTGCAGCCAGATATGTATTGCGACTGAGAGAATAGTTTGCCGCTGAGTTCACTAATAAATGCTGATAACTAATACGATATTATAGTCTACAGAATTGCTTTTGTTCTCTATGTTCCCACGTGCCTTGCGAAATTGTCGCACCCTCTGTCGTCAGGGTACGACCAGAGCAGGAGTCGACATGTTTTTAAAGTTGCTGTCGCTGGCAATGCGGCGTATGAGCAACGCACGAAACTTTTCCCAGCTCCATGGAGGATGGGTATTCGTAGATGTTTGTGTGGTAGAGTGCACGCGAGTGTGAACGAGGGAGTGTAGGTGTGTGTCTGTGTCTGTGTGTGTGTGTTTATGCGTGGGTAATTGTGGGAGTACGAGAGAGTATGAATGTGTTTGTTTGCTGATGGCAAATGTGGTTAGTCCATTAAAGAGTGGAATGCGAATTGGATGCAATGGAGAACATGCATGAAACCCTTTGATTATAGGGGAGAAGTATTCCCAGAGGAATGTCAAAGGAACGGTTGGATGGGAAACAGGTTTATGGGTCGGTTTTTCGATTTCCATTACCCTACACTGAAGAGGGAAATTAACGATACTTTTTGCGAGTGCTGCGAGTGTGCGCTGCCTTTAAATTGTACGAGTAATTGTCTAATTAGTTTCTCAAGAAATCAGTGCAATAAATCGATTATTTCTCGCTGATCATTCGAGCAACCAGAAGCTAGCGATTGTGCCCCATTCGAATGCATGTAGCCCGCACAGTCCCCATCCGTCCTCCTCCCATCCGGCCATTGAAGCGAACGCAGCTTTTGCGCCTTTGTGTGAAATGAATATGCCATTGAAATATTTGCATAGCTGGCAAAGGCAAACAGGCCAACCAGGAAAGGACACAAAGGACACCGCTGCGGTGTGGGTGGACGGGACATCAGGGCGGATGCTTAATATTTATATTATGGGTCGTATTTAATTGGAAGCGGAACCCATCCATCCGTCCACAAACTTCACATTTGAATGACGCTTTTTTTGCCATTTGCCAGTCGCCTGTCCAAAGGGTCCTTCAAACAAATTGCCTACCGAATGGACCACACAACGCGAAAAGCCACAAAAATGTAATTAAAAATTAAAGTCCGGGCCATAGGTGAAATGAGAGAGTGTCATCAGTTTACCATTCATTAAAATTTGAATAAATTCCACAAAATGACAAGAACAGTCGCATTTATAAATCAAGTTTTGTTTGGGTTTCCCTTAATTATTGACTGATTAGTTGAACAAGTCAAATTAGCTAGATAATTCATCGACAGTAGAAGAGCCAAAACATCCTAAATGAAGAGTTAAGCCTTATTTCAGAGACAGAGAAATAAGCTACGTTAATAATTAAAAATAGGAAATAAATTATTCCTTGATTGGTGGTAAGAATACATATTTGCTCTGCCAATTAATCGCTTGAAAGGTGGGCCAGCTCTCCATATTTCATGGCCATTCGAAAGCCGGCAAAAGATGGATAAAGGAAAACCTAAATCAAAACCCAATCAACCGACGAAGGAAACCAACAACCGACGGGCTGACAACCGTCGAGAGTCGACCGTTTGCCACTTTGTTGCCATAACCAAAGCAGATTAAGTTTTTTAATTAATTCTCTCTAGCCGTGCTCGAACGGGGCCGTGAACGGTGTCGGAGGCAAGGTCTCGGTTTGGTTTGGTTTGGTTTTGTGGCAGGAAGAGTGGCAGGAGAACAGAGCGAAGGAGAGGTGCGGCAGCAGTAGTCGCCTTTAAAGTCAATTAGTTTCATAAATCCGCGTTGACACATATTTGATTAAAAAGTTGTGTACCACCACCATCTCTCCGATATTTGAGCTAGACACAGAGCCAGAAAGGTCAAGGCAGTGGATATGTATATGTTTACGAAATTTGCTTTTAATTACAGTTAGCCGAAAGTTTTAGATTTGCTTTTTAAAAACTAATAAGCAACAAACTACGAATTTGGGGGTAGAGCAAGATCCTGTGAGATATTCACGGATAGAATGGGCTTGTAATACATATTTGCTTATCAATTGAAGCCTTCCTTGAGGTAAAATATTTTTAACGAATTTTTTAAGGCTTCTTTTCATTGTTTTATTTGTGTAGAAATAAATTCAGTGCACAGTTAGCCAGCGAAAGAGCAACTTTGCAATTATTTGAAGTGGTTCAGCTGCCACAGCTCGTTCTCTCTCTTCCTGTACATGATTTCTTCCACGCTCATATTCCCAGTGGTTAAGTGAGCAATTTTATTCGGCATTCAATAGTTTGAGGAGGATTCGTTGGGTAATTTTGTTTCGGTTTTTTTTCTCTCTTTTTTCTGCTCTTGCTCTCTATTTTTTAATGGTTCGAAAAGTTTGAAGCGCTTTTATTGATTTTAGCCAGTTACTGAACGATGGGGGTCCCGGGGAGGTCCTAGAACCCAACATATCTAATGATCGCTGCCAGCTATGGCTAAACTTTAAGCTCGAGGCGCTGCCTCTCTCCCCACCCCCTCTCTATGTGTTTTGTTGTATGATTTTCCCACTCAGTGGCAAGAGGCAAAAGTTTGTATTTGTATTTGTATTTGTTCTGCTGTTGCTCTGTTTCTGCCTGTTCTGTGGAAAACACTTTACACAAGTAATTTCCTAATTGGTTAAAGCGCAGCAGAAACCCCAACTAACCAGAGCTCGTCCTCCCACCGTCCACAGAGTCAGTCCATTCAATGGCAGACATATGAGCTAACGGCCAACAGCCACCATGGGCGATAGCCCCCATAAAAGTGCACAAATTTGCAAAGCACTTTGCCTAATTGTTATGATAAAGAGTCGTTGAGGCTGTTAACTTTGTGTCCATCCATCGCTTGGTCTATCCAGGGCACAAGTAAAAGAGACAGATATTTGTAAGAATATGATGTCTGTTCGGAGTGTGCCATAAACGACACGTCAGCAATTAAGGATCAACTTGATGACTTGATGTTTATGATGGAATATATCTTTTTGTGGGGCAGATAGCACACTGAGAAGAGCTGGGAAAAGGTTTTGGGATTAATGACCTTTGTTAAATAAATTTCCATTGCCACAGCGGGAAAAACCACATACAGGCAGATTAGGTTGTGCGTACGAGTATTCTATGTGGTATGTATATGTGGAAATTGAGGGCTTGCAAAACGGCATAGTCATAGAGGGATAATAATAATCATTGGAATTGTAAAACACCCACTGTAGGCACAAAAACGCCTTAACCTTAACCCAGCCACAATCAATCCACTCTGCGAATCGGTCTAACTCTGTTCAATCAGCAGCAGTTGAAACTGTGGGCCAGACGCCTTTCGGTTGCCATTCGGTTGCCATTCGGTTGCCATTCGGCTGTTGGTTGTATCAACCAAGTTAAGCACTTGATGCTGTCCAATAAGTTGGCCACGATGGGAACGTGTCCCTGTGTCACCAGCGCCCAAGCCAAGGCCTCCAGCAAAAGTCACTTTCACTGGCAAACAGAGCCCGAAAAGTTGTTCGCAGAGGGATCGAGATCGGGCGAACGGGGTAACGGGGTAACGGGGGGGCAGGAGCAGGAGCAGGAGCTGGCGGCACGGACAGAAATCAAAGTTTCTGTTGGAGTTGCCCTCATTCTAGGATGGTCCCGTGGATGGCAATCGTGTGTGCTCAGTCGTGCGTGCGTGGAAGGATGAATGGTTATGGGAGAGCTCCCGGGCGCTGCGGGGGGAGACTTGATTTTCAGAGATTTTTCGTTTTTGCACTTATCGCTTGGTCAGCCAAAGGCGGGCGGGCAATCTTCTCCCTGGCTTTTTATTGGGCTTATTCATAGTGGGGGAGTGGGGGAGGGGCCATAAAGAGAGCTTATTGGGCTGCATATCAATTGGATGCATTTCGGCTAATCGAATGTCACGAACACCAAAACGCTGCCAGTTCGATAGAGGTTTTAAGTTGGAAAATGCTCTCATTGAATATTTTCAGCTTAATTTAGAGTGTCGCTGAAACTTTACCGAAAATGTGACAATATTTGTAGAAGTTGTGGCCGTGATTTAGTATTCCATTCAGGCTCCAATTGTGTGAATTATCATTAAATGATAGCTACAATTTTTTCTTTGTTGAACTGGAAATCAATCGAATTTTTATGTAAACCAGCTTTCATATCGATTGATGGAATAATTGGATATTTGGCGGCGATAGTTTCAACTCAAATTCGCTTAAGATAAATGTTTATCCAGGAATATTTACTCACATTTTATGTGTAGAAACTACTACTTTTTTCCCCATACCACACTCGGACGAATATGTGTGTTTGCCATTTTCCAAATCAATTTTTAGCTCTTTCGCTGACTGGACGTTTCTATTCCCAAGGCCTTGCTCTAATGTTCGATGTGATGTGTGCTTGATGTGGGAATTCCTCGTACGAGTGAGTATCTGCATCAGTCAATAAAAGTGTGGGGCTTTCGTGGCCTGTTTTAATGCATTTCGAAGTGCAATCGAAAGCTTGTTTGATTTTGTATGCTGGCTGGCTGGCTGGCTGGCTGGCTGACTCTGGCTGCTGCATGTCCATATCCTGCCTGTTCAACAACTGCGCCATCTCAATTCTCCCATGGAGTGTCCTGTCTAGCTGTCTGTCTCCCTGCCTTTTTTTTTGCCGTCTGGCATTTGCCAGGCATGTCCTGCATGGCGTCACATGCAGCTTAGGTTTTGGCTTGCATTTTAATTTGGCTTTCCCACTATTTCTCCCTGCCCCACTGCATTGCCTCGGGCCAAACAATGGACCACAAAAAGCAAAGATCAGAAAAAAAGAGAAAAGAGAAGGCGAGGCGAGGTGAAGGCAAAGTCGAAATGTGTGTCCAAAAGGCGAAAACGTGCAAAGAGTTTTGATTATAAAATTCCATCACAACAGAAATTGCTCCACACCCAAAGTATTCTCTAATCTTGTTCCCCAAAGTATTCTCTTCGCTGAGAAGCAGGTGAAGGGACCAACGGTCCGAATGATTTAAACATTTCTCAAAATTTTCAGAGAAATTTCCAAGAAAAATATATACATCCTATTTTCCAGTCAGAGCTGGGGAAATGCCTATACCTTAGTGGTCGAAAATTCCAAGAAATACATTTTACGATTTAAATTTTAAAAGATTGAAATCCTGCACATCATTGTCTATCCAGTGGCATAATATGTATTTTCTTGCCTTAGTTTGGGGTTATTCATAAGACTAAACAGATATATACTGACTGAGTATCGGGTATCTGATAGAGATATCCACGAAGTATTTAACAGTAATTCGCTGGCCTTGAAGCTCGTTAGGCGGCATTTCCTTATGAGCAGTCGTGGCCGAGCGGTTAAGGCGTCTGACTTGAAATCAGATTCCCTCTGGGAGCGTAGGTTCGAATCCTACCGACTGCGCTATTCGGAGCGGTTTACCTCCATGTTTTTTTTTTATTTTTCTTCCTGTTTTGTTATCTTTTTTTATCGTTTATATCAATTTGTACCATTTGTAACTATTCTTTTACTTATTGAAGAACTTTCTACATATATTTTCAGCTCTAGCTTTTCCCCCCAGTCAATTCATTTTTCTTTTTACAAAATACTCTTCCTTTAGGAGTTTTCTTTCTTATTTTATCATAATTTTTTTTTTTATTGGGGACATACGTATTAGTTTTCTGTATATGCCTGTAACACCCAGAAAGAAGCATTTCCTACCCCATAAAGAATATATATTCTTGATCCGTCCGTCTGTCTGCGTGCCAAAGTTAGAGCATCCGTGTGCCAAGGACTTTAAACGCATCGACTGGTTTTTGATCTGAAATGTGGCTTCTGCCATCGACAGTTGACGTGAACATTCGATTAAGCCTATCGACATCACCTGCACTCAATCCGATTCGATTCGACTCGTTTCGAATTTAATCCATTCGATTTTCTTGCTAAAAGTCCATTCCATTTTATTTTTGTGCCATCTGTCAGGAAAACTGTCAAAAACAAGAAAACGCCAAAACAAAATGAAATCCAAACCAAACCAAACGAAAGCATAAAAAAATATCAAAAGTGAGAATCAGCAGAAATTCGCCCACATCGAAGTTGGACCGTCCCGACCATCGGCTATTGACTTGCAGTTAAACGCTAGATGGCGCTCTAAACACTCAATCAATTGTGGACGGGAGGATGGGAAAAAAACACGAAAATACTTTATACGACAACTAAGTGGGGGCGGAAATGTCCAAATGGCGGGGAGGGGGGAGAGTGGTTACAAAAGTTTTATGTCTGCTGACAGTTTTGCGGTTACCTGTTGAGGGTTGCGGGGGCGCAAGGTTGTGCTGTGTGTGGGCCATCCATTGTGGGTCTATATATTGGAAAAGTTCGATTTATACAGGGTATTTTTTGAGGATAAGAGTGCTTAGAATCTAAGAGGGGAAAAGTTTCCTGTTCGTGTTTTTATAAAGATTCTATATGGTTGATGGTCTGCAGATATATAAGACATAAGTTTCATAGATATAAGCTAGTTAGATCATCAGATATCTTAGGCGAAAAATCTATATAGGTAGGTCGAAGCACATTTTATTTCCAAGAATTGCCATATCTCATAGGTAGCTCCTAAATGGAGGGTATCTTAATGTCGAAATGCGTTCTTTTTTTGTGTCTACCCACTTAGATGTTTGCTACAAATCAATTGGCAACTAAACGAGAAATGACCAAGGTCTTTGGTAAGTACAGCCATAGTAGGCGTTATGTTCTTTGAGCGATAAGGGGACCACCCAAAAGAGCTGGTCAGACTGGCCTTCCTTGCGGTCCATCCTCATACTGGCTTCACACTCCTGCTTCCTGCCTTCTCCGCCATATCCGTTTCGTCCCAGGGCCTTGCCATCCTGCTCCAGCCGAAACCCTTTATGGTCCCCTATGTTGGTCCTTGCCATCCTCTGGCCTTTCCTGCAGTCGTTTCATATTCCAGCAATGCAATGTCTGGTTTTAGGTCTGGGGTTCTTTTGGAGGTCTTTGACTCTGGCGCCACAACAGTTTTGTGGCCACATTGATGTCGCCCACAAAACGGGAAAGTTTTGACTTGCCCTCCAACCCAGACCTCCCATCCGGCTGTCCGGCTGTACGGCTGTACGGCTGTCTGGCTGTCCTGCTATCAGCATTTAGCAGCTTTAAAAACTTTTCAGAGTTATATGGGGCGAAATGGGGCTCATATGCAAGTTACGCATACGACTTGTAGTTCACAAGTTTAGAGCGAGATGAAGATAGTGGCAAAAAGAGTGGCTAAAAGTGTGCTGAAATAGGTAATCTGCTATCAAGCCGATTTCACTTATGATTACATGCTGAAGTAGGTCAAAGTGCCAACAACTTTTCGGTTTGCACAACTTTCTCTAGAAATTTTCCATCTGATTTTATATTATTATCTATATACACCCTCAGTCTCCCTCTCTCTCTCTCTCTCTCTCTCTCTCTCTCTCTTGCCTTGCGACTCCCCTGGCAGTCCTCTCTGCGACCCTCGCTTGCCGTGAAACTTGATTTGAACTTGAAAATATGTGAAATATTAAACCGAAAACTATTTGCCAAGGCACAGTTCCTTTTGCAGCAGAAGCTGATGTCCTTGCGCTGTGACTGCTCTTTGTGTGTGTATGTGTTTGTGTATTTGTGGGGCTCCATGGGGTGTGGCACACTTCTGCTACGTGATTAGGCCCAACAGGGAGTGGAGGCACACAGCAGGGGCTGGCTGCCTCCAGCTGAGTGCCTTCACACCTCAGTTCCATGGGCCTCGTGCTCTCAACTTGTCAACGCGCATACATTTTCCAGCACGCTAGAAGAGCGGCCAATGTGGACCAGGGGGAGGGTGGATAGGTGGGTGAGGGATAGGCGGAGAGGCTAGGGAATGTGTGGAGAAGTAGGGGACATACACACACACACACGCACACAGAGCAGCTGTAAAAACACAAGTCAAAAGTCGGCCAGGGGCGTCCTTCTCTTGGCAACCCCGGGAACAATGCGTATCCTGCGTCCACATCCTGCCCCCAACCACCGGTCCTCAGCCTCCAGATTCCCCTGCCCTCCCCCTTCGAAAGTCAGTGACGGTCACCCCACTCAGGCTCATCTGTCTTTTCGGTTCAGCGTTGCCCCCAGCACAGTGGTACAAAAATAAACTTGCAATTACGTTTTTATTCTTAATCGATTTCTAGCCAACAGATGTGGTTTTTTTTTAAATACATAACAATGGGTTTTACTTTCGTTGGAGCCATTAAAGTTGAAGCCATTTCCCACAGTTACTTTCTTTTCGATCGATCACTCTCATGCCACCATTCGATCCTTTAATTTCAGTTCCTTTTTATGGTGTCTACTGAAATCCTCACTGTGCCAACAGGCTGTAGAAGAACCACTTAATGGAGTTCAGGGTTCCATTGAATTCCTACAACTACTAGTACATAGATAACTTGAGATAACTTTAATTCAGAATAAAGCATCAATAAACTAAAAGATTTATTAATACCCATATACAAGCTTAACGGCTTTATTAATAGACAGCTTTATCTTTGCGGGATTAATAATAGACTGATTGGATTATCAATTCTATAGATGCTCCAATAGATTGCAAATAAATATGAAAAAATATTCAACAAATATATGTAGGTATTTGGAACAAATTATTCAGTTTTACTTATGTTCTAAAGATTTATCAGAATGTATAGAAAAACTGTTACATTTTCCCAAAGAGGCTATTTGTATTCTGCAAAATGTTCCGCAAGTGTTTACAAATTAATATGAAATAAATCCATGGAAAAATTTAAAGCAAAATGATATTGTATTTTTAGCCACTGTGCTGCGAGGGGGGGGGGAGGGGAGTGGGGGCGACTGTGTGTTTGTTTTCAATTTCCATTTTACAATAACCGAAGCGAGGTAAGCCGAGACGACGAGGCAAGGCGAACCAGAAACGAGCCACGCTCGCAGACTAGGCCAGTTGGCCAGCTCTATGGGTATGTGTGTGTGTATATATGAGCACTCTGTGTACATATATATTTATATATATATAATGAATAACGGCACAATTTCACACTTCCTTTCATTGGAAAATTACAGGAGAACAGGCATTCAGAGCCACATCCACCTTCCACCTTCCATCTTCCATCTTCCACCATCATCGACATCGACATCGACATCCGACAACGTTTGGCTTTCTTTTGTTTTTGGGGTTTGCCTGAAAGCTTTTTAATAAGCCACGAAAGGCAGCAGCAGCAGCAGCAGCCAAATGGCATCCATATACACATATATACGCGTACAATATATGGTATATATGTATGTACTCGTATTTTGTTGGTGTATTTTTTTTTATAGATCAATTGGATTTGTGGTTTTATTTGCCGTTGCCTTCTTTGGCCTTATCTTATTTCCGACTTTTCTTGGCTTGCGCATTTAATGTTTAATTTTTTCTCCTTGTTTCCACTTCCTTGCCGCTGAGTGGGTGCCCCGAGTGTCAGTGTGTGGGTCAGAGGACACGTTATCGTTATGGCCTTGCAATGACCAACACCCCCAAAACGCCGCCCAGAAACGGCCGGCCACAAAAAACATTTCCAACAAGAGCGAAAAAGTTGAGTGAGATAACACGGAGCGAGAGGGGCATGAAAGCAGTGACCCATTTGGGTCATCAATAAAAATAACCAAACGAATCTGAGGCTGGCTTCATCCCCCCTCGTGAAGAGTACAGTTGCCGGATCGTTTATTAACTTTGATTTTTGTTTTGTTTTTTGTTCAAGTTGAGCAGAAACTGAAAGGAAACCACACAAAAGTTCGGGTCACTTTTCCTCTTAAAGGGACAAGTGAAAAACACGTAGAAAATCTCTCCCAGCCCCCAGAGTACGATAGATTGGGTTCAAAACTGATGGGAAATATGCAGAGCTTCAAATGCTGCAGAGAGACCAGATGCAGTGCCACAGGACGATGTTTTCGGTAAGCAATGCCGCGAATAAAATATGCATTCCTGCCATACAAAAGAACCATGAGTTAATGTACAGAAATGTCAATAAACTTCAGATAAATCATTGCTCAATTATTTCTATTGAGTTATTTTCCACCTGGACTGACGCTCACACACAGAAAGTGGGGGGAATTGAATAATTGAATGGCCTTGAGCATATTTATCCATTTACCATAAACAGCCGTGAAAAGAGAACGAAACTTAAATAATTAATGAATGGAAACTGCAGTCGAGAAGAGAGGAGAGGAGAGTGGGAATGGCAAATGGGGACTGAGGTCAATGATTGAAAAGAAAATCTGCATGGGGGAAAAAAGAGGAAATAGAAAATGCGAATTTCAAAGAGATTCCGCGACCTTTGACCAGGCAAATAAGAAGGCAAATAATTTCCGTTGCTCGAATGCGACACAAGTAGGACACAAATGTCCAGGCACAGACCAGAACCCAGGACACCCAGATCCCGGACAGACGGGACAGAACCGAACCGAACCGAACAGTTTCCGTTTTCCGTTTCCTGTGCAAATATGCAAGCTACGAGGCGGAGAGGGGACAAAGGATTGCAAAGCAAGGAAGAAAGGAAAAACCATCTACCGAAGCTTTACGCACCTTTGCAGGACATTGTTTGAGATATTCCCGGAGCACTTTTGCTCTGATATTGAGACAACTCTTTCAGCATTTCAATTAGATATTCCAATACCCAGCTTAATTGGCTATCATGAACTAATCTTTGGTTCGCTTGATTCGTTTCAGTTGGGTGTATATTATATCAGAATTTTACTTATTGAGTGACAGATGTTCAAGCTTCTTGTCGGCAAAAGAATAACCTTTGAAAGGGTATGTGCCCAATGGGCTGCTGCCCCGCCCAGCTTGTCGTGGTGGCCTAAGTTGACATGATTTGAGCCGGGTTCGTTTACGGTTACGGTTCTTAGTCTGTGTCTGTGTCTGGAACTGGGACTGGGTACGGCTACGGGTACGGGTCCGGCTCTGATTCAGTTGCTGTTTCTTTGTGCTGTGCCGTAGGCCGCTTATTGGTCAGACATGGGGGAGCTTCATGTCGATGATGTCGTTGTTCGAGTCTCTGTCCGCACATTTTCCATCTGTCTGTCTGTCAGTCTGTCTGTCTGTCTGTCTGTCTGTGTGCGGGCTAAGGCGATTTTTTCGTTCGAAAAATCCCGGCCGTGACCGGGGCCAGGTCCTCTCCTCTACACAATGTCGGACTCCCTCTCTATTGGGTAAACATTTAAAAGTGGGAAATCTGTTTTCAAGTTCTAGCCCGTCTACGGGTATACCAGTATACCAGTGATATTCGGGTATCTTTTATTCGAGGTGCGATTGGATTGAGTGTTGGTAAGTCAGTTTTAATCTTCCCTGTGACACATGATGTGTGAGAAATCCATATAAAAGAAAACTGAGCAATCTGTATGCTTAACATTAGCCTGCTCCAGCAGAGAGTTGGTGACGCCCGTGGCCTTCGGAAGCCTTCGGAAACGCCAGAGAGCCGCTGGGTTTATCTGATTTTTTATCACAGATTTTATACACAGAGTTTTTTGACACAAATTGAAGAAGGAAAATCCTGTCCGTTGCTATCGATGCTAAAGTTAGACGCGATATATCTCTCTGGAGGATTATCGATCGAGATCTGTACATAAGGAAAACGAAATCGACTACACAAAATTACGATAAATAAGTGTAGGGTATCCATGCCTTGGTTTCGCTTCTGGATTTTCCCCCACTTTTCTCTCCCATTCCATTCGTTGCTGGGGGTTTTTTGCTTCTTTTATGACATCGTAAACAGCACATAACACTAAAGAGCCTCTGCGAGGGTATGCCAAAAGGAAAATGTGGAGGGGAAACTTGTCTTCCAGGAAGTGGGCGGACGCACAGGATGGAATGTTTGGGTCCTGTGCAGGCGCTTGTCTCGTGTGAATAATAAAATAGTTTCGAGTATCCATTTGCATATTTAAAAGGAGGAACTAAATGTTTACCTCCTCTTCCTGCCAGCCCAGCCCCAACTCTTCCCATGTCCTGACTCTGCTAATGGTTTTCCGTTAGCCCCATTACGCAAGCCTACCTCCTGCCTCGCCTGCCTCCCCCTCGGCCACTTGTGTCGTCCGTTGCCGAGCATTTTTATTTAATTTTTCATGCGCTTTCATTAAATAATAGCAAACGAAAGTGAAAATGGTCAACGGGAGTTGGTAGCTGCAACAGCTGTTGTCATACTCCAAGCATCCACCGCTTGGGAGGATACAGAGCTCCTCTTTCCACCCCCCAATACCCCACTGACTGGTGGGAGTGGGGTCCCTTTGGTGTTCAAGTTTATTTTGGCTTTGGCGAAAATTCTTTTATCCGAAATCCAGAGAGAGAACGTTTTTGGTTTTGATTGGGGAATTCAAGCAACGCAGCGATACACGGGTTCCCCCTACCCTCATACCCTGCTACCCTCGAGGAATGTATATACATGTACGATATTGGAGTACATGCTATGAATGTGCATCTGTGTGCCCGGAATTGAGTTTTTAATTAAGCGCAAATGTCGACGCGACAGAATGGAATTTCTGCGAACACAAAACTTGTCCGAGCTGCGGCCATGGCAGTGCCAGTGGCAGTGGCAGTGGCCGTGGCAGTGGCAGCTGGCAGTTGGCAGTTGGCCGTGGCAGTGTCCGCCTTCGCTTAGTTTATTTTTGTATCCACTGAATTATGCAGGACAGAAATCTGTGTAGGAAGTCGGGGACTAAAGAGCGTTCTGCGGTGCAGGCAGTTTTCAAAGAAGGCGCTTCAAATCTGCCGCCTAATTGGTTGCCAGAGCTTCTCCATTTTCTTTGCTTCTTCGGTTTATTCTAGTGGCACATCAGAGAGGTATGTCGAATGGCAATTCAGCAGTCTAGCAGATTCAACTGGGCGTCACAGAGCAATAAATATTATAGTACGCAGAGCCATGCCTCCTCCGCGTGGCCCTATGAAATCATGCAGAGCAGAGGGTGCCCTGCCACATGGACCCACATGGGGTCCATTTGAAATGCATAGTCTCGTGTCCGAACAAGCAGCTTAAATTCACTGTAATCGTATTAGAAAAAGTAATCGTGCCGAGTGCCAGAGCAAGCAGCTTCATCATTTGACCTTTGACCGCGCGCCGCCCTTCATCCCTGCCCACCTACAAATATCTGTGCCCTGCTCTACTCATCCTTCCCTGCCCCCCGTCTTTTGGGTGCGCCGTGGTCTATTTCTATCCTGTAATCCGAGACTGACAAGCTCGGACCTGGATGGGGCACTGGATTTATTGTGTGTTTAGACGCGGTGTAGGTGTAAGTGCAGATGGACGCGGGTGTAGCTCTGAGAGACACTGGTCCTCCGGTTTTCAGCTCTCTTTTTCCGGCTACAAAGTCGTCCGTACACGCGCCCGCCCACAGCTGCTACAAAGCCCAAACAAAGTTTGCAGTAACTCGTTTGAGTGAACGAGTCAAGGGTATAGCTAGGGCGTTCGGGCAACCCAGAGAGGATGTCCATCCAACATAATATTTGATTATCGTAATGTTTGGCATGGGATCAAGAGCTGTGTGTGAGCACAAAAGAAGTTTCTCTCACTCTCTCTCTGGCAGTACATAGTACAATGCCCAAGTATCACTCAGTCGGAATATCGTTTTTAACTTGCTTAAATTTGTTTTTAATTCTTTCTGAATACGCTGCCGCCACACCTATCTGTTTGTGCGAGACCGTGATTTCGCGGTGAATGCGAATGGAACTCAACCAAATGTAATTTTGGCTTTAGTGTTGACATTAATGTGGCAACATTGTGGTGATTCCGTCTGTTGCTGCCGCTGTGGCAAGGAACTGCTCCTCTGCTCGTTGAACTGCCAAACTATTTGAGCGCTGCCGCATTCACAGGGAAAATATGAAAAGCCCAGAGCCAAACAACCACTGAAAATTGTGGGAAATTGTTGAGTACCCTCTGAGAGGGGATTGATTGTTTTTTGGGTGCAAGTGTGGGTGCAAGTGCGGGTGCTGGCGGCTGGCGCATTGTAGTTTTATTTTGATATTTCTCTTTGAGGGATTCCTGGTTATTCCCGGTACTCGAGGAGTAAAGGGGTATATTAGGTTTGTGGTGATAGTGGATGTGTGTAACACCGAGTCGTTATAGCCATGTCTGTCTGTCCGTCCGTCCGTCCATCTGTCCATCTTCATGAGCTTCTAGTTCTCAGTCTGTACCCAGACTTCTCTGATATCACACTGTTAAAAGTGTATTTAAAAAATAACCGAAAAGGTTCGACTTAATTTTGTGAAATTTTTCGTTGGCAAACATTTAGTTTAATTTAATTGTCCCTTTTGCGAACAGCGCTACAAAACGCTATATAAAATATACTGTATAAATTACATTAATCGTAAGCTTACATATGTATTCACTGAGTACCGGGTATAAAGTAGAGCTGCGGCCTTTGCCGCGGGCCAATATTTAGCGTTTGTAAGCCACTTGTTATCCCATCAGTTAAACTTCTTAAATTTAGATTGAAATTGTTATTTATAGAAAGCGTTTAACATATGTGGCTGAGCCGAGTATTAAGTGGGAATTATTTGACCACCCCTCTTTGGACATGGTTGATAAATGAGTATTCTTATAAATCAATTGGATGTACCTAGTGATTAAGTCTTGGCAGTCTACAGTCCCAGCTATGGTTTTTAGTCGCGATTCGCATCCCTTTAATAGCTTCCTCTCCATGCGATTTGCCCTTAATTTCCATTGAATCTCAGCACCCACTTTGACCTTGACCCCTTCGAAAGGCTTGCGTGCTAGGTGGGTGGGTCCTCCGAAGGGGTCAACGCCATTGGATCATGATTAACCAGAAATATCTGCTTACACTTGGGTTTGCGAGGAAGCAGGAAGAGGAGGAGCCATGTAATGCGAGGGGTGTGCTCGTATTCATGGGGCAGATAGGGCAGATAGGGCAGATGGGGTGGGGTATGGGGTATGGGGATATGTGTGTGAGTAGGGTCTGGATTGGCCATTCTCATTTATTGTGATTATACGGTGCACATGGTGTCCTGTGCCGTCCCGCCGGCTAATGATGCCACCATGCAGCGTCTGCTTTTCACTCTCACTCGCTGTCGTTTTCCTGTCAGGTCGCAGGTGTCAATGGCCCCATTGGCCAGTCCCCTGCCCCTTCCCCTGCCCCTACTACAGTCCCCGCACCATACTTCGAGGTACAGTTACAGCCAGCTTGAGAGGGATTAAAGTTTGTGTATTTTTATGATATTTTTCATGAGCCCCCATTGTCGGTTTATTAGCCAAGACGGAATGGTGTCAGTTGCACGGGGCCTACTCGTACAACCCCCCATCGAATCCGCCTGCCGGGGGCACATTAATTTAATCGGCATGTCATTTCATGTTCAAAGTTTTACACCTTTCCGAAGGGAGCCGGAAACACAGCCGCCATACTCGTAAAATGCCTGCTGGAATTTAGCCAACGGCTGCGTGCTCGTGCCCGTGCCCGTGCACCCTCCCCTCCCCATCGCCATTCACACCCCCAGCTACTGTCAATCTCAGAAACCTATGACAAAGGCCGCTATCGTTCTCTTGTCTGAAGTAACAATGGAAATGGAAATTGATCTGATGGGCTGAACACAGCAGCTGCACTTTTGCTGTCAGTGTTTACTGGGAAATGAGTTAAGTTTGATTCTTACCTCTGAATCTCGAATGTGAAATTCCAATCTAGAAACGTTTCTCGCTCCGCGATTTTCTCGTTCTCATTTTGAGGGCAGCGCGCAACCTGTAATCAAACGTTAAACAATTTCAAAAATGATGAATAAATTACAGATTTTTGAGAGCTCTAGCCCAAAAATAACCATTTACTAGATCGCTGATGAATTTCCAATTCGGTTGAAAATTAATATCCATTTAATTGCAGGGAACAAGCGCCAATCAGAATTGATGGCGTTGCAAAAACCCACCAACCGCAACGGCCGAACGGGGCCACAGGGCAGAGGGCGGTGCTCGGTACTGAAGAGCCTCAATTAGGGATTCTGAATGAATAATGGGCCTGGTTACAGGCCCTAAGCGAGTGTGTGTGTGTGTGTGTGTGTGTGTGTGTGTAGCGAATATTGTATGGATGTTTATCAACCATTTTCAATCCAATTGAATAAAAATTAGTTTTGCAAATTGCCGGAGCCTAATACTATATCCATAACAGTGCTAGAAGAGCTCGGCTAACGTACTGAAAACATAATAGAGCAGAGAGCTAGGGTAGCACTTTTAACTGTTCAACTTTTCAAATAGAAAATTGCTGAATTATTAAAGGCAAAGATTTTAACTTAGATGATTTATTGTATAGAGAATGTTAGTTTAAAAGTATAGACATACGGACAGTTATTATATATAGAGAGAGCTAGGCTCCTACTAAAGATACTTTGTGAAAGGATAACTCCTACTCTTTCTCTCACTTTTCGACAAGGAAAACTTTACATTATCCTGAGAATTGCTCCTTCTCTGTCAGATATTCCCAAGAATCCTTGAAACATTCTCGACTAACTAGCGAATTTAATATTAGGTATTATTCTTCTTTATGATATTCAGCATAAAACTCTGCCCCACCCTCCGGCTTATCTCCATTCTTCTTCCTGTTCTTGGTTTTCTTCTTGTTATTGTCTTTGGGTTATGCTCGCAACATTCAAATTTCTCTGCTTTTGTATTCGGTCTTTGTTTGATTTTTTACGATTTTCTTTTACCCCCAGTACATGGGTTTTTTCTTCTTGTCTTATGGTTTATGTTGTTTATCGCTTCTCGTTTTATTGACAGTTATGACAGTTATGACAGCCATTTGCTCTGCTTGTGAATGCAGTTTAGTCCAGTATCAGTTGGATTTTTTGATGAAAGCAAATAGATCATTGGCAAAAGTATGTAGACACAAGGACAAATCTCAATTGTTGTAATAAATATCTTGAAATAAATCTTTTCAAAGTATTAACTTTCAGAATTTTCTTTGAACTTATTTTAGCAAAACAGCAAGCAAGTTTTCGAAATCGACAAAATTATGAAAAACGAGAGGAGAATGGATGAAAATGCCTTGATTCTCATGTTTCCTTACTTTTTCAGTCATTTCTCTATAGAGTTTGTGGGAGTTCTTCCTCACACCATGAATACCATCGATGTTCTTCTCCCATAGCATCCAGAAGAGTCTTTACGGACTCAGGCGATCACAAAAATATCAGATCTAATGATAAAATTAGTTTGAAGTGTTTGTTTGAAGGATTATATACCTTTTCCCTTAGCCATACTTTGTACGTGCCAAAATTGGTTTTCTTATCTGCTATTTGTTGTTGTTGTTATCAGTGATGAGAGGCAGAAAAGTGCAAAAATAATCGAATATTTTGACAACTTGGAGCCACCACTAGTTCCCCATGCTTATCCAATCCAAATGCCAGGACGCAAAGACGCCTGACGCATGTTGGGATTAATATGAATTTGCCCTGAGTGTTATCAGGAACCAACTGCCAGCCTATACCCAGAACTTCAACGGGTTGTCTTCGAGTGACTTTCGAGTGGAACCATTCGTGCAAAATGCTTGGAGAGTCTTCAGCCAGAAGCCAATAATAGTTTTTGCTTCCAAGAATATCAGTCGGCAGTAGGTAGTCATGTGTGTGCTGTGATTGTGGTTATGCCCATTAAAATGTTGCAATAGTAATAACAAATATTGTTATGAAATGCGCAAAAGCTTTTTCCACACTCGGTGGGAGGCTGCTGGTTGTTTTCGGTGTGGGAGAGTGCTTCAAGTGTTGCCAACTCAAAAGATTGAAAGAGAATTAAGCGCAACTAAGCCACAATTAACTGTTGTTGTGGTACCGACGATGGCTCTGCTGTTGCTGCAGCTGCTGCTGCTGCTGCTGGCTGGCTGGGTG
The DNA here is from genome assembly GCA_963969585.1 of Drosophila helvetica. NCBI lineage: Eukaryota > Metazoa > Arthropoda > Insecta > Diptera > Drosophilidae > Drosophila > Drosophila helvetica. The sequence goes on along the minus strand of OZ018401.1, from coordinate 17,303,305 downwards.
GGTGGCTGGGAGGTGGCAACAATCTTGGATGGCCCCAGCACTCGGGCACATTTTGTGGCCATGGCAACGCTTGTGCAGCTCATTAAAATAGATGGCGGACGACTCAGAGGGTGAGAAGGCAACAAAGTAGTTGGATGCAACCGCAAAATGCCATCAACAGATGCAAATGAAATGGCAATTTGCCATGTGCTCCATGGGTGTTGTAGTGGGCGTGCCTGTGGGCGTCACCGTGGGTGTGGCTGGTAAGTAGTTACTTCAATTAGGCGGCAAATTCATATTGTAACCCCTTTTGCAGCATCCCCCGCCACCTTTCTTTGCCCCCAAGAGCCACTCAAACAGAACGAAACGAAATGGGGAGAATGGTGAAAGTTTCCTCCGGCCTAGAACAAATATCCGGAGAATCGCCCAAAATGGTTGCGCAAAAGATGCGTGTACGAGTACCACCAGGATGATGTGCACTTTCCACTCGGACACAGGACACAGGACACAGGGACATGCCTGTCCTATTCGGGAGGACCTATTATACCCTTGCTGATGGTGAGCATTAGGGATTCCCCAAAGCGTACACCCACCCATCAATAGATTGGAAAGATCGGAAAATAGCGATCCCTCGATATGTTTGAGAAGGAATATCTACTGTCTAAGGAAGCTTTGTAGGAGCTGGCAGGGTATTCATGGAGACTGCTTCTAAGGACTGTTCTCATTTCTTATTGTTGGAATAAAATGTGGCAGATGTGGGAGATATGAGGACACGTACGAGTACGGAAAATATAAGGCTAGCCGGAGCCGGAGCAGAATCAGAAGCAGGACAATATAATGAATGCCACATGATTGAGGCAGCTACAATGCAGGGGCGTGGCAGCTGCCACTCACACACACACACACACACACACACACACACTCACACACAAACAGCCACTCGCACCCACTCAAATATATGCATATTCCCACCCAAAGTTTTATGCCAGTCAGCGTCACCCGCCTCACCGTTACTCTCTGCCTGTCCTCCCCATCCAGCTCCTGGCTCCTGGCTCCTAGCCCGGACTTTATTAAAATTGCTCTGGCTCTGTTTGCTCACTTGGAAGTTGCTCCTATAGATATCGCTTTGAGACCCTACCACTCATCCCTATACCCTATTCTGTCCTTCTTGTATCTTCCCTGTATCGTAAAACCCACTCCGCAAACGCTTGGGGATGGCGCATTGATAGAGGACATTTTCATGGCAGCTTTCAATATATTTAGCAAAATATTTGCATCTGACGCAAGTGACAAAATTCAATTGGATATACACATTTCGGCTGAGCTCTACATAACCTTACAGTTGGACAATCAGTTCATCAATTTCCATATTTTCGAAGCTTTCTTAAAGTCAAAATGTTTCCATATACACGCCAACAAACTGGCATTCACGTTATGGCCATTACTGCTGAGCCAAACCTCCGTCTGCCGAATTTTGCCAATAAATTCCGTTACGCGACATAGAACCGTTATTTTTCTTACAAAAAATACCAAAATCTGTGTTTGTAATGGTAAAATAGCATTTGGGATGGTGCAGAACAGCAAAATTCGGCAGACGGGGTTTTGGTCAAACGGCCCCAGTTTAGCAGTTTATACATCGATTTTTACAAACGATACCTTAAACGACGCCCAATTAATGTATATATCAAAAACCAAAATTTCAGTCCAAGAAATATTTTTTTTCGACTTTTTCTGAGTTTTCAAAGTCAGAATTTCCGAAAAAATACCGCAAAAAATGATTAAATTTGCATTTGAAAGCTTAATAACTTGCAGATGTTAAGCTGCATGTACAAAATGTTTGGGTAACATTTAAAGCTGCATTTATAAACTTTTTGGAACTGCAAAGTTCAATACAACCAGATGTATAATACATAAGTAATGTAAAAAAAAGAAGCTCTACCTCTAAAAAACAACCGGTTTAAAAAAAAATTAAAAAAAAAACTACGCAAAATAAAAACCATAATTGCTTAAAAAATTTGAAGTTCCCAAATCTATTTGAAAAGGTTATTTTAGGCCACATCGGAAATGTCATGTTGACTAGGGTTATCAGGCAGTTATACGATATAGTAATCTGATTTCGCTGATATAGCTTCCACTCAAAGGTGGACATGGCCATATAGACTCGCCCGCTGCTCTTTTTTGGAGTCGGTGATGTGTTATAGACTTCTCCAAAGTTACACAAGTATTATCCTTATGATACAAATAAAAAAAAATGTCTAAAATACTATCCATAAGTGAATCGTTTACTATTGTAATTAATTATTTTGATTCTTAAACTGAGGCAATATCTCGCGTTCCACGCGGTCATACCTTTTCGATCTGAGCTGACATAGAAAAAGATAGCATAAGTGCGGCTCATCATGTACTCAATCCCAATTGTAATCTCACTTAACATTCCTGATACAACCACTGGCCTATTTAATGAACCAGCCCAGACGAAAGGTAGCAAAACAATCCCACAGTCTGGGACTCATTCATATTTCTGCTGAAGTCATCAGAAAGGCAGATGGAACGCCACCCACGCACTCCTCCTCCTTACTCCTTGCTCCTTGCTCCTTGCTCTTACTCCTTACTCCTTCTTTCATTATTTTTTATGCTCTCACATTTCGCACAGAGTCAGGACTAATCGAATCAGTCGAATGTCTATATACTATATATGTTTATTGGAATAATCAAGCTGAATTCTTTGCCAGGACTGGCCCTCACTCAGATTGGGCCATGAGACCGAATGATAGGGGAGGGGGGTGGGGAGAGCTGAAGCAGCTGGAAATGGCCAAAAATTGTCTCGTAGAGGGGTTCTAGCCGCATGTGTCACTGTCGCCCCGTCTCCGTTAAGTGGACGCCACTCAGCCCCTTCCCTGGGCACCACTCCTCTCATCTGGTTCGAGCCACCATTCTGATCCACTCTCATTTCATTTCGATTCGCCTTTTTTGCTTCAAGTGCCACTTGAGCCACTCAACGAGAGACGGGTAGGGTACGAAAGCGGACGGGGACGGGGACGGGCCAGAGACAGAGACAGGGACGGGGACGGGGACAGGGAGTGTGTGACTAAATGAGCTGGAATCGCAGAGTCCCCAAGACTTAAACGAATCTCCGGGCAAGTCCCCACACGGGGGAAATGCGAAAATCCGGGGCCAAAGGCAAATGAGCCATCGATGGGGAAAAGGGCTCCAATTGAATATGAATCGACTGTTGGATTAATATCGCTAAGCCCGTCTCACCCCGATTCGCCCCACTACCCCCACCGACCGAACCACCCACTGAGCTTAATTTGTCGCCGAACAAACTAAACGAAAATGAAATGTAAATTGCCTGACAAAAGCCAGCAGCCAGCAGTGCGGCAATCTCTCCATTTCATTCCATTCCCTGCCATTCTAGTTTCTTTTGCCCATTTTTATGGCTTCCAATATGCGAGCATAGCCATAAAATACAAATACTAAACTGAACGGATACTCGTAGTAACAAAAGGCAAGGACACAGAGACGAGGACCAGGACCAGGACCACGACCAGAAAAGGGGCCCGATCCAGGGACTGCCTGCATATACACACTCACTCGTACGAATATGTGGCGCTAATGCCCCGCAAACGATGACGGGGAGATACTACGGGCACGAGTACGACCTCCGTTTAGTCCCCCGAGTCGACTTGTTTGATGCTCTCCAAGCGATACAAATTCATGAAATCTAAAATAGTAGCCCCCGTAGATCATTGATTTACTTTAAGCCCAAAAGTTCCCTTACTATTGTTACACATTTTCGAGCAGTCGTCTATGCTTATCCATTGGTCCCCCCATTGGTTCAGGGCTGTTCTGTGGGAAGAGCGGAAAAGTCTTAAAAATAGAAAATATTACCCACCAAATGCACAAAACAAGGGCAGATGAGGCCAATGTTTTGGCAAGATAGAAGAAGGCCAAGGGTGAGGTTAGAGGTGGGAGGACTTCTGGTAGAGAGGATTGGGTCTAAAAAGATGACCACAAATAATTACACGAAAAAAAAATGCCACCAGCCTCTCTCTCTCTCTTCCCTTTCTGTTGGCTTGCTCCCGAGTCCCTATACAAATGATAAGCCCTGAAAATGAACAAACGACTCAACAAGGCAAGGAGAAAAACAAAAAACGAAAAAAGAACGAAGCTGGCAGACCCTGGCAAAAATGGAAAATTGCCAAAAGTACTATAAAAAACAAAAGCAGATATAGCGCCAGACAAGGGGGTGAGTATGGGTGGAATTGTGATTGGATAAAGGCGATTTTCGTATCCAATTTAATGATAAAGTTATTCCCGGCTGAAAAGCAATGGCATAAAAAACAAGTAAGAAAAAGAGACCAGACCTATACTCGTAAAAGTAGAAAGCAGTGCATTTTCGTTACTTAATAATTATTTTCACCAAATTTTCGGCAAACAAAAATACTATAGTCCTACCCACACGACTAATGCAATTATTCCCTCCCATTAATATGGATTGAGATTGAGTTGAGTGGACTAGAAACTGTTGTTGTTCCCTTCTAATGGAAGTTCTGCTGCCCGCTGGGGCTGGGACTGGGGCTGGGACTGGGGCTGGGGCTGGGGCTGGGGAGGGAGAACTCTTGACTTTGGGGCAGCTTCAATTGATTAGCCACTCCGATGGCTTGATTGATGAGGACCTCGCACCGGACACGTGCCACTAACAAAAATATCAATTACTTATATTTCCCCCTCAGCATTAAATTCCATAATTTCCATTATTTCTTTGTGCTTTTCGGATTGCCAATTGGCTTGAGCCTCGGCAACAGTACAAAGTTACCTTCTTTAGTTTGGCTTTCCTTTGAGTGCAGATTTTACCCTCTCCTGTTCCACGGTCTGCCATCACCTATTTCTCTATTTATCTGAGCATTTTGGGAAATGCATTCATCTTTTACATGAATTACGTTAAGGGAAAAAACACTCACTTCTGATTAATATCGTCACAAGCCCGAAAAAGAACCAAATAATTTTGCCACTGATTTATTGGGGGTCTCATTTGATGACTGACCCCCCCCGCCATCCCGAGGTCCTTTCGTCCACCCCTTCTGTGTGTTTTTATGTCTGTCATTAGCATTACGTTTGTCGGAGAGTCGTAAAGTACTTGACGAAAATGGAAAGCTTACTGCTGCTTAAAACCAACTTAAAGATTGAAGGACGCATGACGAAAGATAGAGAGCGAGAGAGAGAAGGAGAGTGAGGAGAGTCCTATACAAGGTTGTGAATACGAGGGGGCGGGGTGGCTTGAGAGGAGGTGCTTGAAGGGGGGATGGTTTCAAAGGGCACGGCTTAAGAGGTGGTGTCTGAAGCCAAAGCTCAGTCACAAAGATAAACAAGCAACAAATTAAAATGAATTAAAATTGTGTAAAGTTGTGAAAGTCTCAAGTGATGATGAAGTGGCCAAAGGGTTAAAGCGTTCCAGTGGCAGAGAGGGGTGCTGGGGTGCTGGGGTGCGGTATTGAGAGGGTGGATGGGTGTTACTTAGCCAGGCAATGGCTAACTAAGATTAATGAGCTGGACAGGAGCAGGAAGGGCCCCCAGACCAGGAGAACCGACGTCCAGAGCCTGGTGCACGAAGGGCTCCTAAGCCTGAAAATGGACGGTATCCAGGGGCAGTGCGGGGGGGGGGGTTTGGAAGTTGCATCAGTAAGACTGGGGATGGATTACAGGCTCACAAGTAGGAGAGGATCCTCGAACACAAGCAGAACCCGGGGTTCCGAGCAGAAAGTGGGACAGGGTCGAGAGTCACGACCTGTCCTGCTGCAGGACGGGCTCCAGGGTCAGGCAAAGATGTCGACCAACTTCGAGGTTAATGCCGATAAATGTGAGCCATGCGCACTCCCCCCTACCTATGCCCAATCCCAGCTGCAAACTCTATTTGTATGGCACTTTTGTAATTTTATGGATTCGCAAGGGTATCTAACGCGTCAGCATGCCTTTATTTTAATCCAATGATTAATAAAAGTTTCGTGTACCCTTGCCCCAACAGAATTTAATCATGGGCAAATGCTCTCCGCCTTAACCGCTGTCAGAGGCAGTTATACAATAGCAGCCATATTTGGGGAACTTTTTGACTAATGTTCCAAGCAGAATCCCGAACTGGACTGGAGGGGAACGACCAGGCTGACTGACTGATGGACTGATTGACTCCTTGATCGATGGGCGCCCACAAAAGGCCCGTAGCAGCTCGAAGCGGATTAAAAAGATTATTATAGCAACTCGTTGAAATAAGAAAAGGTTTCTCAGACAGGAATATTTTCTGGGTACTTGAAAATGTAATTAATTTCAATAGTTCGATTACAGAAAAGATTTTGTATTTGTAATTACAAGAGCAAGCATTCCATTCAAAGAATTCATAAAAAAGAATGTGTCATATAAAAGTCTACCATTACATTTGCATGATCTTGGACTTTGTAAAGGTTTTGAAGTGTTTGACGTGTTTTAGCTGCAGCTTAGGGGAGCTTTGCGATCTGCCTCATTAAAAAAAGAGCCCCAATTATTTTATTAAAACTATTTACTTCGGGGCACGACTCTTGAGATGACACTTGTCGAGGAAAATGCGCAGTACGGTGAATAAATAGGATTCATTTTTGAACGACGAAGAATTGTCCTGTTTGACGGCTTCGGCTTTGGCTTCGGCTTTGGTTTCGGCATTGGCTTCGTCTTTGGCTTCGGCTTTGGTTTCGGCTATGGCTTTGGCTTTGCCTTCGGCTTTGCCTTCGGCTTTGGCTTCGACTTTGGCTTCGGCTTCGTCTTCATTGAAGCTTCCCCATTTCATCCCGCCCACCCCGGACTCTCCCAAGAACTCGGACTGTCCGCGCATTGCCAGCTTGCGGAAAGCTTCCTTCTTCTTGGCCCACAACAAGCCCGCAGACTCCCCGCGCTTCAGGCGCTCCAATTCAGCGTGCTGATCTGCCAGGTATTGGTCCTGTGGGAAAGACAGGCGATGAGCCCGTTAAAAACCAACAAAACGTACTGCTCGAATGTACTTTACCTTCTCGAACCGCGACTTCTCTTCGTCAGTCAGCCCCTGCCAGGCATCGGCAGCATTGTTTATCAATTCAAAGGCATACATGCCATCATCGCCAAAGGCTTCGCGAAAGTCCCGAATAAAGTTAAGATGGGCGCTGTTCTCGGCGACTAAATTATAATGGCCGATGAAGGGCATCATCACGAAGCAATGTCGGAAAGTCGGAAAGTCGGAAAAATCACAAAACTTATTTTTATCGAATTATTTTTCCGTAAATTTGGATGTTTGTTTCAGCAGTTAGTACTTTGATATGAATGAGAAATAGAACAAGTGACACAAAGACTCGAAAAAAAGGGCCTACTCTTCGTTGTTAAACGGATAATCGTCGTGTGGGAGAGGTGTACGTACTACGTATATATAATACAAATATCTGAACAGTTTTATAACCTTCTCTTTTCGTGTACACACAATGAAATAGGAATTGGAAATAAAAACAAACTAGGGCGTATTTCAAATTTGCCACCTTCCTGAAAACAGTTCCCGTGGTAGAATAGATGGTATGGCCATCCCCCATTTCAAGGAGTCTACAAAGTGCTCTGCAAAGTACATTTTGAAGTAAATACGTATTTTCCTATCTTCCGCAGTCTTTTGTCATATTTTCCACACTTTAATACCGTAGATACCATCCACAAATGTGATAATGATCCAGACACTTTTCATTTTCATTCAAATTTAAATTGAATCTTAACACAAAGAAAATAACTCGAAAATATGCTCTCTTGTGGCATATGAAAAATCGCATTATATTGAGACTACCCTGCCGTGCCCCATTCTTCCGAAAATCGTTCCATTAATATTTTTCCGTTCACCAATTTCAATTTTTTGCAGCCAAAGGCAGGCATGCAACAAGGCCATCAGTCGCTCGACTCACTGGCTCATTATTCAGGTGCATCCCCGTTCCTCGGCATGAACTCCGAAAAAATTGATGATCAGCATTATCCTTAATGCAGTGTCACGTCAGCGGCATGCCCCATGCCCCTCGAGGAGGGTGGGCCGAGGTGGCATGCAAATAAAAGTACGAGTAGCGGTGCAAGTGCATATAGATTTAATGTCCTCTGGTCACACATTTTTTTCATAGCTTTGGTTCATTGAAGTTCTGTGGCAAGGAAGGGCAAAGTTGCAACATATTTTATACCTCTCTTCATCTTTTGCTGTTTCTTACTCCAGCCACATCTCTCGTTCTCACTATCTCCTCCCCCTTCCCTGTCAACTCAAGCCTTGGGTGAATTGTGCGGAGAGACCCCAAGACCAGGGGACCAGCACTGTGGACTGGGGACTGGGGGACTGGGGACAAGAGTTTGTCAATTGTTCAGTCAGATTGTCGCTTGACACTTTCAATGATGGCCATCTCACTCACTGCAACTGCTACTGTCTCGCCCCCTTCGTCTTCTCTCACCCTCTGAGGGCTCAGAGTTTTCATTTAAATATCTTCGTTTTTTCTATGCCAGCACGTCCAGTATTTAATTGGAAAATGAGCTGAAGGCAAGGGGATCGAATGGTCGGACACTGACTGTCCTCGGATCTTCGATCCCAAAGTTCTTTATAGGTTTTCAATTTCTAGATCTGCTAGAATATAGTTATAGCCAACTTAAAGCCCATCAATGGAACGCTTCTATTGCAAGCATTGAGTTAAGTGAGCAGGTGGGAAAATGAAGTTGCATTCAACTAATTGGAAAATAAGTGACAGAATAAAAGGGTATTTAAAGCTGTGGCTTGGAAGCTAGCGTTCCCCTCAATTTTTCAATTGAATTTACCCGATTTTATACGTTTTCATTTATACTGTAAATAGTTGATGCCACTTTCGCCTGACGTGAAACGCCGCGCCGTAAGTACCGCAAACAAAAAGTGAAGCAAAACAATAAAAAAATAATATAAAGAGAGAGAGAAGCGTGCAAACATTCATTGAAGGCGAAAAGCTTTTAGCATTTTGCAGGCACCCTTGGCTGGCGCTTCGGGGCGGCACTGCCCCACGAAAAAGGATCTGCAGCATGCCACTTCGACGCAGTGTTCAGCAGCCAAGTGAATTTAAGTGACAGCTGTCTGTGGCAAGGCTCCGAGGCAGGTGGCTGGTTCACTCTCCTCTCGCTCCGCCTTATCAGCCCCGCATTCTCCTCGCTTAAGACCCCATCTGCCACGGCAGTCATTCAGTCATTCTCTGGCATCGTTGCGCGTGTGCAAGTCAAATTATGTGGAAATGAATTATGACCCCTTTCTGCCACACACACAGCCCCCCAACCAACACTCCCGGCCATAAGCAGCTCAACAAACCACCCATTACCCATCCCTTCCTGCCGCTGAAGGAAAAGCCGAAAGCCGAAAGCCAACGAAAATGCCATGAAAAACGATGACGGGAAAAGGAAAGCCAAGAGAACCCATCACAGCAGGCGATGCCGATAGCGCTGGCGATGGCCAAGAGAACCGGGCCAACAGTGTGAGGCAGAGCCTGCACTTTGCACTCATTAGACCGGGGGGCACATTGGTATGAAAATTATGCGTTACCTGAAGGTAACCTCGCAGCAATGTTCGAGGTTAAAAAGCAACACAAAGGAATATATTTCACTGGCTGTAATGGTTTCAAGGATCTTCCAAAATAATTTATTGAGGCTCTTGCTGATCGGAAGTATATGGAAATTATGGTAAATACTGTCCTACTGGTAAAAATAAATCCCACTCATAGTTCCCGTTCTCCCTACATCTTAACCACCGTACCCGTACCCGTACTCGTACCCGTACCCGCTGTTTTTGTAGCAACGAAAACAGATTGCGATGCGGCCAGCTCCATTCAGTTGTTCCTAATACTTTGCCCCAGTTCCACCCCATCAATTTGTACCCCGCTTGACTCTTGGCTTGCCATTTGGGGTTCAGTATTCACACATTGCGTACACGCCGCATGGTTCCTCCTGATTTATAAGCCCAATTATCAGCTCGATTTGAAGGGAAGATTACTACGCGTACTTGAAGTGAAATCTAATTAAGCAAAAAAACACAACATAACAAAGAAGTGCAGGAAAGATAATAGCCAACACTGAAATGTAAACACCCTTGCATTTCACCGAAGAAGTTTTAACCAGTTAACCAGACCCTAAAACTGAGAGCTTACTTGGCTCAAAAACTAAAGCAGACATGGGTCCTGACTAGAGCTATTTGTATATAGCTTATGGTGTTTGGAGATTATTCCTTCGAATAGGATCAATGTTCGAATAGCCTTTGTGCAAGAGTATAAAACGAAAAACATTTTTCTTTCACAAAATGCAGAATGGAGAAAAAACTTTCGGTTTATCAATGCAGAAAGTTGAAAATTCAGAAACTTGTTGAGGGGCAATGGGAATGGGCGACTATCAGTGCATAAATATGCGTTTATTTGGTGGAATTCCATTGGGGGACGATTCCAATCTGAATGTAAAATGTGTAAAGAACAGCATCACCAGCAGTTGGCGGGCCAAAGTTTCCCTAATCCAACTTTGGACATTGAAGGGCGGAGAGAGAGAGAGAGAGAGAGAGAGAGATAGAGAGTCGAAAGGAGGGAAAATGCCAGTTTCTCATTTCTTTTTGACCCAAAATAACATTGAAAATGTTAGTTAGACAAGATTTCGGTTGAGTTTCTGTGTGGCTGCGAAAATATAATTGTCTTTTTGACATACGAGGGCTGTTCAATAAGTCCCAGACCTTTTGAATGAAACACAAGCTTTTCGATTAACAATCATTTTATATTTGTGCTTGTACGGCCACAACGAAATTCGGTAAACCACTTTTTTACCATTAAAATTGATGGTCAACAGCTACCAGAGTATTATCACGCTATGCCATATTGTTACAGAGATCACGGACCTATGTAACAGACCTCGTAATATTTTGGAAGAATGACAGGAATGTGGCAGAGAATACACACAGAAATATTAAACTCCGCGTTCAACTACATAATCATATTAAGGTATTTCCAAATTTATTTAAAGCAGGATCGAGAGCAAGAGCAAAAGTGTGGTCTTACTTTGAATGGTGATGGGTTTTGCTCATTTGGTGGTGGGTTTTGAACCGCTCGAGGAGAGTGCACTGTTGGGACAAATGTTAGGATAAAGTACATATATAAATATACATAAAAAGAGCTGAACAAAGAAAATTATGGAATTTTAACCGTTTTATACCAGCGAACCAAAGGCAAATCTTAACTTTGATGCAAACAACATATGTATATAGAACTTTAATAAATGAATATATTCAAGAAAATAAAAACTATTTCATCTACATATATAGAAGTTAACATCGTGAATTAAATAGATGATTAAAAAAAATGTACCTCCCTGTACAACCCCAGGCGGGACTCGAACCCACAATCCCCGGATTAGAAATCCGGTGCCTTCTCCATTAGGCCACTGGGGCACACAGACGATAATAATCGAAGTTTCGATATATGCTGGTCCAAGGATACATACTCAAACATATGCAACACATATGTACATACATACATATGTACATATAACCAGATATATCGGATTACTATATCGTAAACCAATCTGTCAAATAAATGTTTATAGAGAAGGCTCTTCGTCGTGTCAATAAACCTCTTACTACTCTCTCTCTCTCTCTCTCTCTTCAAAGTTGACTCAGCAAATAAGGGTGGTTTTTAGGCTTCAAGAGAAAGATAATCAAAGCCTGCTCTCAGGATGGAATTATACAAGGTGGTCTCGTCGGCAAAAGTAGTCCCTTGACTATGCTTACAATGAGTGCGAGTGAAAAGGTTCAGAGCAGTAAGTGTGAGTGAAACGACAATAGAGTGTGTTGATTAACCCCTTGATGGCGCATGGGGTTTAAAGTTGCCTATTATAATAAGAAGAGTTGAAGTTTTTTTATAATTTAATTTTTAATAATTTTGAACTTGAATGTAAACGTTGTTCTTGTTTTTGAAAACAATCGTCGTTCAGTCGCCTTTTTTTAAATATCTGCCCTCTTTTGGTGCCGACTTCCACTATGAAGCATTAAAATACGTATCGCAAATTTTTGAGTTTTCACCAATGCTGCGGCCCAGAGTTTTCTCCCACAATGTTCTCCCAACTAAACATTACGGTGCCTTCATAAATGTTGCACCTTGCACGTGCTTGCGGCAAATACTACAAAAACAGGCAGGGTCCGGGTTTTATTTACTTTTCCGTTTTACTTTTCCAACCAATTCGTTTACTTTTCATTTTAAAGAGCTCCCTCTTTCACATTTTCTTGTTATCGCTATGCTTCGCTTTCTCATCAATTCTGGTACATAAAAACAGCTGATCTGGTTGTTTTGATGCCTTCTATTTGTTTCGGAGCAAAACGACGGCATAGAGCGCTCGATTTGCTTAGATCAAGATATCTGAGATGCAATACTTGTGTATTTAATATTTCTGACGACCTGTGAGTAACAGCATGCAAATTGAAAACTCAATTGCTAATGGTTAAACAATTTATTGTTGCACTTACATTTTGAATTATGCGCAAGTTTTTTAGTATTTTTTTGTGCTGCTATGCGCAAATATGTATTTATGCCTGTTCCGATAAGCGAATCGATCTTTGTCAGCTGTTGCCACGAATCCGAAAAGTGAATATGCCCTGACCAATTTTTTCCGGAACGAGTAAAATTTGAGGTTTGGTTACGAACAAATCATTTATAAAGAAGTCACAATCTAAATTTCCATAGTAATGGTGTCAAATTTATCTTAATGGACCGATAAGTCATCTATTTTTTTCCTTTCGCAATCAAGATTCTTTTTGTTGTATAAAAAACCGTTTCCTTTTCACTTTCCATTTGACGTTTTTAAATTTAAAAAATCTTTCGTATTTTGAGCGTAAGAGCGCCAATTTATGTGAATTCAAAAGTAAATGAAAAAATGTATGTGAATGTGAAACCCGGAACCTGCCTATATATCTAAGTTATCCGCTATCCATCATGCCTGCTCTAAGCTGTATTTATGTAAGGAAACGTATTGCCCAAAGCGAGCGGAATATTTTTTGTTTATTTTTGAATTTATACCTGAATTCAGAAAGAAGCTGTCGCAAAAAACTGATAATATTCCTATTTTGTCTGTAAATATAAATGTACCTTACGAAAACTGTCGTATAAAACTATTTGCATTTCTAATGAATATTTGTTCTTGGTGAGAACCCAGCACTGTTGACCAGAAAGGGTCAAGCAAATTTCGAACAATAAAAGTCTCTTCGGTGCGTAATCAAGTTTGGATGAGCAAAACCTAATTTGCTCTTTAATTCAGTGCGACGACATGTCTGGCCTCTTGGCATATTTGATGTGTCCCAAGTGCATAGCAGAGTCACTGGATAAAGTCATTGAAAGGTAGGGAGCTAGGGATTGCAGGAAAATGCCAGCACGCGCACACACATTGGACAATACAGACGAGCCAGAGGGGGTAGGGGTGAGTGATACAGGACAAACTGACCTGAAATAGTTCGCCAGGATTTTCACTCCTGACCAGGCGCCATAAAAACATAATCCACATAAAGCTTTGAACTAACACACCTACACACATGTTATGTAACAAGAGCTGTCCTCTGAAGCTGTGGAATAAGAGAGAGAAAAATGGAAGGTACAACATCTGAAGCCCGTAGGGCTTATGTAAGTTTAACAAGCATCCATCCACAGCCCCCCCGACTTTCCACAGGCGCACACTTATCCACCCACACACACAAACACACACACACACATATTGCCCCGACTAATTGAATCAAATTATTTGTAAAAAAAATGCTAATATAATTTAAAATTAAAGCCAAATTGCCGACAAACTTTTCTGTTTTCATACGTTAAAGTTTTCGGCCAAAGTTTAATCATTTCGAAAAACGGTTTGAACAGAAAATATAAATGATTATTAAAACACTCAAATTTGGCGTTTTTTGTGGCAGCTCTTTAAAATATTGAACCGATTTTGATCACATTTCGCTAAGCTATGAATAAAAAAGTGGAACTACCACTTGTGCGATTGATTTAAATATAAATTCAGTTTTTATCACTAGAGAAATATTTGAATGGATAGATGCCACCTTTAAGACATCCCTTTGTAAAACTAATTAACAATGCCGCGTGACTCATTCGCTTAAAGTGGTTAACAGAGAGCTGTACTCGTAGAGCTGGAGGGCAGCTGGATGGGAGTTTGCTTGCGGGTGGGTAATTGGACAGAGATTAGTTTTGGTTTTGGGCTATCGACTGCCAGACGCGCGCGTGTTCGTTGAGCTACGTGCCAATTGGTGTCTGGACTGGCACCTGATCTGATCGTCCTGCCGTGGCCGTGGCTGTGGCTGTGGCCGTTGCCCTGTCAATGATAAAATGCGCAATATTTCGAGACAAATATTTGCAAGACACTTTATTTTTGCCGCACACATGGATAGATATGACACTAAAAGAGCGACAGAAAGTGAAACGGAAACCGAAACCAAAAACTGTTGACGGCTAAATATATATTTTTTTCGGGGGATTTTCGCTCTTTGGTGGCGCGTTTTTTTACAGATGAAGTAACAGATGAAGGGGAGCGCGGTCGGGATTGATGATGATGATGGCGTTGACGGTGACGATGGCGGTGGTGGGGGCAGGGGGATTTTCATGCTTCGTGCGCCGTGAAACGAGATACGACACACACACACACACACACAGACATATACTTTTTGGTCCGATACATGCGTCCAAGTATGTGGAAAATGAAACAAGTTTTTGGCTGGAGCAAAAAAGGAGAGGAAAAAAGCCAAGGAAAGGCGAGGACAAAGTTGCTCGAATGACACAGAAGCAAGCTGCCATTAAATGTATAGTCGTACAGCACAAGTAAACACACACACACACACATGGAACACCTTGTTGCCTGTTGTACAAGCCGCAACAGACTCACAGACGCCAGCCACCACCACGAACAAATCGACACCGCGCGGGGCAGGCAGCTGGGCTGCACTCGCTCAGGTGTGAAGGAGTGTGCCACACAGGGGCCCGGCTCGGCTCGGCTCGGCTTGGATCGGCCCGGATCGGCCCCTTCCGTTCCGGCTCACCTCAGGTTTGTTGTAAAAAATTAGCTTGACAGCCAGAGTTTTCCTTTCTTTCCTGTGTTTGATTTTACAACTCTATGGCCGGGCAGGGAAGGGCAGGGAAAAAAGCCCTGCTGCCCTGCTGCCTGCAGCTGCTGTGCGTAAGGTGTAAATTGTTTTATTTCCATTTCCCCGTTTAGCCGTTGAGAGCTCATGTCTGCATCGCTTCTTCTGCTTGAGCAATGTTAAACGGCTTGAGCGGAGCCAAACCAATGGACTGGACGGCTTCGAGTTGAAGGGATATAAAGTTGGTAAGGAATATGAATCTGAATCTACAGCTCAGTGCAGAATTCCAGAACACGACTGCAAAGCGATTGCATCGAACTTTGGGAATTTCCAAAATTGCATTGGAGTTGTAAATGTTCTAGAACGTATACGTTCACAGCCTCGAGAATCTGCCAATTGGCAAAGACGATGCCCCTCTTCATGACCAGGGCCATGTCCCAGCACGGTACGAAAAGCGGAAAAGTAGGAGATTTCAACAAAGGATGGGCACATCCAGCTAATCAGCCAACTAATCCAATGAGAAAAGTACATATCGTAGCGAAGGTGCTCGGATGCGGGGACTGCAGGCAGGGATGCCTACTCTTTTCACTGTGAAATTAAAATCCAACAGACGGTCGAACATCCAAATCTTCCATGGTTATCGCAACACTCGAACCCCGAACTGTACGATAGCTATAGCTTGTAAATCGCTCGTACCAGACGAGAGGTCCTTCGTTGTCAGAGGTTTCCTTCTTCGGTGTCTGCGTGTGCAAACCGCTGAGTCAGCGGGAGTGCTGAAGCTGCCACTTGCCATTGGTTTAGTTGTTATTACTGCCATTATAGTTCACAGACACATGCACTGACACATACACAAGCACTTGCCAAATGATACATTGTTTTATATTCATAGCTGCCCCCCTCCCAACTAAAGGGTATTCGCAGATGGAGCACTGAAGGAAGCACTATCATTCGCTGGCGTATCCCATTCTATCCATCTGCAGCTCATATATAGGGTATTTCCCTGCTTTTTCTGCTTTCCCTATTTTATACGTTTATAGTGTAGATGTCGCCGTGATGCGAGCATCGTTCCTGCTCCTAGTTTTTCCTTCTTTCGTTTTGTTTTTTATCGGAATTTTGAATTTGCACAAGCTGAAAGCACTCATACATTCACATGCGCCCCACAT
This sequence comes from Drosophila helvetica, assembly GCA_963969585.1. Taxonomy (NCBI): domain Eukaryota; kingdom Metazoa; phylum Arthropoda; class Insecta; order Diptera; family Drosophilidae; genus Drosophila; species Drosophila helvetica. The sequence continues at coordinate 17,287,045 of OZ018401.1, read as the reverse complement.
TCATGATAAGGGATGGCGAAGGGATGGAGGGTGGCAGCGCTGTAAATATCTAAGCTTGTACAATTTGCCTGGCCCCCAGTCCCCATCCTACTCTACCCCTACGGGCAGGTCCTGTCCTAGTGCTCCTACAGTTGGCACATTTACGCTTGGCAGTGATCTGCCTTAAGTGCCTTCAAGTGGATTAAAAACATGGCAAATACAAATAAAAATACACCTACACAGACACATGCAATGTCTCCCTGCCTGAGTGTCTGTCTGTGTGTGCGTGTGTGTGCATGTCTGTTCTAAATGGAAATGTTTTTCACTTGTTTACTGTTCACCGTTTACCGGAAAAGTGCGTTGGCAATGCACTACCCTCTATTTCAACCATTTTTGTTTGCTGTTCTCGAGATTGAAACGAAAGAATAATTCTCTCTTTCCGCTGACTGAGACTTTAAATACGCTTGCAGAACAAAAGTCGATGGCAAACTAGGATACTTGGGATTTTTTCCAGGCTTCTAAGATACAGTTGTTCGAACTAAGTGATTCCGATACGTTTTGGGCAGAAATAGAGGTCTAGATATCCTTGAGGGACCAACTTCATGGAAACATGGAACTTCAGCTCTGGCTAAAATCGTTATAGATACCCTCTGCATAGGGTATAGTAAGAACAAACAAACACAAATCGCATTTAGTGGCATTCAAATGTTGTTTCCATAACAGATGCATGGCCTGAGGACTGTTGCATCACGTATACGCCTAGTTGACGGCTTTCAACGATTGCCCAAGACGAAGTCGGGGTGGAGACTCACCTTCTGGTGATCCCAAAATCTGGGCCACGTTGCCACTTAGTGTGTGTGTGTGTGTGTGTACTGGACAGCCGCATAGTTGAAGAGAGTTTGAGTGTCTCATTACATAGCATTATGAATCGATACAATGCATGTTCATCTCGTGCTCGTACTCGTATTCGTATGTGTGGTCTCTGATTTCGAGGAAATGCAAATGCTTGAATACTGAATACCGAATTCCTAGTACAGTCGACCATCGTCCACTGGTTGAGCAGATAACGATGGGAAATCTTTCAATTAAGTATCTACGAGTATGTGAAGCGGTTCAGGGCTTGGATTAAAATTCTTGACCAATGGTCCGGCCACCGGCTATCGGTAGACTCAATATTAAAGCGATTTATCATGCCATTTGCCAGGGATGATTCGTTTCGTGTACCGCGCCTGTGAAAGCTAATTAAAGTGGGAACCTCACTGGAAGGAATACAAAGACAAAGACCGAATTGATGAACTTTTCGCATAGCTGCAAATCCAGACAAACTATTTTTGGCAATGTTTGCCAACGTAACGAGGACTGCAGGGGTTGGCCAAAAACAATGAGCAGGAGAGCAGGAGGGCAGGAGGGCAGGGGAGACGGGGCTCTTCTCATTTCGAAAATGATTCGCTCAGATACATCTGCTGGCACTACTCTGTGGGTCGTCCTGGGGGAAAAGGCCAGGTCCCATCCGGGTTTTGACCCAAGGCGGAGGCCAGCTCTTGATGGCTCGGTGGAAAGGAAAAGGCATTTTCCACATTAATTGGCAAAGTTTCTCTAAACAATTTGTGGGGCTATGCAATTATTATTGAGATGTTCTCCTGCCTGGACTCACCTTCTCTCGGAAACCTTCTCTCCCTCCAGCCCATCCAGGGCTGCCTTTCCAATCCGGAGGCCCTACATTATCCTGCTGCTGCCGACTGCTCTACTTACAGGCAAATTGGCTCAACGCCAACGTTAACCAAGTGTGATTACATTTTGCTTTTAAGCGTTTCTTCCTCCCTGAAGATGGTACAAAACTAGAGAATGGTTTGTGGCGGAGAGGGGGCGGGAGGAATACCGCACTTAGTCATTGAATCCAATCAGTTTTTCTTGTTGACAAATGGCTTATGGCACGTGCCTATGCCAAGCAGCGACCCCACTCAGGACCTAGGTGAGAGCGAGGTTTCTGGGCACTTACAAAGAGCATTTGCCACTTTTCAGAAAGTTTCAAATACAATTTTTGCCGCACGGCAAGGACAAACCAGCCAAAAAAACTGACAGGCAGCAGGCAGCAGCGAACAAAAACTTTCCGCGGGCCATAATGGAATCAAGTGGAGCGCCGCGACGAGTGGGGATCGAATGGAGAAACGAGAAATGAAACAGCAAAGAAAACACCCAAGTAAGAGCACACAGAAAACAGCGAAAAGAGCCAAGCACCAGCAAGACAAATTATAAGAAATATGAATTTTTTGTATAAATTAAGTTGATAAAAGTTGGCTTAACTTAAGCAGGTTCCCGGCCCCCAGCCTCAGGTCGTAGCCACCCACAGAAGCCCACAATCTCAAACCCAAGCCCAAACCCAAACCCAACTCCATTCCGTTTGCCCTTGGCACTTTCACGCGCAGTTTACTGGGAGGCGCCCCATCTCGGAGCCAGAACGATGCCATTTTTCACACAAATAAATAAATATAAAAACTGGCAGGTGTCGGCAAGCGACTCTGTGGGGGGATCACGAGAGCTCAACCAAGTCGACCATTTCGACTAAAAGATACCTGCTAAACGGTGCTCAATACGGATATCTGTACCTGCCAATGAGGCTCCTACAACGAGAGTAAAAATAAATTATAACCTAATGATAATAGCCCTATAAAATGCATTTTATTTTTTTTTTCGTATTTCTTTATTCTTTGATGATAAGTGCGGATGGGGGACCGACCTACTCTTATTGCTCTTAAATGTTAAAAAATATTCTTTCTGTTACATACAAACTCAAGTTCACTGTATACCGTGTCGTGCTCTTTGAGTAGGAAAAAGCCATAAAAAGAAAGTTTAAAATAATTCCAAGCAAGTGACCCGCACGCAGCATTTGAAATTTGTTACCAACAAAGAGCAAAATTAAAAAGAAAATCAAAAACAAAAATAAAAGCAAAGCCAAGCAAAGCTAAGACTAAGTATGAAGAAAAAAAACTGTCGCGACATCGTCTAGTCAAATTGCAAGTGATTTGGCTGTTGCCCCAGCAGGGGACAGTCAAGGAGGCAAGCGCCAGTGCCAGTGCCAGCCCCAGCGCCAGCGCCAGTGTGGTGTTCGGTAACGCGGACGGAGGCCATTGACACATGACAATGGAAAATTTGCACGTTCAAAGTTCAAGCAAACAACTCAATTGGATGGAAGAGACGCTTCCACAAAAGTGTTTGCGAGAGCAGTCAGCAGGAGCAGGAGAACGAGCTGAGTCTAGTTGATTTCTATAAACGTTTCAAATAATTGTTGGTCGAAATTTAAGAGTCTGTCTCCGTATTCCCATGAAACTACGGGACCTCATCAAATGTATCCGAATCGCTTGCTATGACTCTCTTCAGGCAACGTAAAAATCATATTTAAGTTTTGGGGTCATTTATTTTGAACTCTAAACTCCGGAAGCTCAGGAATTTGTGAACAACTCAGGCCACAACGGCCCAGACCTGTGAAAACCTAAGAGGCATTAAGCTCTGCTTTTTGCTGGCTTCTTTTCTTATTGCCTCATGTCTCTTAGCCAAATATGCAGTGAAAACTATTAGCCATGATCAATTTTAGCTGCCACCTCAAGCAACGAATTCCCGGAATTGGGCAAAGATCATTGGCCTGGGCCTAAGGTACTTCGACCATAATTAGGGATTCATCTCCAATTGGGATTTCATTGGACCTTCGATCCACAGACCATGCATCCACTTCAGATTCAATCGCAAGCTGAAAGACTGGATTTAATTATTATGGGGTTTCGTGCTCAGGTCCAAAACACCCACAAATTCAAGAGCGTGCGAATCGTTTCGCACAATGCATACAGTAGATGATCGACGTTCAATTTTTAAGGTGTTGTTTTTGTTGACCATTTCAGATAAATAAATTGAGACTTTTTCCGGAGAGTTCACTGCGATCTCCTCAATTGCCGATGCCCTGTCGCAGTCCAGTCCAAGCGGAAGCTCTCCTACGGCCAATAAAACTCGGAACTCAATTAAAGAGAACCTCATCGTGGGAAGGGGCTTCGATTGGTTTGGCACACTCAGAGATCCTGGCGCTAGAAAAGTTCCACAATTATTCACAAGGATAGATGTTCCTAGCTTGATATTCCACCTTTCCTTGGATCTTGTGTCATTGGAGTCTCGATTGGATTATCCAGCCGGTCTGTGGTATATCAAATGACAAAGGATTCGATGTCTGTGGCAAAAGCTTTTAGCGGCATCCCCTCTGCTCCTTCATTAGGGCTAATGTTTCTGGTCCGTGTTCATTACATGGCCTAAGCCGAAAGATAACGATGTTGCCAACTAAAGCCGTGGTGATAGTAGCGGTGGGAGCGGCGGTGAGGGGAGGCATGCTAGCCGCAAGTGGTATGGTGTAATCACCGAACTTTCAACTTGTCGCCATGCCAAGAAGGAGTGGGGAATCCTTTTGGGTAATGGCTGGTAATTATCCCTAATTAGTTGTAAAATATTGAAGTGAAAGTATTTTCTAACCCGGCCTCTGCCAGCCTATATACCGCTCTCTCTCTCTCTCTATCTTGCTCTCTTTGTATGTGTGAATTAGCCAAAAGAGAAGCGAGACAACTCCAAAGCCATTAGGAAAAGTTTTCGCGACCCTCCCGTCATCTGCCACGACTTCATTTCGGAATAATGATAATAATAATAATGGCATTATGCTAGGCACAACGTAAAAATACGATTACATCTGCGACCCATCCGTCCCCATGATGAATTGTTCCCTGTTCCCTGTTCTCTGTTCTCTGTTGTCCCTCTACGATGTATGTATTTTACTTCTTTTTTTTTTTTTTCTTTCACTCTGTCTGCCCAAAAGGAGTGGGTGGTTCCCTCTTTATGCTATTTTTCACAAGTCCAAAATTAATTGCCACGCAAAAACTAATTAGGATAAAGGAAAAAGAGTATGGCTAACTAAACGTGGCAGTTGAATGTCGGAGTCAGTTGCCGTTGATGTTTCCCTGTGACATGGAATTGCTGCTTCTTCAAGCTTTTCACAAATTCCCAGAACCAGAACCAGAACCAGCTTTATAGTCAGGGACCGTAAATAAGAGTTATGAGTTCAAAAAATTAAGGCACAAAAAAGCCTCCAACAAGGATGGGCAAAATAGACATTTGTTATTTTTGTACGGCAATTTCATAAACATGATAAACTTTTATTTGCGATTTTTTTCAAAAAAATTATTTTTTAACTAATAAAATTTATTTATATGATACAAATTAAAAAGAATTATTATATATGTATTAGTTTTTGCATAAAAATTAATTCATAGCTTTTAATTTACATTTTTATTTTTATTCTCAATTTTTATTATAAGAATTTAAAATAAAAGTTTTAAAATAATTTTTATAATTCTAATTATTTTCAATTTTTATCATAAAAATCAATTTTAATACTTATAATATAATTTTTGTTTAACCAATTTAAAAAATAATTCTTATTTTTTTACTTTTTTTATAAAAATTATAATCGTTACGCTCCCTGTTTATAGTAGGTAACTCACACAATTTCTGGTATTTTTTTTTCTGGTATAATAGTTTGGTCTAATAATACAATCCATTCATTGGAAAATTGTCTCATAAGAAAGATTGTATTAAATTAGAGCTACATACATAAATAATTGTAATGTGAACGAAGTGTTAAAACCGTCTGAAATCTTGAATCACAAATAACTTATATAAGTTGAAAATAAATCAAAAACGGTAAGCGTGTCCTCTGTGTATGATACAGCTCCTTTATTTAATAGAATTGAAAACAAAAATTTAATTTAAATATCTTTTGAACGGAGAGGTGTGTTTTGAAACGGGATATATATGTGCAATTTACGCTAGAATACGTTTGGTTTTTTATTTATACCTTACTGCATTATGAACCTACGATTTTCGCCATGAAATTCGGTCAAAATTTCTCTCCGGAATGGCTCCAGCTACAGCTCTAGCTCCGCTCCGCTTCGTTCCGTTCTGTTCTGTCGCCTCGCTCACAGCTTGCTCATAAATTTAATTAACGATAATATACACGCTTGCTAACGGCAAATGTTTTTCGGTCAGAGGACACGCAAGGCACTTGGTCGATGGTTGGGGGTGGGGGGAAGGGGGAGGCTACTGGGGCCACTGCACAACCAAAACCTGGCCCAAGTCCGTCAACCTGCTTGAGTGACATGCAGAAAAGCAAAAAAAAAGTATCAAGGGAAAAACCCAGAGGAAATGAAGGGAGCGAAGAAACACGTAAAATAGAAAAGCCTCTGACTATGGTATACCCTCTATTCAGAGAAGAAATAACGAATGTCGCTTTACATGGAAAGATGTGGATTGTGCATTGAGGCCAGGCCAGCTGGTCATAGCCATAAACTCTTCGAGTAGCCGGGTATCAGAGCCATGGCATGCTTTTAAGCGCGAGCCACTCGTCGAGTGGGTTGAGTCTCTTCGCTCTGGGTCTGTGGGTCTCTGGGTCTCCGGGTGTCTCCAGGTGTCTCCAGGTCTCTCTGTGTGCATCACTTGTCCAGCTAAACTTTTACCCCCAGCACACAGTAGCTGCCATTTCAGTCAACACGCTAAACTGACTTGAGTGCGTGAACGAACGAACCAACGAAAGAAAGAAAGCAAGAAGGAGAGTGAGTGAAAGAGGGCGTCGGCCAGACAGGAGACAGGCGGACACGCAGACAGCGAGACAGACACTTTACACCGGCTGCTGTCATCGCCTCCAGCACCACAGCACAGCATTGCCACCATCCCCATCCCCCATGCTCATCATCAACATCTCTTCTGGTCTCCTTAAGCGACAGCAGCTAATTAAAATAGTATGCAAGCAGGCGTCAGCTTAAGTGCAGTTTGGTGAGTGAAAATGTTTTCGTTTTCTAGCCTAAAGGCCACTAATGCCACAAGTTAAACGTCAAACGGGCAACAAAAAGTGCGAGCGTTCTAAACGATTCATCCGATGGACCAAGAAGTTCAAGTGCGATTTAAAAAGGATAAAGAGAGAAATTATGAACATACTCTATTGGGTTTTGGGGTCATTGTACAGTGATGTGTACTTGCAGCACACGGCAATGAAGTTAATGTAAGTTAAATCAGGCCAAGAGACCATTATCCACCACCTGCTCAAGAGCCATGTCAACTTCAGTAGTGCTTAACTCATAATTGAATATACGTATGTACCTTGTCTGCTCCGATATGGACCTTGGCAATTTCCCACTGATTTATTGACGATTAACATTGCTTTTCTTTAATGCATATGATTTTAAAGCTTGTACTCCATTTGCATGTACTCCTTGGATCCTGGCCATTTAATCGGCCATTTTAAGCTTGGCCTTCTCCGGCCAACTACATTAGCATTCCGCATTCTGCGTTTTCATTCTGCTCTGGAGAATCGGTACTGCACTGCAGTATCGCACACTTTGCCTGCCGCACGCGCCACTCCGCTCTGCACACTGCATATTTTCATAAATTTATTTAAGTGTTGGCAATTTTCGACTCGCAGCCATGGAGCAGTGCAGTGCAGTGCAGTGCAGTGCAGTGCAGTGCAGTGCAGTGCAGTGGTTTCGGGGGTGGCTGGCGGGTAATACATTAGGAGGAGGACCCACTAGGAACAATAAATTTGTCGTAGCTAAGCTAAGTTGCATGTTCCTTGCAGCAGTCCTGTTGCGACGCAACTAAAAACGCAGTGCAGGAGGAATAAGATGGCAGAAAGAAGCTGACTTTGTGGCACATGCAACAAACAACCGCCAAATAAAATGGTATCTTCGGGTAGCAAATACTGGAATACCCTTTTCAATGCATACTTATGGAAACATTTTTGATAAATTACACAATTATTTGTCAATGAAGATCTGTAGATGGGGTAAGCAAATCCTAGACCAAGTCTTCTGCAAGGCCATGCAATAGTATCCTACATATAGTACAAAATGCAGGCTGAAGTCGAGTTCGAGGAAACTTTTGGAAGCGTAATCTGCATCCAATTTTGGTTTAAATTAAACTTAATTAGAATTCTCGTCAAGACATGCCCCTTGAGTGGCTCCCTTCCTGCTCTGACACGATTTTCATTTTGCACTTCTTGCACTTCCCGCTACGGAGAAGCCAAGGTGTAAAATGCAATATTAAGTTTGCATTCGTTTGATAAATACGAAATAATGCAATAAATTAAAATGAAATGCAAAAAAAAAAATATGATCACGTTAGAAATTATTGAAGGTGATTATAGTACGGTGATTCAATGAAAATATCGTGAAAGGAGAAGGAGGAAAACAGTTTAAACACATTTTCAGATTAAACTAATGAAGAAAGCTTTTATTTTGGTAAAATACGTATGTATGTCGGATCTCAATATTATTCTCAGTGTTATCTTCCATGTATTCTTTTCGATTTACCAATGCCTTTTGTCCACTTCCTGCCCCATTGCTGTGGATGTGGTTGTGAGAGAGTGCGTAGAGAGGGAGATTCGCTCAGAGCAGATCAAAAGGGACAGGACAAAGAGAGCGCGCGTTGAGCATGTTAATGGTAATTGCTTCGCAGACAATAATTGTCTTAGAGCGATGGTTCTGCAATGCTGAGAGAGCTGTTGCGTTTGAGCATCTGCCCACACTATTATGACGCTGAGTAATTCGCTGCTGTTCGAGTCACAATGGAAACAAATCAAAATTCAACTGAAAACCCGAATATACATCCATAAGAATTAACCCAAAATTAAAAATGTATCCCCTAAACGATCGATATGCAAGCTTATCCAAAAGGCTTGAGATTGAGAACTCTCCAAAATTTCGTGGGATTATAACACTTGTAGGTGAAGACACCCACACCGTTGGCATAGCAAAAAGATAACGATTACGAACACTGTGTGCTTCTCAGCGCACAATTTCCGAAAAACTTTTCCCACTTTTAGGGGCTCCCGCCTGCTCTTAAGCGCGTGGCTCCTTGGGGTTCTTGGGAGGTTTCGGTTGGTGTTGGGGAGAGCCATCGAAAAAGTTGTACGCATTTAAATGGCATTTACGTTGGCTATTAATCATGAACTCCAAGACTGCATATGAAATGGGCGTAACAGAAAGGCCCAACCAATCCACTTTGCCATTTGGTATGAGAGTTTCCCTGACAAATTATACAAAAACATGCACAAATTTGTACCTATTTATTTTATGAGTATATTTATTTTGCAAAGGGTATTAACGAAAGTCTCAGACAGTTCTATGAAAGATGGACACATAAGAACAAAAATTGTTGACCGCAAGCCGCTTTAAATGTCTCCTTGCCCTAGTTTATGTGCCTCCCCACAAAGCAGTAAAACCAAAAGAAAATTCTCTTTTGATTGCCGACAGCTTAGAGATTTTAAATTGGTTTCTTTTGCTGATACCCAGTACAACAATTGGGGTATTATGGAACTTAAGTTTTACTTGGGATGGAAGATTGTAGGTTCATAACCGATTCACATGGGTTTCTTTAAGAGATTGTCTGAGAATCTGAAATGAAAACGAGCTGAGAAAATATTGTTAATGGCAAAGATGTTATATTCTCTCGGATAGATTGATGGCAATACATAGAAAAACCATTGAACTAATAGCGATACAATGGGTATCGAAAGCTTCCATCTATTTTTTGTGTTCTTCACCACAAAATGCACCTTAAGCGGTTGAATAAAAGTGTATCATATACAATTTCAATCATTTTTTGTATTTTCATTTTTTTAAGCCGCTTCCAGTTCCACTTGAGATCTCTCTGCTCGAGAAAATGATGAAGAGCAAAAAATGTATTTGCTCGAAATCTGTTTTCCTCTGCTTTTCACACGCACACACTTATCGTCGCGACGCCTGAATGGAAAACGAGGTGAAAAACCGGGCAGGCGGAAAACAAGTGCAGAGAGAGAGATGGGGCGAGGTGGGTGGGTTAGAAGCAAATAGCGACAACATTTTTGCATAAGCCAAGAAAATTAAATAAAATTTATTAAATTTCGCATTTAACAACAAGAATTTTGGTCGTTTCGGTCGTTTCGTATGTGGAATCCTGCCGTCTCATATATTGTAGGCCCAGGCCCGACCACTCTGGCACGGGGTGGAGGGGGGGTTTGTTTGGTGTAGCCATGGCGTTGCCCGGCCAACGCAACTGGAAAAAAGCAAATTCAATTAAGACCGTACCTGCCACACCCACACACACACACACACACACACGCACACACACACACCAACTCACACCCACAAAGGAACCCCCAAAGAGAGGGAAGGGGAAAAAAGAAATTTGCCACGCGCGCAACGTTGCGTATGAGTGATGCGATCCGATGGTGAAACAACGGGGCAGACAGGCAGCGAGTGGCGTTAGCGGGCGATGCGGATGATGCGGATGAGGGGGCAGGCACTTCTGGCGACCCTTTGAAGCTGTCTTTCCGCGTGCTTGTTGGTGTATGACAAAATGTATGCGAAATTAAAAATCACATTAACTGCTGGAAGGGAAGAGTTAGGGCACAACGACATTAAGCTCCCCTCAAAGACGCATGGGTGAGGCGTGCTGCATGAATTTAAAGGTGGACCAACACCATAGCATCTACCCCTATACTATCTACCCTCGTTTTCTGGGGGAAATTGTTGGCATCGGTGATCAGAAGTAGCTCGTGCCGCCATTTGTTCACGCAAAAAACGCCGCAACGTGTTCCAGCGAATTCATATTTTTGTCTATGGAAGCAACAGACTGAATGAGACGCTTAGCTGGAAAAATAATATCGTTTAATCATAGAGAAATTCAAAGGAAATCTCTCCTAATTCATAGTGATATTACATATTCAGGATTCAGAAATTGGGAAACTTTGTTACGAAATTACAGTAAATACGAAAATTGAGAAGATATTCAGATATTCGGAAGAATCGCCAGCAGCTAGCCGTGACATTTGCTTCACATTTGTCCCTGAGCCTATCCACAGACGTACATGAAACATGAGTCAGAAAATATTTGTTCTGTGCTCGCTCGTAAATTCTAAGAATTTGCCACAGATTGAGGTAAACTGGGAGACCTGCCCTCGCAGCGGCACCTGCCTGTGCCTTTCTGCCTGTCTACTAGTCACGCGGCGCGACCACGCCATCGCCATTGCCATCCTCGGCCACAGGCACCGGCACCGGCACCGGCACTGGCACATCCCCATTCAGGGTGTCCTGTTCCCACAGCTGCCCTGGTTGTCCTGGTCGCTCCTGTTGCTGTTTCACCCCTGGATCTGTTCATCTTCAGTGGCACCGTCTCGTGCACTTAATTTAATGACCAAAGTTCGCCGCACTGGGCGTTGCCCAAGAAGGAGGATGAATGTCCTGCCACTGCCACTGCCACTGCCCCAGCTCCTGCTGCTGCTGCTGCTTCAGTTAGAGCGCTGGCTCCTGGAGGATGCTCTCCTTGGACGCGCTTTACATAAGCAGCGCCATGTTTATTTACATTTGTGCAAATTGTTATTTAATTAAATTTTAATACGCTTCATTAAAACTTCTGTCTACGCTCGTCCTCCGACGCGTCGTTGGCTTCTTCGTTTTTTCTTTCTCCATTCGTTTTTTCTTTCTCCATTCGTTTGTATACCCTTCGGGCGGGACACTTCGCTTTCTTCTGGATTTTTGGCACTCAGAAGAAAATCATTAACCAAGCATCAAGACCAGGGACAGACTCTTGAAAGACTCTTGGGGATAATAGAGAATCAGAGCCTTATGTAAAATTGGCACTGCCAAAAGCGATCCCAGGAAATAAAATATCTTTTAGGTTTCTTTATGTCTTGCCCTTCTTTTTATTGCATATAAATATCTCTAATCCAGAAGATAACATATGTATGTACTTCTGATCTCATACAATGGCTGCTTTAGAAGTGTGAACTCTGAAAGGGTATTTGCCGCTTGCTTTTTATTCTTGGCCAAGGCTTTCGCCGTGCTGGCCCCACGGATTTAGCCATTTTATTATGCAATGATAATCAGAAATCAATTTATTGTGCACACACACAGCCTTAAAGAAAGAGAGAGAGGGAGAGAGAGAGAGAGAGAAATGGACCTAGAGAAATGGTCAGAAAATGAATCGGTGGAGCGGGACACGAATCAAGTCAATAAAATTCAATTTGCTGCTCATCAGAGAGAGGGCGAGCGAGAGAGAGAGTGAAGTGGGCGCTAATGTGCCGCTCCAGCAGGACAATGGCAGGGAAAGTCCTGAACCAACAGAAAGTCGTTTGTGCGTTTAAGTAAATACAAGCACATTAGGCTACAATCAACAACAACATCCACATCCACATCCAGCAGAGGCAGAATAGAAAAGGAGTAGGGGTAGCAGTGGAGGAGGCGCAAAGTACTATCTCTAGCATTTCTATATGCCTCGTTTTTCGTCTCTATTTTCCTTGTTGTGTGTGTGTGTGTGTAAAAGCTACTTAGACTGGCAGCAAACGGCAAACGGCATATGCATATGGTAGAAGTTAAGGACTCTGAAGTGCCCTACACTGGGCTGTACCCAAAAATAACAATGAGTTGTTTCAGTAGAAGACATTTCGAAACATTGTGTCCGTTTGCTTATGGGAAATTTGTTACATGTCGTCGATCACATTCCCCATAGAACTTAAATTCAAAGAGCAGCTAACAAAATGAGCTGCGAAGATGGAAGCGCAGACAGACACACACAAACACACACACACACACACATACACACACGAATACAGATTCAGCAAAGCCTCTTTTGTCGCCATCAAAACGAATGGGAAGGACGAGACTAAATAAGTTACGGGGAAAGAACAGCAAGAGAGAAAAGAGGCAACAAAATGGCTTTATTAATTCTTTCAGTGTTGCCAGCCCAACAGACTTTTTGGGGGAAATCCGGAGCTCAGTTTCCTCTTAATGTGTGTCCGTTTCGCTTTTTTATACCCAGGGGTATATTATTTTCGTGATAGTGTATGCAACAGGCAGAGGAAGTGTTTATATATTACTGATTAAAATCAGCAGTACTGTGTTATAGAAATTCCCTGTTCTTTTCTGCATTAGAGGGAAACGAGGAGCTTTGATGTCTACAATTTTAAGTAAATGGCATGGAATTAATATATGAATATAAATGCAGAAAATTAGTGTTATTGTAGGAGGAAGCTCGTTGGATTGATTCCGATTAGTGGGTATCTGATAGGCGAAAGGACCTCTTGGGATCCATTCTGTTTTCTTGAGAAGTAACCGAAACCAAAATGTCAAATTATGCTGGATAATTTACTAAGCGGATTAACCCAAGCGGTGGCTAAGCTGTAATGGAGATATGATAGGGAAAGGGACGTCAAGGAAGCGGATGAACAGATGCAAGGGAGAGGGAGAGTGAAAGGAAGACAGTAAAGGAGGGAAAGCTATGGGGCGGAGCAAGAGGGGAAAGCGACCAATGGTATAATTATTTCAAGGCTGGAAGCAATGGAAACAAACCCTGGAGAACACGTACCAAAAGGGTAAGCAGGTAATACAATACTGCCGACAGGGACAACACATAGCTTGCTCTATAAGCAGACCACACATAACCCCCCCTCTCTAGACTCTTTCCGCTGCACTTTTAACGACTTAATGTTCCATTTTTAGTTCATCTTACCAATTAAAAATTGTACAACGAAAAAAAAACCCATTTTCGCAGCGAAAACGCAGCGAAAAAAACGTGCCAATTTCCATTTGCAATTCCCTTGTCCTTGCTCCACGGACCCTGTCGAAAAACTCCCCCCACCAGCCGCTGGCAGCGAAACTGGAACCTGAATACCACGTCCAGGGCCATTGACAAAGTGCAGTCAGAATAAGCGACGGGACGGGCATTAAGCGTCCCTTCCCCTCCCCTCTCATCAGTCTCCTCTCTCGCTAACAGCTACATATATCCTTACACATATCCTCCAACCATTGAGGGTATTTAACAGTCAGTTAACCTCTGAACCTTTAAATTCTGGCTACAACGAAGCCAATGGACGAGGGCTCCAGTCGTCGTTGTCGTTGTCGTCGTCCTGGCCTTATGCTGAAAAACTTTCACGTCACTGAGCATCCATACGGCATAGAGGGAGGTGGTGGAGGGGATAGATTATTGTCTAGATTTAACGAATTATGAAAAGGCAATTCCAATGAAATATTCATGGCAACACTTTCGCTATCAATCGTCCGTCTATGCCCAGACAGATTTGGTGTCGATGTGGCCCTGGACTGCCGCATATATGTACAACATATGTACATATGTATATCCATAATCATTGAAATGTGAGATGCATATGTACATATGTATGTACATTAAACAAAGGATAACTAATTGGTTGAATGTTAATTGCTTCTTGGATAGATCGAAAAGGAATACATACGAGTATGTACAACGATTTTGTTGGCATTCCAACAGCTCTATAAGATTCTGACTTTAATATGCAGCCTATTAATATGCGTGATTTTCAGGTCGTCGCTCACAAAATCCCATCATAGATTTCCTACTTTCCACTCCACCCCTCAATCCCATGAAAGCCGTATCCCTCCCACCACACACAAGCAGATATACATACATACATACATACATATGCATATATGTAGGCTGGAAGGTGTATCCCTATGAAAAGGGCTCAAAGCAACCACAGAACTGCGAAAAAAAAACCTAAGCCTAAAGCTGATGCTGAAGCTGAAGCCTCATCCTCAAACCCTTTCTGTGGTTTTTGGTGTCTGGCGTCAGGACGACGCCACATAGCAGCTGTGGAGCTGTGGGGATGGGAGGGTAAAAGTTATTATATCCTCATATTAATAAACATAATCAAGAAATTATATACGTCGACCCGCCCGACGATGATGGGAAATGATGACGACGACGATAACTATGACGAGGGCTGGCAGCCAGCCAATCGACCTTTCTCCCAGCACCCAGCAGGGGAATCCCCATTGTGTCCTCTGGCACAGCAAGGAATATCCGTATTTTTCATATAATACTTTGGGCATATTAAATTCATTTAAAGATTTCCAACTTTTGGCCCCGCTTTCGACGTTCATTTTGCAGTGGAAAGTAAATAACAAAAGTAAAAATCCAACAAACAGCCAGAAAAAGGACCAACGACGAAGGACAAGCCCCGAGACGCAGACGAAGACGAAGACGGAGACGAAGAATTTCTTTAAATGAGTAATAAATGCGGCTGCAAAGTACTCCACTGGGGTGGTTGGGAGGGCGGATACGGAGAGTGTGCGTAGGAGGCCACTCATATTTCCCGGAAAAAACCTCACCATGAAATTTGTTTAGGTTCATTTCGCGTCCGGCTGCTAGTAAAAAATGCTCGCATTTAAGGGGAAGCCAAACGCGAGAAAAGAAAACAAAACGAAAGCGTAATTGTCTTCTTTTTGGTGGGCGTGTTTGCATTTTAAAGTAATTTCTCAATTTCCGCCCAATTTCCAGGCGTAACTTTTAGTGGGACTGCGCCGCATCCTGGCGCCTGCCATTGTGCGATAATTGAATGCATAAACAAATTTGTTGCCCCATTTGGTCAGTCATCGCCTCAAATGCTTGCCCAGACACGTAGGTCACATGGAAATGGGATTGAAACTGCCTACAAGATCGAGTTGGGGGTGGGTTTCAAGGAAGCTCCTCTCATCGGAAGGCTTCAATCAAGAAACAAATGCATGAACACCCTTAACCGAAATTGCTGAAATAAATGGAATATCAATCGAACGAGTCCACGCAGGGGTGTGGGGGCCAATCTGCCCGACATGCGTGCATTTCCGTCACTAATCAGTCAAAGTCAAATACGATGGCCAAGGCCGATAGAACACATATCCCAAAAAGGATTCACATTCCAAGAAAACAACAATTGGGCAATGCCCTCCATCGACAGAGGCCAAATGCCACCTGGCGGTGTTTGCTTTGTGTCCTTTTCCAGGTGCGATTGCTTTCCCATTCACTTTCACGCTTGGCTCAGCTCTACAATAAGAACAAGCAAAACCGGCAGAAGAATAACCCAAATAAAATACAAATAAAAATAAGCATTTTTCGATATCCCGACTGTAAAATACACTCTAATCTGTCCACGTGGATAGAATCTTGTGTGGAAGAATTTTTAAATGTTTCGTTAGATAAGATATAGGTATTTCTATCGACTGTATGGGCCATTAAAAATCGATTTAAAACCAATTTAAAAACAGCGTTTGGATGACCTTTGCGCACTTTCAATAATTTTCACACGCCATCCATGTACATAATGATTTTTGAAGATGAGAATACTCAAGGAGCAATGACAGGCATCATTGCTCCTTGAGTATTCTCCTTTCTCTGTCATTGTGAGATTAACAGTGACTTTCAACAATTGTACATATGCCTATGAGTATTATTCTTTACTTTTGCTGTAACATACTTTTCCAAAAACACAATGTACTCTTCAAGGCACATGTAAACTTTCGCGTGGGATCTGGTGGCGGAGTTCAATCGGTGACTGGCACCCGGAGAACACTTTCGGAGCAATAAAATGAGCAATTTTTACGATTAATGGTGAAATAAAATATCGCTTTTGCCCCGCCACGACCTACTCCGCTCTACTGCTGCTCTCTGCTCACCTACACCCAATTCCAACCTCCTTCCTTGTGGTTATATGATAGGCCCAAGGACAAGGACGGAGGGGGCGTGCAAATATGTACGTATGTGTGTATGCTGAAAAGAGCGAAACCCGAAACCAAAGCAAACAAAATCGCAACTGGGATTGGCAACTCTCACTCTGCTCTCTCTTTGCCCCGCTCTGTCTGTGGCTCATAAAAGTGCCAAATAAAATGTAGAATTAATCAACTGGCCGACCTCTCGCCGCCTGAACATCAACCCACTCTCATGGCAACCCAGATTGAAGGATTTACGATGTCCCGACCCTGACCTCATTGATGGTCCACTTCATTTCAAAGACTTTATGTCCGCTGGAGCCAAGATCTGCACACAAAGTTGTAGGGGTGTATACTTACCACAGCTTTATATGTACGTCATTTTAATCAGTTAAGCCACAATGAAATTGATCCGCATGGAAAACTATAGGTTGAATTGTCCAACGAAAACACGCGAATGAAAATCGACCTCAAGGCTACACTAGGAGTGCAGAAATCCATCACAATTTCTATAAATTACATCCAACTTACATCCGTTTCATGCATCCCCATATTAACCGTATAAATGTGACAGAAGCTTTGGGCGAATAGGGTCATAATGACGTAAGACTTGGCAATAAGTACGTGTGGGAACAAATAATTCCTCAGTCACAACTGACTGGGGCTTATTGAAGGAAATGCAATCCAAAATGTCGGAAAATAAGATAAACTGTAGGAGCAACAAAAGGTTTTATTTATTCGCCGTTTTTAAGAATTGAGGTCAATGAGGTTAATCTCTGTCCCGTAAAGCTGGACAGCCGGAGGGAGCAGAAGAAGAATCGCGTGAAAAAGAGGCAAGTTAATGCCCAGTATGCCGCGAGATCTTCAAGGAACCCCCGGGGTCCTTCGAAATTGTAGCCACGTGTTTTGCGGTAGATGCATCAGGCGGTCTTTCTGCTACAGCAAGCTATGACTCCTTTGGCAACAGGAAAGCAAATGGGGAAAACCATACTAAAAATTGAATTAGACACGCAAATATCCCATTATTATTAATAAATAATAAAATAATACATCAACAATTACAATTATTTTTATTCAGATTGATAGACCCGAGTACATAATTTGTACACATATTAGGTACATGTAAGATAACAATTTTTCCATTGGGTTTGGTTACGTTTTAAACGCACAAATTTACGGCAAAAACATGCCAAGGTCTGCCAGGAACTGTAGGCCTTCGTGGCCATTACTTGGCGTATTTCCATCCAAGTCTAGGTGTTCGATCATTTTCCTTGAAGGTGCGGAATCATTTGTCTTATGACATCAATCAATATCACAACAAAAACATCTGGGGGCAACATTGGAGCTGCATGTTCGCGGCTCTCCTCTTGGCTTGTGTGTGTGGCTTGTTTGTGTGCGTGTTCCTGCTGCCGACTGCTTTCTATGTATTCGCATTCATTTTATTGAGATAATTTATGATTCCGTGTGCCCATCATAAAAACAGAATCACAAATTCGATAAAAATTCATAAATTATTTGTTGATGCGTACTGAATTAGGCATTGCCACGCCCAGCAAATTCACACATGTCACAACCAGTATCCTCCTTGGCGCACCCGCTCCTTCCCACTCCACTCCACACCACCCCACTCTACACAGATTTTGTATCAAAAGTGAGGAAAAAAAACCAACTTTTCTATGATATCAAATGTATGCACAAAGAAAAACAAATATAGAGGGGAATGTGGAAGTTGGAAACTTTTGCGCTGTCAATATAATTGAAAAAATTTCACAGCCCCGCCCACACACAGGGAGGAGTGGAGAGTGGAGAGTGGAGGAAATATGTCAAGTGCAGACCATAAAAAACAAGGACCGAATGCCTATTTGTTATTTATTGTGATTTGTTTACATTTTGTTATTGTTTCTTTTCTCTCTCACTCTCATCTACATCTCTATCTTTCCCTGGCCAAGGAATGTCCTGAGCCTGAGCCTGAGCAATGGTCTTGGTCCTGTGCCCAGGAAGTGCCTTCCGACTTTGTGTTTGCATATTTTTACTGGAATCCTTGTGGCGGCGCGACGGCCCCTCCGTTCCTCTCGGCCTTTATTGAGTGGCAGCATTTTAATATGTGGGGCAGCATACATTTGCTGTCACTGTATGAGTGGAACAGTGTGTGGGCAAGCGAATGCAAAGTGGAAGAGCTCGGAATAATCATCCATCCATTTTCCACGGCAATATTTTTCCATTCCAGGAGGGAATCAAGGATTCTAATATCTGAGAGAAGAGTCTAAAGAACGATCCGAATATCGAATGTTATGTATCCTACAAATGGGCCCACACACTCCAGCCTTACGTTTTAATCGCAGAAGATAATAAAAACGGTCTAAAGTATCTGCATATTTCCGAGGCTCAGTAAGTACCGATTCTGATCTCTTTTCTGCAGTTGCACCACCACAGCCGGCAGTAAGGACCACAACCAAACAACAAAATGGCCAACCCGAGCCGTTTATCAATTTTCAATGCCACCAAATGTGGGCGGCACCATCAGTGTCTGGCTCCTGGCCTCTTTTCCCGGAGACAAATTGACGCGTGTGTGGAGGCATGCCTAAAACCAAATAGATATTGGATTCATGCACAATAAAATGCAACATTTGCGTAAGCCATCTGTCGTGCCATATTTTGTGAGTTTTAACACAATAAAACTGGAATATATCCTTCGAATCGCACCTGAATTTTGTCTTCTATTTTATTTTGTATTTTGTGGGCTGGAACATTGGCTGTTATTTTGAGGCCCGCACACAAAATGAAGTTAAATATTTGAAGTTCATAAGCCGCACAAATCCCTCTCAAAATTAATTAAAACAAAAAACAAAACGAAAAAAACAAAAAAAACAAAAAAAAACTGTAAGATAAAGTTGGGAAAACATTAGAAAATGTCGTGTTGTTTTTGCTGCTGCCGTTATCATGTGATTGACTTGACGAAGGACAACGAGAACGACGAGCTAAATGGCAGAAGCGGGGGCTTATGCCTCGCATTAATTAACTTAATACACGACAAAATAAAAATGAGACTCTGAAAAAACAACGGAGAAGTTGAGAGGAGGCAGAGCAGAGTACGAGCCGAATGGAATAAATATGCGCATTAAACAAGGCGGAATTATGTTTCGAATTGCGTGTGGAGCAGTGGGAAAGACTGATGAGTCAGGGCCGAAATGAAGACATTAACATAAAGACAAACACTCCAGCCAGCATATGGGGACACAGTGTAAGGGAAACGACAGGCAATCCCAGCTAATGGAAATGTGCTAACAAAAATGTCTGGAAACCCACTGTATCTCTACCAAAAGATTTCTTATTTTTTTTTTAAATTATCTCAATTTAACTAGCTCTTTTTAGTGGTAGGAATTTTTAGTTTTCACTAAATCTGAAAAGTTTCGATGGTAACATCGATGCCAGCGGTGTTTTGGGACTTCAGACGTCGATGCTTTCTCTCAAGCCCATCTTCTTCTACTGCCTGTCCAAGAGGCAGCATTGTTGCCATTACACAGGGACACGAGCATTTGCCTTTAATTTTCATTGGTTGAAAACAGAGAAAGATAAACAAAGATAATTATTTTCTTCAAATTCCAGTCATCCTGGCGTTGCCGCCCGAATTCTGTATGGAGATAAACACCATTTCGGGAAATGGGAACGGGGGAAAATTTATACATAAATTATTTAACCACCGAAATGTACAGCTTTTGCACCAATCCTTTGCCTGTTTCTAATTATCCTCTTCACTCTTAAATCTCTTGAGCAATTACCACAAACAAATCGTGAAGAAAAAGCAGTTAAAACTTTCCACATTCAAAACTATACAAATTTGTTTTCTTTTTTAGGGTTAGAAAAGATATTTTCAAATCTGTGGAATCAAATTCCAAAAGGACTCAAGAGAACGAATATACAAAATATCCTAGTAGGATTATATTGGAAGATAACTGACTAAGCTTCCATCTAAGGTACCATTAACGAGAGGAAGACATATTGTGTCATTTATAGTTTTAATTGTTTAATTATTCGAAAAGTCAGTGTTCCAGATCCTTAAATACCGTTCGTTTTTACGCATAAAATCCTAGTTGAAATTTCCCTAATCTGTAGTCAGGATTGATTCCCAAAACTTGACAGCCCTGAATTAATCTGTTTATTGAGCCAAGACCAGTTGAGTCCGTCTCAGATCCAAGGGTTGGGATAGGGTACAGGATGAATCGGGCAACCGGGCAACCGACTTGGCCCCCAAGAACCCTTTCGAACGTGTGGCCGAAAAGAGATTCAGGAAATCTCCATATACATATATAAAGGGATATTTAAGCACACAAGCCCTTTCCCGTTTCCGTTGCCGTTCCCGTTACTACCCGTACATTGACAGGGGCATAATTTATTGCTTCGTTTAATTTTTGACATTCGGAGCGGGGGTGGCGGGCCACACTTCGTATGCTTGATGTGACCAAACATCCTCCCAACTGTTGACTGGATTCCTCTCTGATGCTGTTGTGGGCGTTGGCCAAATAAATTGTTGTTGTCCAGTCCCGCCAGCAGCCTCCGCCCACCGAATGGCCTCTGGGGCCAGCTGTAAGCTGTTAGCTGTAAACATTTTAAACTTTTGCTTTTTATACTCGCAAAAAGTGAGAATGTATATGAAACTGGCATAAAGAAACGGAATATGGTAGGGCCAAACCAAGTTTTGGCAACTTTATGAAAATTTCATCAAACAGAGACACAGGGGAAACGGAAGCTCTGCGGAAAGCCAACGGAAGAGGAGTGGCAAGGAAAGCTGGCAGGAAAGTGTCACTTATTTCCAGAACGGGTTCATTAGGGCTTTATGGTCTGCAAGAGAGAGAGAGAAATAGAGAGAGCAAGAGCAAAACTTTATTCAATTTAAATGTTCACAATTTACACACAAAAAAGCAGAGATGGATGGCGACGGGGTGAGAGAGGAAGCCATAAATGTTTGCCAGCCTCCTCCAGTAGGTGTCTATATCCATATATCATTGTCCGTCTCCTTCTCTCTCTCTCTCTATCTGGCCATCTTTCTTTTTCTGACTCCCCCCCCCCCCCTTTCTCTTTCTCTCTCTCTCTCTCTCTCTGTTTCTTTGTGTATATGTTTATCTCTTACTTAGGCTTACAGTGGGCGGGGGCTGGGTCTAAAAAAAAAAGCAAATTGATGGGAACGGGGGCACGAGGAAGAAGAAGTTACGTGTGGCAGCAACATCGGCTGGAGGCGGGGCAGGTGGGGGCTCTTGCCGGGGGGTAATCGTACGTGAGCACAGTGGGTGAAACGGATCGAAAACCAGCCCAAAAAAATGGTCATAGATATGAATTATATATAATAAAATGCTTCGAGCATTCTTTGAAGGAAAAAAAATTATATATAATTAATTCATTAAATTTATTTAATTAACTATTTAATTTAAAAGAATTGTTTAGGAATTCCAAAGTTAAAATAACGTAAAAAGCAACATATTCTTAATGTATGTATCTTCGTGTATAGTCAATGTATGGACACAAATCAAAAATCATTTGAAAGGGCTTAAAATTCTCTTTTTACTCAATTACTTATATGGATATTGGCGCTGCCGATGCCGCGTAATTTTTACGAAAATGCGCACTCACCAAAACGAGGGTTTTTAATGTTTTAAACGGTTTTAGGTTCCACTTTCAGCTTTCACTTTTGCCATTTCAACCGAAATGGAATAATTAATAGCATTTTTTATGGTATATGGTCGGTATTTATTATTAGAAAATCCAATTAGTGGTATACAAAATTAATATATGTTAATCAATTTGATTTTTGATTTAATATTTCCATTGGACAGTGACCCATTAATTAATTAATAATAGATATATTTAAGAAATCAATTTATCAATTTATGATTAATTTATCGATACAAGATAAAGAAGAAAAAAAGAAATGATCCGGAAATTATTATGTTCTACTTTGCACTGGGGGTACTTACCATCCCCTCTGCTGGCCAGAGAAATCTCTGTGATGGTTAGGTTTTACCTTAAAAAAAATATATTAAAAGAGCACCTAACTGATTAAGTAATTTGCAGATTAATGCTTGATCTATAGAAATATAGAATACGAAATTACCGCAATCAGAGCGTGTAACAATTGATCCATTGACTGAATTTATCGAATGTCAATAGATTTAGGTCGTCCAAAGAATCCAATCGAAGCAGTGGCCATTTATCTTTTCATCAAATGGAATCCCTTCCACTGGCAACAGTCCACAGCGGCAGCGATCGATAGCGCTTGATTAATCGATAGCTGTGAATCTTCTCCAGGGAAGTCCCCGCCCCGTGGATGGGGGGTCAGCCACTTGTTGGCTTCTGCAATTTCCCATTGTGCAAGGACGAGAACGACAACGAATGCTATTTGTCACAAATCGACAGGGACATTTCTCTCCCTATACACCGCTTCCGGAGATAGTATAACGTGAGTGGGTCGTGGCACGAGGAGTGCAGACAGATATCAGTCAAATGCCGGGGCCACATTGACACGTATAATACATTAGCATCGGTTATTGTCTTAGAGGAAGTGAGAGGCGAGGGTGACGATGACGGTGACGGCGACGGCGACGGCGAAGGCGACTGTATCGAGTATCGACGCAATCAGCCTTGAAGCCGGCTTTCGCGGTGAAAATCCTGGCGTCTGATAAAGCTGGCAACGCCTCGTTTACCGTTACCGTTGCCGTTGCCGTTGCCGTTTGCTTTTTCGGTGCCAGTATCCTCCATCAACATACATTGTCTCCTAGGATGGGTTGGTGGGTTTTCCTGCAAACATTTAGCCAGCACGTTTAGCGCCTCAACGCGTCTCAATATCCCCACAGCCTTTGCCTTTGCCCCATTTGATTTGTATCCCCAGCGCTTGAGTCCGGATCGAGTGCGGGAGTGTGGGAGTGTGTGTGCTTAGGTGTGCTACATACATAAATGGTTATAGATACATCCACACGTGTTCGAGTCTATGTGCACACATGAGTATGTATATCTATCCATGTTTGTACATAGGTAACTCGGCAAACAAATACAAATAGAAAAGTGAAAAGTAAACAGGAAATACGGAATAGGCAGAGCCCTGGCCGAAGCTGCAAATACCCTTAAAGATTTACATATTTTTTTAGATGATATCTTTATTAATATGACTGCTCTGACAAATGGACGGTATGGATGGTATGGATGGTATCTTGATCTGTCTTCGGTTCATGCGACATTCGTCAATGCAGAATAAGAATACCCTCAATGTGGGTAAGGATATTAAACCACTGGAAAAGTTGCCTTCTGTTCGAGCCTCAATCTATTTAGTTACTCCTCCAAAAGCCTTTTTTCACCCGAGTGCAAAAACCAAAATCCAAAAAAAGAAAAAACACTGGCGCATGTATCATTGAAGACCTCCCGCCATACTCATACCATGACCTTTCCGCTTTTGCACACATGCACACAAACACACACACAAACACACACACACACACACACTTTGTCAATTGTCAATGGCAAAACGATGGATTCTTGGGGGTCCACTCCATGACGAAAGCAGGAAGCAAATTTGAAAGGAAAGCAGGCAAGCAAGCAAAAGAAATCTATTTAAATGTTTAGCCGGCAGGCTCTTGGACTCAATTGAATGAAGAAGGCGCATAAAAAATACAAAAAACTTCTCAACCGCTTGGATCAAAGTTTAATCGTCCCAGCCGAAGAGGACTGTTGGCCTGTTAGGCGGTTAGATGCTGCTAGCGGATGGCAGGAATGGAAACCGAAGAAACCAAAGCAAATCAAATCGAATACTCGTAGAACCAAAGCAAATGAAATTGAGTGAACAAGCGAAGTGTGACGCTCTCTGGATAACAAGTGATGTTTGAAATGTGAAAACTTTTCGAATTAATGGGAAATGCGGCTGAAAATAGTCGAGAGCCAGTCCCGACACTGTCTGCTGGTTCTGGACCAACAATCAATCAGTTTCGGAAACAGATTAACTTTTAATACTTACTTGAGGGAAATGCACAAATTTTCAAGAACCAGCAGTCAGTCACATTTTAGCTGTGAGATCCGAAATCTGGAATATAAAAGACATTGATTCACCATGTATTTGCGTATTGAAAAAATACATCCAATACATTTTCGAGAGAACCCTCCCATTGACCATTGCCATTTGCATTTGCATTTCCATTTCCAATGGAATTACTTCAGCAAAGACATCGCAATTTTTTAGCTGTTACTTTGCATACTGTATGGTAAATGGCAACCTGAAGGATCCCAATCAGGCTTTCAATAGCGAAGCAGTTTGGGGACAAGGCAATCCAAGCTCCGAAAAATGTTCAATAGGAAGATGGAAAATCCGCCGACTTGTTCCGCTTCCATGCCAAAAACCCCTGAATCCTTTTCAGCGAATCTATCAAAAGATTCAAGCTGGGGTTCACCGAGGGAGTAAGAGCGAAGGGGCGAACGAGAGAAAGAGAGGTAAAGCCATGTTGGGAGAGAGAGAGAGGGAGAGAGGGAGAGATAGAAATGTTGTCAGCTGTCTTTTATCTATTTTCATTCGCTCGAATTTGCCGTGTCTATGGATAGATGGGTGTGCTGAAGGTAAAACATGAAATTTGCTTCAATTAATTCAAGCCAGAATAAAGAATGAGGAAGAGATAAAGATATATGTATGTGTGTGTAGGTATGGGCACGAGTGTGGTGAAGAAAGGTATAGAGGGAGGGAACCCGGAACGAAACGAAACGAAACGAAACGAGGGTCAGAGAAAGAGACAGAGATGTCGTTGATGGCGACGTCGACGTCGACGATGACGCTTCACTTACAACAGCGTAAGCAAATATTTAATTTGTGTGAATGACCACATCCGTTGTCGTTGTCAGACTCGGCTCTATATGTTTACCGTTACCGCTCTCAATGGTCAACACATGCAGACCCTAGACACTAGACACTAGACACTAGTCACTGGACACTGGACACGCCACTGGACACAGTGTCTGCAAGGTAGAACGGCAGAAGGGCTGCCTGCCCCCGAAATGGAATGAATGAAATGAAATGAGCGACAGGCATGGCACAGACCCCATTGCGGGCCTCAAAAGTGGGCAGAAAGGCCAAAAAGGTAACACGAAAACTGGGTAGAAAAGCAACAAATATTATAAGGGAAAGTTACGACCATTCACATGCTACATTAACCGCAACCCCCGCCGTAGACAGAGCCGGAACTGGGGCTTTTCCGAGTGGAACTTTTCCTCTATCTTTACCTTTGCCACTAATGATTTCATTAATAAAATCAAATTAATCTTTTCTATGGGCAGAACTACTTAGTATTTAAGCAGAAGTTATGTCCACCACCCACATGGGAATGCCATCCACACTATTGTACTGCTGTGGCATTCTGCGAAACGATTTCGCTTGCATTTCGTTGATAATAATGTTTTCTTTTTTTTTGAAGGGGGGAGCAAGAATTTCTTTAATTATTAGATAGGAATCCAGCATCCAACGAAAATAATAATCTATCACTACAAATGTACAGATGTACATATATGTATGTATGTACGTATCTACCAGTCTTGCTCTCAATATTTGCATAAAATATGTATCCATCTCTATTACTCACTATCTGTAACATGTATCCACATAACTATACGGTTCCTCCAGTCAAAAAATTGATCTATCTATCGAAAAGTGAAAGCTTCTCTGTACGAGAATGTGAAATTTTGCTGGCGATATCCATTTGGAGAACACTTCCATTTCGGAATAACCATAATGCTCACATTCGCCTCACTAACCCAGCAAGTTCTTGGTTGTTAGACACACCCACAACTACGTGGCGGTGCCGCTCGCCCCCATCCCCTCACACCACTGCACATACACGACACATGCATTGTTGACTTCATAATTTAATGCCGGGACCACGCCCACTGCTACTGTTGCTGTTGCTGCCTCTGAGTTCACTGTTCACTGTTCTCAGATTCTTGGGGCTCTGTTCTCCTTCTGCTCAACCCGCTGGCATATTTTCACATTTCTTTTGTTCTGCTCAACATTCTCCGAAGCGAGCCGAACCCCCTGACCCTGTCCTAGCTCTCAAGCCTCCCATCTTGTTGT